>CM062633.1:26761108-27274900 GCA_025617555.3 Puccinia polysora | reverse complement strand
TCCCTGCCTTCAAAAGCCACCAAGTACCCCAAGACCTCATGCCTGGGGATGAAAACCACCAAATTCTTACTCAACACCGTGAGTCTTGCTTTCTTGATCCAGAAAAAGATCTACTCCAGAATCTGCGTGTATTCCCAGACAAAGCAATGTATTGCAGGGGCATTGGCCAAGGTTGCACCTCCATAATCCATCTTTGGAATTTGATACCCATGTTGTCAATGAAGATCTGAAAACCCTTCCAGAAGATTGTCCTTCAGGATCCAAGTCATCTGCACCTGGTAAACCACCACAAGTTGGTTGTGCCCTGGGGCAGCTGCATCAACTGCATCCTTCCAAGACCTGTCTCAAAAACGGTCAGAGGTTGAAACACCTGGTCAAGCTTACGTGTGCGCCCAACCATCTACTCCAAGAATTCATCAACCCTTGGGAGCTTTACCACTTCCCAGTATTGTAAAATAGTTGAGCCATTGCAGATTGTGAAAAATTCTCAGCAATTTTCCATCCTGTTTGATCACCGCAAAGATTGGGCTTTAACAAATCAATGTGGACTGCTTGTAGAGTCCCCTCTTCACGCCCCTTGCACACCAGCTCCAGAAAAGACTCCTGGACCACCTGCAGTATTGGTATAGGCTTGATTTGCCAAGTTTTGTGGGAAGCCATTGGAATTGCATAGGTATTGCCTATCTCAACCTTCAATAGTCCTTGCTCTTCAGGTCCAAAAGCAATCCTCCTTTCCCAAAGCACAAGTGCCAATACCAGCAATTCTTTATCCTCCTTGCTCAACCAACCCAACAGCCCCAAATTGAGGGCCAAAAACCCCTTCATCCGTAATCCACAACAATTGTGTCACCCATCCTGAAAACTTCAAAAGGGTTTCCAAGGTATTGTGCAACCAAGTAATTGGTTTCAGTGGGCCATTCAAGTCCTGCAGCATTTTCTCATTCTGGGGTTTCACCTTTGTTTCCACTGGCTAGTAATGCCTGGAATTTCATTGCACCATTTTTCATTTAACCTTCCTTGTAAGTCCTAGACAACACCAAACTGTGGCTTTTGCCTTTACTCACAAGTGTGACACAATGATATGTGTCACCCATCCTGACAACTTCAACATGGTTTCCCAGGTATTGCGCAATGCAGAGGGCCATTCATGTTCTGCAGCATTTGCTCATTCCGGGGTTCCACCTTTGTCACCACCAGTTTGTACTTCCCGGCTTTTCATCACTCCAGTTGCATGCACCCTTCTTTGTAAGTCCTAGACAACACCAAACCGCGGCTTTTGCCTTTGCTCACAAGTGTGGAAAAATTATAGTGTTTTCAAAGCGGGGTAACTCCTGGAGATTCATACTGAGAAAGGAGACTTACTTCTGCCGTCTGCAACCGTTGCATGCCATCCTCCTTCACGTTTTCCTTGCTCAACCGTCTGCGCCAAGCTGGAGCCTGCCCCACATGGCTTCCACGGCTGACTGGGAAAAATCCCCTGTGTTCTTACCCTTTCAGTCAGATTTGCCGTTGGCCCTTGCCCATGATCACAGATTGTTGTCTTGAAATGCATGCCGGATGTGTCCTCCTCTGTCAATGCCTCTGTGCATTCCTTGGCATTGAAAACCATATGGGCCTGGAATCCAAAAATAAATGGACGCCCCAGGATTAATTCACCACATTCCACCAAGAGGAAGGACAGGGATTTCTGGAATTTTGCAACCTCAACCTCCTCCTCCTCAAACATCCTATCCAAGAAACACTCCCTGCCATTCAATTCCAAAAGCCCCATTGGGCACTTCCTCCAAACCAAACCCAACTAATCCACCAACTTTGACGGAAGTAGGTTCACCATTTACATGCTGTCCACCATTTCCCCGCACCTTCTTCCCTGCAAGCCTCATGTAGACATAAGCAAGCGGGACCAAGACTGACTTTGAATGGTATAGCTTGTAATCTGCCTTCTCTTGTGCCACATTCACTCTCTGCACTATCATTGGAACACAGCCTTGGGTAAACTCCTTCAGCATCTGAACCATCTTGTCAACAACAACCGGAGAGACCACCACCAATTCCCCCAAGGTCAAGGGTATTGGCATGTTGTTTCCCATAAACCTTTGTACATTATCCACAGCTTTCTTCTGCCTTGCAGGTTTTGTTTTCTTCCCCTCTCCAAAATGGCTGCGTGGGGCTACTTTTGGAGCCAAGGGGAATGGTTCTTCCTTCACATCCACATCCCATCTTTTCCACCGCAAACATGTTTGTCCACTTCCAACACCCTCAACTTGGTCTCTACTCACAGGGCCTGCCATGTTTTGGGCATGGTGAAAATGCTGAGAAACACTTGCAAAGTTCCCCCTGTCTCCTTTGCTTTTACCTTTATCTTCTGCATGGCAGAGGTCTGGCCGGTTTCCAAAGAAAAATGCTTGCCTGTTGGTTAAATATAGGTCAGTCCCAAGGGAAAAAACAGTATTTTGTTCATTCTGTTTGTAATTTTGCTACACCCCCAACTTCCAGTGCCAATTATCCCCATATACTGGGTTATAAGGTTGTTCAGCCAGTTTTAATTGATAAAAAAGAGGTTGAGGATGGATATTATTGATCAAAATTAGCCATAAATCACTTACTTATCTCTTATAAGTACTTGATTACCTTGGCACGGTGTCTGGATATAAATATAACTGGGTCTCTGCCCATCAATATCCTCAAAAGAGCTGATTATTTATAGCTTTTGGAGTCCCCATACTATCCTTCTGAGGGGTACAGGGGCTCAAAGGGATGGACACTAAGGCTAGCAGGGTAACCAGTGGTAGCCTGTCACGTGTTCTTGGTTCTATAGCACGGGTAGCTTTTAATTCCTCAGGGTATGGGAATTATTCTACTTTATAATAGATATTAGGATGTGTGAATAACACTAATCTGTCCCATTTATGTATTATTTAATTAATTATCCTTAGTAAATTTTCCCAGTAATTTAATAATATTTAAATAGACATTTCTACGGAAATCCTGATTTCAGGTGAGTTGTCATTATGTATTAAATAACTGGAGTAAAGTCATGATATTGATTTTACTCCTTATTTTCAAGTTCCAGTTGATTTACTAAAATAATTACTTAAAAATATAAGTCATGAGAATTCATGTGATATTTTTTACATCATTAGTTTTCTTAGTATGTCACAAAAGATATTGATGTCTAGAAATCCTCATTAAAGTATTTTAAATTATTTTAATATATTTTTAGAAGTTGTCATTGTCTTATTTTTGACATTCTTGGTACTTTGAATTATATTTAGTAAAAAATACGTATAAGGGTTATTTAAGTATTTTCAAATAATATTATGTAATGTTAGACTATCTACTATCCACGGGAACATTTATTACATATGTAGAATGTTCCCGTGTGGGTTGTAGCATGTTTACAAGGTACCTAAGCCCTTTCAGGCCCCCTGTCACTCTGTCAACCCGTAGTCCCGTGGCTGCATACTTTTCAGAGGCCCAGGGCTGTATCTCAGCCCGCGCATGGGTTCATTGGCTGCCGCAGCTGTGTGCGGGAATTGTGAAAAAACACATTTCCGTCCATAACTCCTAAAATATACACAACACCTCAATTCTGACTGAATTTTAGGTGTGAAACCTATACGTGACAACACATGTGAAATATTTAATTTATCAAAAGCTCAATAGTGGAGCCGTAGTATTTTGGTCTATCTTTCCTTAATCATTTAAAAATATAAGGAGTTGGATTTCAAGGGTGGGGTCAGAGAGTGACCCTACCTAATTTTGGGTGGAGAACCCATTTCTGTAATAATATTCATGGTTACCTACTCCTTCTTAGGTTAATTATATTATTATTATTTTTATGTTATTTTTGTTACTTTTGTAGCTTGCTTTCCAATAGTAGCAAGCTGGCATTCCCCCACTCCAAGATATGGCCATATCTGAAAAAAAGTCAGGAGGATGTTGGGAGAAAATTAACTTCATGTGTGTTTCAGTTCCTTTTTCTGGCCCTGTAGTTTCTGAGATGTATTGGTCCATCAGGTATGTTATTTTCTGGTAACCATTCATCTTTGTCTGCAGATTCTCCTTTGTATCTTACTAAGTATAGTCTAACATCTTTTCCTTGTACTCTCTCTTTCTTGTCTCTCAATATCCTGCTGAATTTCCCTTTTTCTTTCACAGGGTCAGGTTCTATTGGGATTATTGCTGGAGGGAGGTTGCTACCTTCTCTTGGTTGAAAGTGTTTGACTAGGCTAACAGGAAATACTGGGTGTTTCCTTGATAATTCTTCACTCAAGATTACTTCCACAGCATTTTTTCCATGCCTCTTCTTGATAACAAATAGTCCAACAAAGGCTGGTTTCAGTTTTATGTTACCTGCTAGATTGTTGAAATTGGTTGTAGATATCAAGATCTGATCTCCTATTTTAAAGTCAGGTTCTTTATGTGATTTATCCCATCTTTGTTTGTTGTATTCTACTGCTTCTTCTACAAATTTTTGAGCATGATTATTTGCCAGATCTATCATCTTCTTAAATTCAAGAGATGTTGGATGAATAGTGGCTAAGTTATAGTTTAAGTTATTCCTAGGGAGTTTTGGAATCCATCCTCTTTCTAGTATGTAAGGAGTCTCTTTGGTAGTAGAATGTTTACTGCTTTTATAAGCCATTTCTAGGGCTGGGAGTAGGCTTACCCAATCATGGCAATAACCATCTGAGTTTTTGTATTCTAGACCAAAGCTACAGAACCTTCTTAACATATCTTCTAGGGTCTGTATCATTCTTTCAGCTAATCCATCAGTTTGGGGATGGTATGCTGTAGAAAATGCTAGAGTAGTACCCAGTATATCATGTAGATTCCTCCAAAATCCAGAGGTGAATTTGGGGTCTCTGTCACTGATTATAATCTTGGCTATACCCACACCAGCTATGATCCTGTTCCAGGATAGTAAAGCTACATCCATAGCACTATCTTCTTTGTGGTTAGGTAAGAATTTTGCCTTCTTAGAATATCTGTCAACTATAACTAGGACAGAGTTATATGAATGAGTACCTCCAAGGGGGAGGCCGGTGACAAAACCCATATTAATGATTTCCCATCTGGTTGTAGGTTCAGAGATTTTCTGTAAGAGTCCAAACCTTTTTCCAGTAGTTTTATTAGATTTTTGGCAGGTTTCACAGCTAGTAACATATTTAATAGTGATTTCTTTCCAGTCTATCCACCAAGCAGTTTGTTTTAGTTTCTCCAAAGTTCTTTCTGTGGATGTATTCCCTGATGAACAGTTTTCATGGCATTCCTGGAGTATATGTTGTATATTTTCTTTGTTGCTTAGTACTTATACACTGGAATGTTGGTGTCTGTAGTTAAGGAAACCATCCCAAAAGGTAAACCTTCCTGCTTTATAGGGTTTGAGTAATGAAGCAGGTAGACTATTTATCAGAGCTGCTTCTGGGGATTCACATTCCATAATGATAATCAGCAGCTTCATTTCAGGAGAGTATTTGTCCCTTACTAGGTTGAAGAAAGCAGTATCTAATTCACATAAGTGGATCCCCATTATTGGAGCATTCATTACAAAAAGATTGATGTTCAGGATAGGAAAAATATTTTGATCTTCAGGGTCATATGCTGGATTGTTAGAGTCATTAGGCAAAGCATTCCTACTTAGACTATCAGCATTCTGATGTTTAGCTCCAGCTTTATGCACTATAGTCATCTGACCTCTATACTGTTGTATAGCAATTTGCCACCTGAGAATATTTCTGCTGGGAGTTTTCATGTTCATAAGAGTTCTTACAGAATTACAGTCCGTGATTAATTGAAAAGTGGTACCTTCTAAGTAATAGTGTAGCTTTTCTAAAGCCCATACTAGTGCCAAACATTCCAACTGACTGGCTCCATATCTCTTTTCTGTATCTTTGATCTGTCTAGATATGAAGAGTACTGGTTTCTCTACTGGTCTGTCTTCTTCTATCCTTTCTTGATGAAGAGAAGCTCCTAACCCTTCCATACAGGCGTCAATGTATATTTTGAAGGGCTTGGAGTAATCTGGTTGGATGAGTAAAGGAGTAGAGGTCATAGCTATTTTTAGTTCCTCATAGTTTTTCAGTCTCTCATGAGTCATTTCAAATAGAGTGTTGTTGTTGCATACTTCATAAAGACTCTTAGTTAGCATAGCAAACTTTGGTATGTATTGTCTGTAATAACTTCAAAAACTAATGAACAAAAGTAACTCTGTTTTTTTTTTGAGGCATAGGTCTATTCATGACAGCAGCTATCTTATTTTGATCAGCAGCTAGGGTTAGACCAGAGACTATATGTCCTAAGGCTTTCAATTCTCCATAGCCAAAGTTGCATTTCTTCATGGACACCTTCAATCATGCTCTGGAGATAGTCTGGAGTACTAATCTTACTTGTTTAATATAGTATCCCAATCATCAGAGTATATGATAACATCATCTATATATACCATCATCCATCCTTGTCTGATGTATGTACCTAGAAATGTATCCATTGTTCTCTGGAAGTGGGATGGAGCATTCTTTATACCAAAGGGCATCCTAAGATATTCATATATTCCCAAATGACAGATTATTCTCATAAACTTCCTGCTTTCAGGACTTATTGGTATCTGGTGGAAACCTTTAAGCATATCCATAGTAGTGATGTACTTAGCCTTGGACAAGTTATGCAGAGCATGATCAATCCGTGGTATAGGATAATAATCTGCTTGAGTATAATTATTGAGAATTCTGAAGTCTCCTACCATTCTTGACTTGTCATTATGCCAAGCTATGATTACAGGTGTGGTCACATCTACCTGTTCATCATGCCCTACTTTCCTTAATACTTGTAAGTCTATTAGTTCTTGGATATGTTCCTCAAGAGCTTTTCTAGACTTAGGACTAGAAGGATAGGCTGGCCTTCTTAAGTTTGGAGGATAAGGAGGCTTAATGGTCAATGTCAATACCATATCATGTCCTTTAATATCACCAATGGGATGATCTTTAGTACAAACAGAATTCTGTTTCTCAAAGCAGACTTTCAATATATCTTTCTTCTGTTCCTCAGAAAGTTTCATATTCAGAGCTGCTTGAGAGAAATATTCTTGGTCAAAGTCTTCTAAATGCTTTTGATAAGTAGAGGAGGGGAAGTTAGACTGAATGGTGCATATCTTAAACTTCTTGTCCCAATTACCACCTACTGTGAAGTATCTCCCTTTACTCTGGAACACATCTATACCATATAGACATAAGGCATCATTACCCAGTATCAGGTAGTCACATAGTTTGTTGAGCAATACTAAAAATTCCACTTGTATCCTCAAAGATCCTTTAGTATGAGGTAGTATTATAGGAGCAGTTCAGACTCCAATAGCATTCATGGTAGATTTGCAAGAGCTGAACCTGGCTTTTGGGACGGGAAGAAGGTTTTCTTTCCAATTGGGGTCCCATTTGTTTAAGAATTCAGCACAGACACATGAGAAAAAGGCTCCACTATCCAGTAATAACCTTATAGGTCTGTTTTTATACAATCCTGTTGCATAACAAGTTTGACCAGTGGTATAACTTTTCCCACTCATAGGTTTAACTGTTAATGGTTTGAAATCCGTAATATGTCTAGGAATTATGGTAGGATCCCATTTTTGGGGCAAGCTAGAATCCCCATGGATGTTATTGATTTCTACAGAAGTGCCTATATCTCCTTCTATAACATTAACAGGGTTGTTCAGGATCAATTCACATTCAGAAAGAGATCCTTCAGTATCAGCTATATCTTCATAGTTCTTATTCCCTTCAACCTACTGCTCTCCTTCCAAGACTTCTATCTTTCTTTTTGGTAATGGGCAGTCTTGTCTCATATGCCCAGTCTTGTTACAATTCCAACAAGTTGCAGGCATACTCTCTTTATACATATTCTCATTAGGTTTCTTATTATCAGAGGTCTTCATCAGAGGAGGTTGTTCTCTGGTTTTGTTAATGTTATATTTCTCTTTGGGTCTAGAAGGGGCTTTCTTTTCTAACCCATTCATGTCTATTACTTCTTCTAGCACATTGATTAGAGTTGGCAAGTCAGCATCCATACTCATCCTACATCTTACACTATGGTTAAGATTGCTAGGACACAGGTTGAGGAGTCTTTCATTTACTTCCTCTTTATCAGCATCTGGATAGAAGCACTCCAACCTTTTCTTCTGTTTCAAGCACCATTTTTGAGGTTTATCCTTGGAGGGGTCAAATGAGGAATTTTCAAAATTTTTCCTCATTTTTCTTTTCCACATTCTAGAACCAAATTGTTCTTTAATCAGAAGTTTCCAAGAATTCCATGGTAAGGATCCTACTTCTTCTCTTTTACTGATAAACCAGTCCAATGCTACTCCTTCAAAAAGTCTGGGCAGCCTGACTACAGCTATAGCTTCTGGTAGGTCATAAGAGTTAATAGTGTAGTCAATAAATTTAATAAAATTTATATGATTGTATTCTCCTTCACCAGAGAACTTGGGCCATTCAGAAATAGGGGGTAACAGTTTGAGGGATTTCTCCATCTCAGGGGTAGGACTAGGCCTAAAGGTGTCACTCCTATGCATTCCTAATAAGGGTGGTGCATAAGGAGTAGTGGTTTGTCTGGGAGGTTTTGATTCCTCTGTGGTACTCCCCAAGGGGTTGGTCAGACGGGCTTTTAATTCTCTAAGATCATTTTTGATCAGATTAATTTGCAGGTCCACTTTGTTATTAAGCACATCCAGTTTTTCACTAAGGGATAGAATAGAGCTGTTAGTAGTGGTTACCAATTCTTCTTTTAAGGGTTGGAAAGACATAATAAAATCTTCTTGGATTCCTCATAACATATTCTCAATTGTTTGAGTCTGTCTGATTGTACCTTGATTAACTGTCTCCAATAACTGTTCTGTGTTTTCTTTGATTTCTTCCATTCCTACCGTCTTTGTTTGGTTATTAATCAATTTGGCTACTACTGAGGTTAATTTATCCATTTTGTTATAAACACCGTCCAAATTTTCACAAACAATTTTGAAATTATGATGCATATCATTAGAAAAGGAATTAATTACATCAGAGGTTTTTTTGGGCTCAGAATTAGAAGCTAATTGTTGTAAACCTTTTTCCATTTTTGAGCTAGGGATATTATCTGATCCCAGTCTTTATTTCCCTTTGGTTTGGGATGGGAAGAGGATCTCTTCTTTCCTGATCTTTTGCCTTTCAGTTGGGCTAATTGATCCCAAGGATTCCACTTTTCTACATAGGATTCTACCTCTTTCCTTGGAATCATTTTCTAAAGAGCTATCTGGGTGGCTTTTGCCTGGGAGATTATCTTTTTCATAGGCACCATGTCCTCCTTGGCTGGGGCTTCTTTGAATTGTTCCCAATATTTCACGTGCTCTTTGACTAAGTCTTTGATCCTGGCTTCCTTGGCCAGATTCTGCTGGAGTGGCTGCAGGGAATCTTCTTGTAAAGGAGGGTGGCTTTATTCTACTACCTTCTCCGGCTCTAGGTTGGGAGAGGGCAGAAGTAATTGGTGCTGCTCCTTGTCCATCAACATTTGATTCACGTGTTCCAGTCCCTTCATGGTTGTCCTTATTGGTGGTCTCACGGTTACTGGGAGCTGTTGGCAAAAATTAATAGGAGGGAATTCTCCCTGAGGCTCTTGTGTTACATCTATTTATTTTTGAATAATATGTTTATAAGTATTTTACAGAAAAAATCCGTAAAAATAATTTTTATTCAAAACTCACTTAAGTTCATGTTCAAAGGTACCAAGACTTTGTTGGGATTAAATTGATCCTTAGTAGGTAATCCTACGGGGTCTTGGTGTGTTCCAATGAGGTCTTTACCTGCCCAATCAATATTTTCAGGGCCTCCAGAGATATCTGGGATTTCTTGATCCAATAAATCAACTTCAGTGGCAGTGGTTTCTGGTACAGGAGGGTTCACTGATAAAAAAGTTTATTTTATTGGTTGATAAAATATATCAATATTATTTTTAAAAAAATAATATGGTAATACAAGTTGTATACTTACTTTTATATTTCAAAAAGTCATTTATACGGTATTTCTTCCAAGCTTTATGTTTCCTTAATAGGGCCTGAAAGTTGATGCGCCTTTCAAGATCTTCTTGTTCAAGGAGTTTATCTAAGTGTTTATGTGCAGAAGAGATATTGAGTTGCTCAGCTTGAGTTAAAGCTTTCCGACCAGTAGGTTTATAATTTTTAATATATTCTTCTTTTCTTATCTTGAAAAGATTTAAATAATAGATTTTAAATTCTGCATTGGTTTTTAAATCCACTTCAAAAGAATTTAATGATAAATCACGGTTATAAAGTCAGATAAATTTATCTTTGATTTATTTTTACGTGGAATGTCTGGTCCAAGGTATTAAATATAATAAAAGGGAATATTTCCCAGCCAGACCCCCAATTGTCAGCCTCCTGGATGTTAAGACCCTTGCTATCCTTTAGCTACCAGAGGTGATAGAATTAATAATAAATATATTATTTAATAAATGCACAAAAAATCCATAAAATATTTGGATTAAGCTTATTGAAAGGTTAAGTGGTTTGGTTATGGTTTATTGTTTTAAACAAATATGAATAAATTGATTATTAAATATTTTTATAGAGGGGCCACAATTATATTGGGGATCTTTAACACCTCTCTTCAGGGATTTCAGTATGAAAACATGTAGTCCTGGTTACTTTGGGCTCTTTAGTTTAAAGTATATTTTACCCAAAGATAATATGTATATAAAATACATGGTGGAGTGGCAGGGCCTTGTAACCAAGCTGCCACAACAGAGAAAGGATAACAAAACTCACTGTTATATTATTAAATCCTTTGGGTATCTGTTTGAGACGTGCACCGATGGATTAAACTTGTATACTGGGGTTATAAGGTTGTTCAGCAGTTTTAATTGATAAAAAAGAGGTTGAGGATGGATATTATTGATCAAAATTAGCCATAAATCACTTACTTATCTCTTATAAGTACTTGATTACCTTGGCACGGTGTCTGGATATAAATATAACTGGTTCTCTTCCCATCAATATCCTCAAAAGAGCTCTTTATTTATAGCTTTTGGAGCCCCAATACTATCCTTCTGAGGGGTACAGGGGCTCAAAGGGATGGACACTAAGGCTAGCAGGGTAACCAGTGGTAGCCTGTCACGTTTTCTTGGTGCTATAGCACGGGTAGCATTTAATTTCTCAGGTTATGGGAATTATTCTACTTTATAATAGATATTAGGACGTGTGAATAGCACTAATCTGTCCCATTTATGTATTATTTAATTAATTATCCTTAGTAAATGTTCCCAGTAATTTAATAATTATTTAAATAGACATTTCTACAGACATCCTGATGTCAGGTGAGTTGTCATTATGTATTAAATAACTGGAGTAAAGTCATGATATTGATTTTACTCCTTATTTTCAAGTTCCAGTTGATTTACTAAAATAATTACTTAAAAATATAAGTCATGGGAATTCATGTAATATTTTTACATCATTAGTTTTCTTAGTATGTCACAAAGATATTGATGTCTAGAGATTCTTATAAAAGTATATTGAATTATTTTAATATATTTTTAGAAGTTGTCATTGTCTTATTTTCGACTTTCTTGGTACTTTGAATTATATTTAATAAAAAATACGTATAATGGTTATTAAAGTATTTTCAAATGATATTATGTAATTTTAGACTATCTACTATCCACGGGAACATTTATTACATATGTAGAATGTTCCCGTGTGGGTTGTAGCATGTTTATGCGGTACCCACGCCTCTCAGGCCGCCTGTCACTCTTTCAACCCGTAGTCCCGCGGCTGCATACTTGTCAGAGGCCCAGGGCTGCGTACACAACCTTGACAGAGTGGCAGGGCTGTATCTCAGCCGCGCACGGGTGCATTGGCTGCTGCGGCTGCGTGCGGGAATTGTGACAAAACACATTTCCGTCTGTAACTCCTAAAATATACACAACACCTCAGTTCTGACTGAATTTTAGTTGTGAAACCTATATGTGACAATACGTGTGAAATATTTAATTGACCAAAAGCTCAATAGTGGAGAAGTAGTATTTTGGTCTTTCTTTCCTTAATTATTTAAAAATATAAGGAGTTGGATTTCAAGGGTGGGGTCAGTGAGTGACCCTACCTAATTTTGGGTGGAAAATCCATTTCTTTAATAATATTCATGGCTTTCCTACTCCTTCTTAGGTTAATTATATTATTATTATTTTTATGTTATTTTTGTTACTTTTGCAGCTTGCTTTGTAATAGTAGCAAGCTGACATTGCTTGCTGGCTGAGTCATTGGAGCGCTTTTGGGCGCCAACAGACCCACCAACTCCGCCAGGGCTGGCAATTTCTGGGTTGCCATTTTATTTGAACCCACTTGTAAAGAATTTGCTGTGTCTCCATGAGCTCATCTAAATTGATTTCACTCTCCAAAGCCCAATGGATGATTCCCAGATCAGAGAGGAGCACAATGCTTCCATCTAACAACCTTTGAACCATGCCATGATTTTACATTTACCGCTGCACCTGCTCCCAAATCTGAGGCCCAAGCCCGCCTAGGAAGGCGCTCTTAATTTCCCCCCATCTGAACCAAAACCACTTTGTTCTTTGCTAGGTATTGGTAGACCCAGTCAAATGTTGCCATGTACTCAATCTGTTCTGCTTGCGTGCACTTGCCTCCAAGGCAACTTGTTCAAATTTGCTTTCCCAGAATCAGGGCTTCCATCTCCCCCAATGCATCATGATCTCCCCCTTCCTTTTTAACAAGTCAAGACTCTTGTACCACTCCATTTCCTCAACTTCCTGGAGCTTTTCCTTGTCCTTAATGAAGAGCACAACAAGGAAAGCCCTATCCGCATCCAACACACCCTTGGCTTTTTCAATTTGGTAAAAACACAAGATGAACTGTTCCATGTCCACAGTGTTGAAAAAAATGTGAGGGTGGTCTCATGGCCTTATGCAAACAAACGGAGGGGAATCCCCATCTTCAGAAGGAGGGGGGACAAGCAAAGGTTTTCCTTATACTGAAAGCCAAAGTTGTTGGTGGTGGAGTTGGGGAATTGGTCCCCAAGTGAGCAGGAAGAGAAGTCAGTGGGGCATTGGACCTAAGGACGGTTGTTGGAAGCATTGCACCCATTTACCTTCAAGAGACTAGGAATGCAAGATTACTTCCTGGAAAGAACCCCAGATGTGGAAACAAGAGGATAATTTCCCTCAAAGTTTTACTCAGTTTTTAAGTTATTTGTCCCAAGCATCTATAAGGAGTTGAGCAAAGCTTCAACCAACAAAGAGATAGGGAGAGAATGAGAATGAGTTCCTTCCTTCCTTGAAAACCTGGTGTTCTGATGATAATATTGCCCCACTAAAACACAGAGTTGAGAGCAATGTTTTAAATCCTCCCTCTCAACCCTAACTTAGATACAAGCGCAAATATGAACCAATAACTACAAAAAGAAAACTCTGCAACAGAAAAACCTAACCCAACCCTATCCCATCCTTGAAAGCTTGCCTGCCATTAAATTCATGTGGTTTTTCCTTCTCATGGGGCGTTTGGCGCCCTAATCAGAGACCGCTGCACCTTTCCATATCCACCCAACAGGCCATCTTTGAATATCTGGAGTTTGCAAAACAGTCCCTGCCCTTCTTATGCTTGCAAGTACCCCCATTCCCCATGTAACCTGCCAGAATTGATTGCTGAGCCAACTGCACCACAGCTGCTGACCTTGCAGCCACTACTGCTGAGCCACTTTGCTCCTAAACACTTTACCTACTCTTTCCCAATGCTGAGCCGGTTTGCACCCAATGCTGAGTGAACAGCCCGGAATGCAGTTCTGGGTTCATGGCTAAAAAAGGCCACCACATAGGCCCATACAGTTTTCTGGGGTGGTAAAAAAAATATCAGGGGATAGAAAGGCATCTCCAACCTCTTTAAAAAAGAGATGTAACATTTTGGCCAATTTAAAGGCCTTTGAAATTGCACTCAAAGATGTGGGGAAAAAATGCTTTAAGTCTCAAATTGTTTCACATTTTTAATTTTTTTTTTATTATTATTTTGGAAATTCTGAAGGAAAGAATCATTCCATATATGCCAGGCAATTCAATCAATTTTTTTGATATTTTTAGCACTTCATTTTCCTGCCAGAAAATGGGGTTCAAATCAAAAATAAGACATTCTTTTCAATTTTTTTTTCCTCATCTTTCCAAAGAATTTCTAACATTTTGAGCTGGCAGTCTTTTATTGGGCATTTAGAAGGGGAAAAAGAAATTATTTGGCGATTTTTACCATCATTCATTTACCTCAAAACAATTGATACATCTAAAACAATAATGGGAAGGTTCTGTTTTGAGGTGCATTTTGAAGCCATTTCTGGTACTATTTTGATTCTTTTTATGGACAATCTGAGTTGATAGTTTTAAAATGCACTTCAAAAAAAACACAGATATATTTTTTTAATGTTTTTTGGACCTTATTTCAGTTTTGCTAGCAAGGAATCACAAAAATGGGAAGTTTATATTTACAATAACTTGGAACTTGGTTTGAAGATTTTTTTTCCTCCAAAAAGTATATAAATCCAATAAATAAAGTATTATAAATGTTTCTTGCAGTGTGAAATCAAGGATTGCAATGTGGGCCGGGGAAGTTTGAGGAAATTGCAGGAATGTTGGAACTTTGTGAAATAAAGTCTGGGGGGTGTGAGAAATCTAATTTCCATAATTAAAATAAATAAATAAAAAAATAACACCAAAAAAAAACACCAAAAAACACCAAAAAAAAACCAAAAACCAGTTAAACAAATTAAAGATTAAAAAAAATTAAAAGAAAAATTGTGAAAATTTCAAAACTCTAGGGCCATGGATGCACATTTATGTTCCTATGAATAAATAAAAATAAACATAGAAAGTCTAAAAAATCAAAAAATTGTGCCCAAAAATAAATAAAAAAATGCAAACATAAAAATGGATGAATAAAAATCAAAAGGAAAAATGTAAATACAATACAGCCCTAAAGCAATATTATATTTGAATATAATAAAATAAAAAAAACTCAATGGAATATCCCCAAATTAAAAATTAAAAAAAAAACAAGTTCAACTTGTGTTAAGCTGATCCCAACATCAGCTGTAAAAAGACCTCTTATGGTGGGTCAGCCCAACACAATCTGAACTTATTTCATTGGACTGGTGCCAAAATAAATCAACCCCCCCCCAAATAAAATAGGGCTAGTCCATTGAGGTGGGCTTGTATCAGTCCCACCTCATTGGACTAGCCATAAAGTAAAAACACCAAAAAAATTTAACTTGTGTTAAGATGATCCCAACAAGTTCAACTTGTGTTAAGCGGATCAAATAATAAGAAGTCTTAAACCACTTCAATGTACAAGCCTTATATTAGAAATTCTAAAAGAAAAACAAGTCAAACTTGTGTTAAGCTGATCCCATCATAAGAAGTAAAAATACTCCTTATTATGGGATCAGCCCAGCACAATTTGACCTGACTTACCAATAAAATATCATTCAAAACACTCAAAATAATGATTTTAACTCAAGAAATTAAACATACTTAGGTTCAAAATTTAATAACCCTTTATATTCATAGACTCACAAGATAAGCATCAGAAGTACATGTTAGCCAAAACCAAAACCAAATTATGACATAAAAACCCAAATGATGAAATTATATGATGATTATAAATTATAATACAAATCTAGTTGATATTTGAGATGATAAACCCAACCAGATGCTTTCTTTGAATTTGAAGAAGAAGGATTTGCTACAATGGGAGGGATTGGAATCATATCTCCCTCAAGTATCAAATGAACCCAGCAGTTATTGCTAAAAAAGAAAAAGAAAATGGCATCTGAGGGTTCCTTTACACCCATTGTCATAGGAATAAAAGTACAAAATGAAGCCAAGAACATGAAAAAAATTGGCCGTCCATAAGTATCTGATATTATTTGGCCCATGTCTAACTTTTCAAGCCATTTTTAAGAGGAAATCTTTTTCATTGATTTCTTTAACATCAATACTTTATTCTATCTTTTCAACCTCATTGATACCACCAAGTATCTGAGAATAGCATGCCTCATGTTTTCTCAATTTTTCTATCATTTGCCTTTGAACTTTAAACCATCCATTTTGATTGTACCCAAGTGATTTTGAAATAAATCTAAATCTGCAATTCCCACTGCCAACTGGATCCCAAACCATGCCCAAGAACCTATGTAAGTTCTCAGGCATTTGGTTGAGGTATTTCACTGTTTTCCCTATGATCAAAACCTACTTAGCCAACATTTTAATGTAATTAATGAAAGCAAGGCTCACCAAAGATGAGCTTCTGGTTGACTTATCCACTTCTTCTTCTTCCTCAGAAGAGGATTCTGATTTCAAATGAACGGAGGCTAATTCACTTTCAGTTTCTTCCTCTGAACTATGAAATTCAGATTCTGAGCCTCAGCACTTTTAATATAATTATCATTTCCCATAATTTCATTAAAACAAAAATATGAACAATTCTCAAAATACTTACTATCTTTTGTCTTTTTGCTTTCCTTCTAACCCATTTTTCCCTCTTAAGTTCCCTTTCAACACAGTCAACTTTTGAAATTTCACAACAAGTTTCTTTCAATTTGGGTTGACCGTGGCTAAAACAAAGGATGTTTGGCTCAATCTTTGGCTTAGAATTCTTAGCAACCAGAGTGTTTGTTTACTTTAACACGTATTTTAAAATATGCATTCTAACTTCTTCAGGTTTTCCTATGACAATTCAACTGAGCTTGTCAAACAATTGAGATGATTCAAGCACTGGATCAGCTTCAATCTTTCAAAAATCAAAATTTTCACTAATTAGTAAGCTCATTCATTCATTAGTATACCAAATAGGAATTGAAATCCTTCATCAAAAATTTTTTGAAAAAAATTCAAAATAATCAACTGGAAGGGTTATAGCCTAAACTTCACTGAGTATGAACATCCCAAGGCACAAAAGATCCTCTTGACACTAGTATTTCTGCTGAGATGTGGAAAAAGAGCAAGCCCATTATTTTTGAATATGACTTTGAGCACACCTTGCCATCATGGCAGCACTTTAACCTCTCAAATTGTTCCTCAATTATTCTAATTGCCTCAATTGAAAATTTGTAACCCAAAGGTAAAAGTTCTTTTGGAAGAATGGTTCCTAACTTTATTTGAGAGTTTTAAAGTGAAAAATTCACTGACTTTATTTGGCTATCAATGGTTCCTTTGAGGTGTTTAGACACATCCACAATTTTCCCCAAAGATCCAAAAATTAATCTTTTGAAAGTAGCATAGGCCCCTTCTACCCAAGACATTGTTTTATTTCCAAATTCAGGCTTTAAAAAAGGCCATGCTGTTGCAAATGTCTCTCTGATAGGGAAAATTTTCTTTTCCATATACTCAAGCACATCCTCACTGTCTTTCAAGGAAACACTATATACAAGTTTCAAAATAAGTAATCCCAGAAGAGATGAAAAGAAGAAGCAATAAACTGGCCTACTCTGAGTTTCACATCATTGACTTCTACCTCCCCTTTGGTTTTAGAGGCCCCATACTTTTCCTACAGAGAAACAAAAATTGGCAATTCCTAATTTTCATTACTGAAGCAAACCTTTCTATATTCTTGAATATTTTTAGACAAGTGACAAGAGCACAACTGTCTGGATGACTCAGGGAAACAATGTTCAATTTCATGAATCATAGCTTTTGCACATTCCGTTGCAAATACTTTGGGAAGCATCTCTGGATCATAAGACAACTCTTTTAGTGCAGTCAATTCCCAACTGTAGAACCCAAATCTTTCTTTTTTATAAAAACAAAAGCCTTTGTAAAATTTCTCCTGTTGTCTGTCATTCCTAAAACATGCAATAGAGGGATGTTTTACATATTTTTTTTATAAGTACAATCCAACAAAGCAATATTATGGAACTTTGTGCAAAGTTTCATAGACTCAGGATGAGCCAAGAAAAGGGCCTCTAAGTGACCCTCTCCACTGAAATTTGAGCCAGAAACCCACTGATTAACTTGGAGAATTTCAAATAGAACATCCATAACACTTTCCCCATTGAGTTCACCTTTCCTAAATTTGCGCTTAGTGTTATAGATTTTTCTATTTTCAAATTATTCTCCACCATAAATATTGCCCAATTTCCTTTTGAGTTTAATTTTATTGAGCCCATCTTTTATGCATTCCTTAATTTGATCTAAGGACACACCAGAGATTCTCCTCACTTGAAAACACACTGAGGGGTTTGCAGATGGTTGATGATTGTGTTGGTCATTTCTAATGGAGAGGCACCACATGGGATCTGCTACTTTTCAACTTGCATGGATCATGAATTGACACCCAACCTTCCTCATGTTATTTTGGCATTGCATTTTGGTGACAAGTTCCCCTTCATGCACTCCATATCTGTCACAGGCTAGATCAACATATTTGTTTCTCTTTGAATTGAATGTTGTCAATGTGTAGTCATGCATGGCTTCCCATCTTTGACAATAGTTTTAAGCTTCTTCCCTATTAGGAAGTGCTTTTACAGGAAGAGTTTCAAGATGTTTTTGAACCCCTTAGCTACATAGTTACATAGCTTCACTGGCTATGTTTAAATTAGTATTTATCAATAAAAATCCGCCTCATTCAAATGGCAGATGAAATGTGACCCACCACCTTGAGTCAATTTCAGTTGTGAAACATCTTCTTCCTCAATTTTAACTATAGATGAGGATGCAATTTGGGCTTTCAATGTGTTATTTTCCAAATCCCTACCCAAATCCTCAGATTCCAAAGCTTTGTTAACAACACTTTAAATTAAGTCCTTTAATGAAGCCATGTTGAAACCAGGGGGGCTTGGGCTTGCCACTGTTCCCATAAACCCAAAAAAACCCCAAGCCAATCTCTCATGCTATCCAACTTTTTCAAAAACTCCAAAGTCTGTTCACTTTTGGGTTGAAAAAATAAAATTGTCTGATGAGGAAGTGATATGTATGGTTGTTGTATCTGACAAGCAAGTGTTGTGTACATTTTGTGACAAGTCTTTGTTTATCCAATAGGCAGAATGTGTTCCCAAGTTCTTTTTGTGGTCCAATCAGAGTCCCACAATGTATGCCACATCCTCAAATTTGGGTTTATGGCACTGAAATGTGGTCCATTGGTGCCTAGGTACCCCTAATTCCCCCCTTTAAAGGCCCATTTGGGGAAAAAGATCTCCAAAATGGCCAGGAAGGCACATGCCATGTCCATCCCCCAGAAGGTTGCAACCCCCCCCCCCCCCGCCCCCCCTTGGACCCTTTGGGGTTTCGAAGCCTATTTTGCAACCCATTTTGGGATACAAGCAGAGATTTGCAACCCCCCAGGGGTTTTGGAGGTTTTAAAGAACTTTTCTTGCGGCTTGTTGAGTTTTGAACCTGTGTTCACAACTCATATTGGTTGAAAACAATGGTTCACACCCATTTTCAATCCAGTGCCATGAATTCAACAGGCCCCCCCCAGAAGAAGAAAAGAAAAATTAAAGAAAAATAAAAGAAAGATGAAAAAAAATAAAAAGAAAAAGAAAAAGAAAAAGAAAAAGAAAAAGAAAAAGAAAAAGAAAAAGAAAAAGAAAAAGAAAAAGAAAAAGAAAAAGAAAAAGAAAAAGAAAAAGAAAAAGAAAAAGAAAAAGAAAAAGAAAAAGAAAAAGAAAAAGAAAAAGAAAAAGAAAAAGAAAAAGAAAAAGAAAAAGAAAAAGAAAAAGAAAAAGAAAAAGAAAAAGAAAAAGAAAAAGAAAAAGAAAAAGAAAAAGAAAAAGAAAAAGAAAAAGAAAAAGAAAAAGAAAAAGAAAAAGAAAAAGAAAAAGAAAAAGAAAAAGAAAAAGAAAAAGAAAAAGAAAAAGAAAAAGAAAAAGAAAAAGAAAAAGAAAAAGAAAAAGAAAAAGAAAAAGAAAAAGAAAAAGAAAAAGAAAAAGAAAAAGAAAAAGAAAAAGAAAAAGAAAAAGAAAAAGAAAAAGAAAAAGAAAAAGAAAAAGAAAAAGAAAAAGAAAAAGAAAAAGAAAAAGAAAAAGAAAAAGAAAAAGAAAAAGAAAAAGAAAAAGAAAAAGAAAAAGAAAAAGAAAAAGAAAAAGAAAAAGAAAAAGAAAAAGCAAAGAAAAAGAAAAGAAAAAGAAAAAGAAAAGAAAAACAAAAACAAAAACAAAAGAAAAGAAAAACAAAAGAAAAACAAAAGAAAAAGAAAAGAAAAAGAAAAGAAAAAGAAAAGAAAAAGAAAAGAAAAAGAAAAGAAAAAGAAAAGAAAAAGAAAAGAAAAAGAAAAGAAAAAGAAAAGAAAAAATAAACAAACCAAAAAGATAAGTCATGCTATTTTTCTAAGAAAGGAATGGATTGGATTTATTGTGGCCATTCTTTGAAAAATTTGATCTGAGGAAGGTTTTTTTTGGGGGGGAAACGTTTTATTCACGTGTTTGAAATAAAACTTTTTTAATTTTTCTTTGAAGAAATTCAAGCACTTCTTTGAAATACCAAATGTAATTTCTGAAGTCAATTGGATATAGTGTTTTGTTTTAAAGAGGCAGTACAATTCAAAAATTCAGAATGCTGCAGAAAATTTATTTGAAACAAATTTTGAAATTTCAAGGGGAATTCAAGATTTCAAAATTGATACAATTGTTTATGAATCTATTAAAATTGATTCTAATAGAAGCCAAATATTCACCAATCTATCTTATTCAAAGCAATCTGTGTGGTAAATAAATTTATGATTTTCATAAATGAATAGCTGGATTAACAAGATTTAAAATGTGAATATGAAGTGTTACTAGTCAAGCATTCTTTTGAGTTAACTCATGAAGTTTGCTACAATCATCAAAAATAAAAAGGATCCCAGCTTCCTCTTTGGAAGAAAAAATTACAGCCCCGGATTCATTTTTTTATTATTTGAATAAATCAGTCAAATAAAAGCTTCTTTATAAATATTTGGAAATGTAGGATCTCAAATTTTAGTCAATTTTTCATTTGATAAATGGCCAATTTGTACTGAGGTGGGTTTCCATCCTTCATGTTTGATCTTTTTGTTTCAATTACAATCAGGGGGTAGTCAATCTTCTTTATTACCTGATAGAAAATTGTTTTATAGAATGAATTCATTTATTCATTTTTTAATATTGAAAAATGTTCACAAAAGACATAAGCAATATATATATATAAATGTAAGTGGTAACAGATCACTCTAGTATTCAAATCCTCTTTCTCTGAGGCTTCATAAATTTTGATTCAGATCATATTGAAACCTGAAGCTCACCAATAATCATAATTATTCCTTGAACAGTGTATCTTATGTGTATATGGTAGGATAAATTTGTGCTTCAGGCAGAAAAGTAAGAATAACTGAATTTAGTGAGTGTGAATCCAAGCTAACATATTGTTGAGAAATCACTTCTCACGACTCTCCTCTCTCTGACTGCCGCGCACCCTGAAGATGAGTGTGAACACTCCATTTCTAAGATTGTCATCTCTCAACTCGAGTCTCCCAGCTTCAGATCTTGGAAGGAAGGGAGGTTCGAGGTTCATCCATCTGAATAACCTCTGACAACAGCTACTCGAAATCGATCTCTTTCTTCTTCTTATCTTCCATCTACTCGAAACCGATCTCTTTCTCCTTCTGATCTTCCTTCTTTTACTCCTTCCTCATTCTATCATTCTTTTCTTCCTTTTCCTATTTCTTTCTATCGTTCCTGTTCTTTTCTCTTAAATCTCATCTCGCCTCGACTCTCGATCCACCATCTCAGCTACCTCAATTAAACAGCCCATGTGTTCTTGTCTGGTAAGAGACCTATCCGCATGATCTATCACAACTAACAAATCTCAACTCTGACCTCTTTCCGTTTCAGTCGTCTACTCATTTCCTCTAGCCTCATCCTTTCCTCTGTTGCTCATGCTGTCCTGTTCCTGATCATAGTCCTAGCGTTGGTACTCCTTTCATCTTCTTCATTATTCATTTTTCCTATTTTGAATCAGTTGGTCTAATTATTTCTAAAACCCATGCCTCTAGCCCGCTGGTTCTCTTTTTTTTTAAGAAATCAAATAGTGAAATCAACACGGTTAAAAGCCGAAAGACTCAAGCTAATCGAAAATGAACGAACCAGCTGGGGCCAACGACTATTTTCACCAAGTTGCCCTCAAGGCCTCAGTCGATGCCATTCCTCCTCTCAACGAAGACAACTATTCCATCTGGCGAGACAAGATGTTAATGCTATTCAATCTCAAGGAAATTAAGGACGTCATAACTAGGAACTCCGGCCAACTTACGATAAAACAAGATCGAGAAATCCGAGCAATCATCCTTTCTAAACTAGAAAGCGTCACTCATGCCAATGTGGTCAACTCGGCAAACATCTCATCGTCTAAGCTGCTCTGGGCTGAGATCACTCGTCGATTTGCTTCATCCGAAACTGCAAACAGAGCACGAGTTTTCAATCAATTTTTACATGCTCCCTTCAACGAACACGCGATAGAAAACTTCATCACCGATATCAGAAAGGCACTTACCAGGATGGCAGACGTGGGCATAGAATTACCTAAAGATATAATTGCCTACCTCATACTATTCAAGTTTCCCCCGATTCTGGAAAACCTCAAGCAACAAATCATGCATGTAGAGAAGCTGATAACGGTAGAAGTGGTCTTCAACCATCTTACTCAATATAATAATGAGCGAAAGGCTCAATTGAAGATAGGCAAATCAGCTCCGGATATTACCCTAGTTACTACCAAAGGCAGAACAGAGAGAGACGATAAAAAGGCCCGAATTCGATGCAGAGAAGGCTACCACGATCCAAATGCTCCACATCCAGAGACGTCCTGCTTTCATCTCCACCCCCAAATTGCCCCTGGATGGTGGGTCGAACAGCAGAATGAATGGAAAAATAGAACCAAAAAGAACCCAACCATCAACTATCATTCCCTACTTACCCTCTGGATCAACTCCAATAATACCCCGAATCTCTTATTGGACTCCGGCGCAAATATTCATATCTTCAACGACCTGAAATTCTTCACTTCCATCAATCTTCAAGACGATCCAGAAGAAATCAAGACTGGAAAGCTAGAAGCTAACCTTAAAATTCGAGGCACTGGTACAGTCCGACTGGAATGGAACGATTCGGTCGTAACCTTAGATGAGTGTATGTATGTCCCAGACATAGTGGTTAACTTAATTAGCCCCGGTCTTCTAGCAAAGAAGGGATGCAATCTTTCTCAAGAACGAGATCAATTTACGGTCTCTCGAGGCAACAAGCTAGTCCTAAAAGGATTGATTCGCGACAATCTCTTCGTAATTGAGAAACCTCAAGTCGCGGGTAACAATCTCTCAGTTAATCTCACAAATCAATCCACAAGCTCAACTACTGTCGAATCTCAATCTCTATCCGACTTTCACAAAATGTACGGTCATGCTGCAATCTCCACCCTCAAGCCTCTACTCAAGGGTCACTTTTCTAAAGAAGAATTGGATAGCTTTCAGTGTGAGAGTTGCGTAAAAAGCAAAATAACTAAATCTCCCTTCTCAGCAACTTCAACGCCTTCGTCGAAACCGCTTGAAAGAATACACCTCGACCTGATTGGACAAATTACCCCTCAATCCAAGGCGGGCCACCGGTACATTCTAACTCTTGTAGATAACTTCTCTGGCTATCTTGCGGCAGTTCCCCTCCTATCTAAAGATGAAACCCCGAACGTCATAATCAATATCCTGGAAACAGAATATAAACGGCTTAATTACTATCCGACAGAAATTTTCTCGGATAAAGGCACGGAATTCACCAACAAAACTTTGAAAGACTTTGCCAAATCTAAACACATCAAAATACTCACGTCAGAACCGCATCATTCCCAACACAATGGCCGGTCGGAACGAGCCAATCGAACTATCGTCGAATCCGCGCGAGCAACCTTCTCTTCTTCCAGACTGCCAAAGAACTATTGGCACATAATAATCCGGAGCTGCTGCTTCATGTTGAATCAAATCCCGAGGGAAGGTAATGATCGATCCCCCTGGGAACTCATGTTCAATAAGAGTCTTCCTCCTAACTACTTGAAATCCGTAGGATCACCGGTAATCTACTTAGGAAATCATCTACAAAGAGGAAGGAAATTCAACGAAAAAGGATTAGAAGGAATTTTAGTTGGGTTCAATCCAATCTTTCATTCTTATCTCGTATTAAGCTTATCAGGTGCTGTCATTGAAACCAAACATGTCCAGTTCCTCAAGAATACGATCTCTCAATTTCCTCTTCTGGAGTCTCCCGGACTTGATCTTTTTTCTCAAGCTAGCTCGGAATCTGACGACTCCAACTTCTCTTCTGCTCAAAAGCAATACACTATTCGCAACTCACATGAAGACGTCTCCGACTCAGAATCAGATCGCGAGGAGAATGAAGGCACAGACTCCTCAGATTCATCACCCCCAAGTCCACCTTGCCACTCTACTCCAGCCGAACCTCCTGAAACATCCGCATATCAAAGACCTAGGCGCGAAATCAAAAAACCTCAGCGATATGGCTTCCACCATTACTATGAACCCCCCTCCTACAAGGCGGCGCGTAAGTGCCCCGAGTGGCCCAAATGGAAGGAAGCTACAGAAACTGAACTAGAAGGCATAGAACTACAAGATGTTTGGGAGGAATATTATGGGAATCCCGACAACATTCTAAACACAACCTGGGTCTTCAAAGTGAAGGAGAACTGCCATGGCGAACCTGTCAAATACAAGGCCCGGCTGTGTGTTCAAGGCTTCGATCAAGTATTGGGAGTCGATTACAACGAAACTTGGGCGCCAACTGGAAAAATCGCATCCCTACGACTAGCCTTGGTATACGCCTTGAAAAACAAAATGAAACTCACCCAATTCGACGTCAAGGGGGCATTTCTTCATGCTCCTCTGGAGGAGACCGTCATTATAAGAACGCCAGATGGATCAAGTAGAAGATCTCCCTATTTAAAGTTAAAGAAATCACTATACGGGCTCAAACAGTCTCCCAAGAATTGGTACGAAACCCTTACGCTATGGATCAAGTCTCAAGGGTACAAAGAATCAACCAGCGATCCCTGTCTTTACCTTAACAACCAAACGAAGGAAATTCTATACTTTCACGTGGACGACTTAATCCATGCAGGCAATTCTGACTCCTTCAAATCAAACTTTCTTAAGAGATTCCAAAACTCGTCCTCCCATTCACCAAACACAATACTCGGAATGCTCATGGAGATTGAAGATGATCGAATTCTCCTGAGCCAACCTAATCATATCCAACGGGGACTAGAAGAGCTTGGCCTGTCATCCTGCAAAGAAACGTTATCTCCGCTAACACAGAATTTCCATCTTGAACCGGCCTCCGACAACGACCATGCAGAATTTCGTCAACTAAACATTAATTACAGATCTGCGACCGGACTTCTCAATCACCTATCACAATACACTCGTCCAGAAATTTCCTTCTCCGTATCTAGTCTGTCTAGGTTCAACGCCAAGCCCGGTATGAGTCACTGGCGGGAGGTCCGGAAAGTATGGAAATATCTCAAGACAACCAAAAATCTCAAACTCACCATCAAATACGATCCTCAACAAGAAGTCCTCTCAAGCTTTAGCGATGCCACCTGGGGGGATGATCCAGTTTTCCGAAAATCTCAAACCGGATATGTCGTCTTCCACTATGGAAGCCCGGTCGTTTGGAACTCAACAAGACAACGAAACATCACCTATTCCTCTACCGAATCCGAACTGAATGCACTGCTCGATTGTTATCTCGAGACGAAATGGATCAGACACCTCATCAATGAGATCTACCACAACTGCAAGTTCAAACCAACATTGTATATAGACAACAAAGGTTTAGACAATAAGATAAAAAAATTCGGCTCTCACTCCAAGTCACGACATATAGATATAAAAACAAAAGGTCTTCGCGATGATTTCACAAATAACGAATTCAAACTAGAACTCATTCCCAGTCCTTCCATGGTCGCCGATTCACTCTCGAAGGCATCTTCTATCAGTTCTCTTAAGCTATTACAAAAAACAATATTCACCACCTGAGACTTTACGGATAACCCACTTACCAGCCACGGGGAGTGTTGAGAAATCACTTCTCACGACTCTCCTCTCTCTGACTGCCGCGCACCCTGAAGATGAGTGTGAACACTCCATTTCTAAGATTGTCATCTCTCAACTCGAGTCTCCCAGCTTCAGATCTTGGAAGGAAGGGAGGTTCGAGGTTCATCCATCTGAATAACCTCTGACGACAGCTACTCGAAATCGATCTCTTTCTTCTTCTTATCTTCCATCTACTCGAAACCGATCTCTTTCTCCTTCTGATCTTCCTTCTTTTACTCCTTCCTCATTCTATCATTCTTTTCTTCCTTTTCCTATTTCTTTCTATCGTTCCTGTTCTTTTCTCTTAAATCTCATCTCGCCTCGACTCTCGATCCACCATCTCAGCTACCTCAATTAAACAGCCCATGTGTTCTTGTCTGGTAAGAGACCTATCCGCATGATCTATCACAACTAACAACTCTCAACTCTGACCTCTTTCCGTTTCAGTCGTCTACTCATTTCCTCTAGCCTCATCCTTTCCTCTGTTGCTCATGCTGTCCTGTTCCTGATCATAGTCCTAGCGTTGGTACTCCTTTCATCTTCTTCATTATTCATTTTTCCTATTTTGAATCAGTTGGTCTAATTATTTCTAAAACCCATGCCTCTAGCCCACTGGTTCTCTTTTTTTTTAAGAAATCAAATAGTGAAATCAACACATATTATATTTTAAAATGAAATTATAATTGAATTTTTATTGGTATATTTAAGGTGGCTTGCCACACTCAAAATGAGTTTAAAAAGAGAAATCAAGCTGAGGATCCTTTCTTGAAGTTCCAGAAATGACTCAATACCAACTTACTCATCCTAAATTTAAGCAATTTATCTGGTAGGGTATAGAATCTGTTGTTATGAATGATTTATTCTATGATTAAATACAATTGATATATGGGAATGGTCTTTAGCCCTTTCAAATTATCATAGACCTTTTTCAGTGGCTCAAGAAAGGGTTCCCACCCCCACTGAGGTTAGAAGGGTATCCAGAGATCTCCAATTTATTGTTCTATTTGGTCAATTCAGAATTCAAATTCCATGTTTTTTTCTGTCATGCTCCAAGTTCAAGGTTTATTTTATACATCATCTTTTCAGCATACCCTATTACTCAGTACCATCTACCTCAGTTTATAAGTGTGACCCAATTAAAAACCTTATTATTAGGATGTCTGCTTACTACCTCTGGCTTATACACAAGTGAACCACCCACCCCACTGACTCAACCTATTACTGCAATCCTTGCAGTTCCATCAAATTATCATTCAACTATGCAATCAACCTTGATTCTTCCATATTTGGACTTAGTTATCCCATTCTTGGTCACACTGGTCATATCAGCTTGCATGTTTTATAGAAATTCACATTATTTGAAGCTTCCTCTTTGGGACTTGTCCCACACCCTGCATAACTATACCCATCCATTTGCATTACTCTTACAGTCTCTTGAATGTCATTTATTCTCCCGCTACATCTATTTGCTTGCATTTTCTTTTCTTGCACTTACCCTAATACCTTTTAAAAACTATACTATTTATTTCATTTACCCATTCTGTTCCTGTCATTCATTGTGCCATTGCCCCCTAGCTGTAGAAGAATTTCTATCAGTTTGTATCTAGTCACCTTCATTCACCTTATAAGGGCCATGCAGTCCGCCTGAAGATTTTTTCCCCAGTGAGTTAATTTCATAAATTCTCACATCATTTTGTGAGGTCACATTATCACATTAAAATTTGCCTTAGTTTCCTTCCATTGGAACAATCCATTCCTCTTGCAGTTTTTGAGACTTAAAACTAAACATTTGCAATTTGCAGTTAGCCTTGCTATACTTGGGCTCCCCTTGCAATCATCAATCTCCCATTTACACTCACAATCATCTAATATTTCCCTATTTTACATGGGGTGAGTGTGTGACACTAAATTAACTAAATCAAATCACTCTATTGTATTGACACCTATAATATATTTCTTTCTTCATGTCACATACTTGCTTGACTGGGAATGCTTCCCTTACCCCTTATAATGATGATATCAATAGGCTAGGGATATCTTGTGATCCAGGGGCCAAACAAACCTTAGATCCTTTTATTAATCTACATTTCCATTTTTTTTAGACTCTTGAAAACCCCCTTTCTCCTTGGAATTTCTCCAAAGCCTTGGTGGAACCTCCAAAACAAATAGAGGATTCTAAAGATTCTTCCAATGAAACTTTGACTTGTGGTAGACCAAGGGTTTTCAATAATTCACCCAAGTTGGAGGCTGCAACCCTTTTCTCTGCTCTGATCCCGGCTCTTTCCCAGAAATCCTTGCAGCCTAAAATTATTTGTTGCAGGTTTTGCACTTTGTGAATGAAGCATCCTGATCACTTTGAAGGAAAGCATGCCCATAAGCTGAGATCATATTCACAGTCTTGAAAAATCATCTTTTCAAATGATACCAACAACTTCCACTCCAACAGACACAATTTCATGTATGAATCTTCCTTTCTAGGAGGAAGATCCTTGCAGTGGTTCAAAAGTTACCTCAAACTACTATACAATACTAGTCCCACCTGTATTCTTAAAAACTGGGAAAAGTTGAAGCAAAAACTCTTCACCCTGTTTGGAAACCCCAATGAAGTTCAAAACACCAAGTACAAACTCTATGGCCTGGTAATGAAGGAGAATAGTAGGTCATCTATTTATATTTCTCAATTTTATACCTTGAAATCTTGTATCCAATTGAACAACGAAGCACTCTTATTTCACTTTCAAAAGGGTTTACTGGTGCTCCAAATCAAACAGCTCACATTTGGAGGTCATAAGACAACCTCCCTTCAGCAGTTGATAGATTGGGTTATCGAGCTTGATAATTTTCATCCCAAAAAGAACTGCTCTCAAAAAAATAATCATGGGTCATCATCCTTGGCTCCAAAGGCAGATGAATATTCAAAGCAATTCTCAAACCAAAGCATTCCAAACCAAATCCAAATTTGAACTCCACATAAGTGAAATTCTGTCACCAAGACTTTAAGCTTCTTGGACAAAGAAACTGGGCTGCTCCAGAACAAGGAAAGGCAGAGGAAGGAGAAGGAATGGTTATTTATGTATTGTGGAGTAAAGAATGATGTGAACAGTTGTGCAAAGCATCTAAATTTCCAAAAAAATAGCTTTTAGTTTTTCTGATACTTGTCAGGAAGACTGCACATTATCTGAATAGTTGCAAGTTAATATTTGCACTTGTGAGACCACTAACACTCCAAGTTGGAGATTTATTCTTTTCCATTCTGGAAACACAACTTATTGCATACTCCTTGAATCTGGTGCTAAAATTTCTTTTATAATTCAAGATTTTCCAATTTGAAAAATATTAAATGTTCCAAGGTTGACAAATTTCCCATCTGTTTAGTAAGTAGCGCATCTGAACCATCTCATTGGTTTACCCTTAAGACAAAATTGACTTTTGCATTTTCCAGTTTCCCCAGCTTCAAATGAGATGTATTTGTCTTGAATATCCCTGGAATGGATGATACCATTCTAGGCCATGACTTTCTAGTGTATTGGAATCTGGATGTGAATTTTCAAGGAGGATTAATTAACCTGCAAGTCTTGAAACCCCAAGAAACTATCCAGTCCACCAATCAGTAATCTACCTGAAATTTTCATTGAGTTGGATGACACTTTTCTGCCTGGGGATTTTCAATATCTGGACTTCCAGTCCCAAGTTCCCTATTCAGATTTAGGATTTATTGCTTACTTATCTTACTTACCACTTCCTTGCTTCCTTGAAGACAAGCCGGAAGCTACTAAGAGCTGTATTTTTGGATCTTTAATTCTCTTTCACCATGATAATAATTTGAACTCTATGTTCAAAGATAATGACAAGATTTTAGATTCAAAAATCATTTGAGAGTCTTTACCTTTTGTTTATCATGACCTTTCTGACCTCTTTTCTGCTTTAAAAGTAGATGAATTAACTCCTTCCCATTCATATGATCATAAAATCAAACCTACTGGCTCACCTTTGGAACCCAGACCAGTTTACTCTCTCTCAAAGCAGGAATCAACCACTCTTCAAGAATACATTTCCAAAAATTTATCAAAATCATTTCTTTGACCAAGCAATTTAAACACAGGCTTGCCAGTACTATTTTTAGCCAAAAAGGATGGTGGCCTTTCCCTTTTTTTTTACTAAAGGAAACTGAATCAAGTAACCCAGAATAATGCCTATCCAGTACTGCCTATGTTGCACCTTCTTACTCTATTCCATGGAGCTAGTTATTTCTCAAAGCTATACTTTTATGTTGCCTATAACTTGATTTGACTTGTGAAAGGAAATGAGTATCTAACTGTGATGATAACCTGTTTTTGCAGTTATGATTATACTGTTATTCCCTTAGGCCTCTGCAATTCTCCTTTTACTTTTTATTATTTTTTTAATGAAATTTCTTTCAGATCTTGTAGAGAAATACCTTGTGGTGTATCTTGAACTAGTCTGCTCAAGGACTCTCAAAGATCATTTTGCACATTTGCAAGAGGTGCTACATCAACTTTTAAACAATAACCTATTTTTGAAACCCTCCAATTGAAAATTCCACACTCATTCACTCATATTTCTAGGCATGGTATTTTTACAAAAAGGACTATCTGTTGACCCATCCAAAAGCTAATGCATATTGGACTTCCTGTACCTAACTCATTCAAATCTTGAAAATTTTTCTTAGAATTTTGTAATTTTCATAGAAGGTTCATTGAGTGTTATGTCAAGAAGAACATTGATCTTACAAATCTATTTCAAAAAGACACTCATTTTGTTTTTAAAGAATGGGTTTCTTTGTATTTTTACGCTCTTAAAAAAGCTTTAACCACTGCTCCAATACTTTCTCCCTTTAATTAGTTAGCTTGCATTATTTTCATAACCAATGCAAGAAACTAGGCTATTGCAGGATTCATCTTGAACTTTTCTTCCTCTTCCAATCTTTTTCATCCTGTAGTCTTTGAGTCTTGAAAACTGCTTGCAGCAGAGATTAACTATGAGATTCATTAAAATGAACTTCTTGCAATTTTTTATTGCTTGAAGAAATGATGTTCATACCTTTTAAGTCTTATGGAATCTATTGAGGTTTTAACTGTTCACAGGTCTCTGAAATATTTCATGAGAAAAAAATTCCTTACAGGCAGACAGGTTCAATGGACCAAATACCTCTCTAATTTTAAATTTACAATCATCTTAATCCCTGGAAAACAAGCAGTAGTGCCTCATGCTTTATCAAATTGGAACAAAATTCAACCAGGGGGGGGAGCACCTTTGCAGATAAAGAACACTCTTCTCAAATCAGTCTGCCATCCAACTCAGTTTTATTTTTACCAATCTTTGATACAAAGCCTCAAAAATTTTACAGGCCCAACTCAACAAACCCAAGTGTAAAAAACTTTGCAAGAATGAAACTTCACCAACAGGCAGTTACAGTATTGATGAAAATGGTTATTTAGTTTATGAATATTTTATAGTAGTGTCCAACATCCCCATCAATAAGTTAGACATCTTTGAGTCTTGGTATGACTCTCTGCTTTCTTTTCATTCTGGTCAGGATAAAACCTACCACTTTATTTTACAAGAATTCTACTGGCCTTGTATGACCAAGGAAGTGAATGACTATGTTAGCCTGTGCTATGATTTCAATTGTAACAATTGCTTAAATCACCAGAATTATGATCTGCTTCAGCTGCTTCCAATCCTGCCTTTTCATTTGCACCTTATGTCTATGGAATTGATTTGGAAATTACCTATTTCCAGTGGTTAGGATTTTTTTTTGAGTTTCAGCAGACTTCTTCTCAAAGGTGGCATTATTTCTTTGAAGTAATGTCTCAGCCTCTGCAGAAGATCTAGCTAATCTATTCATAAAATATGTCTTCTCAAAGCATGGCCTCCTTGATAATATAGTTGGTGATGATGGATCCCTGTTTGTATCTAGCTTTTGGACCTTTCTGTCCCAGCATTTGAAGATTAATTTCAACTTATCAACATCCTACCACCCAGAAATGGATGGGAAGACAAAATGAGTTGATCAGATCCTTGAAAAGTATCTTTTAATTTATGTCTTGTATCAGCAGAAAAACTGGTCAAAATGGCTTCCACAAGCCAAATTTGCATACAACAACTCCACTCATTCTTCCAAAAAACAGTCATCCTTTCAAACTATTTATGGAAGGAACACAAATTTTGACTCCATTCATGTAGAACCTTCTCAACCAGTTACAAATCATCTTACTCTCATTCAATCTATTCAATTGCAACTTCAAACCAACCTTGAAGCAGAAAAAAAATGCTACAAGGAACAAGCAGACCAACTTTGCACTATGACACCAACCTTTGCAGTAGGAGATCAGGTATGGCTTGATGCTTGCAAATTTTTCAGTACTTGCAAAACTCAAAAACTCTGTGAAAAGAAACTTGGCCCCTTCAAATTCAAATCAGCCATGTCCCCTGACATTTTCAAACTCTCATTACCTGTAAAATGGAAAGATATACATCCAGTATTTCATGTGTCTCTTCAAGAGCCAGCCCAAGTCCTATACCCAGGCAAGACTCATCCCCCTGCAGAACCTGTGAATTTTCAAGATCATTTAATGTGGTAATGAAGCATATTCTGGATTCCATTTCATGCAAAGGAAAACTTCAGTACCTTTTTGAATGGACTGTTTTCCAGTCTGAAAAATATTGCACCCCTTGGGGATCATCCCATCACCTTTGCAACTCTCCATATCTTGTTCAAGAATTTAATGAAAAATACCCTTTCAAACCTTGCCAATCTTAACTCCATCAAATACCATTCAAATTTAGCTTCATTCCCATCCCATCCAATGCATTCTCATTCTCCCAACCCAATCTTAACCTTCTTTATTTTATATTCACCCCAATTTACTCTTAACTCCTCCTATTTACCTTCCACCATACTATTGCCATTTACACTTCAAATCCCTCTTTCTTTTCTTTTCTAAAAATTTTCAAGAACTATAAAATCAAAAATTAAAATAAATTAAAATAAAATAAAATAAAATAAAATAATAACAATAAATTATAAAATAAAAATAAAATGAAAAAAATAAAAAAATATCTTATAATCTAAATTATCTTTCATTTTCTACTCTGCTTTTTCCCAAATCTCATTTATATTCTGTAAAATCAAAAATAATTCCTCCCTCTCCTCTTCATTTATTAAATTTGGAATTCTTTGCATAATTTGCACCTGTGCAAAACATGCATTCTTGAATATTGCCTTTCAATTTGCAGTTTGGGCCCCTTCATTTTCACATCCAATCCATTCTCCTCCATCAAATCCTCATATGGCTTCTTCCACTGGATCTGAAAGGAAGACCCCTTTCCTAAATCTTCAGTTAATTACCTTTCATCATTTTTTATTGTAATCCAAACCTTGGCCTTGGCTCCTTGTCTTCAACCTTCCAATCCAATCCCTCCTGTTCCATTCCCCTCCATTCCATTCCCTCTTTCCTTCTCCTCCTGTCCTGTTTTGTTTCATTTCTCTCTTCTTCCGCTTCTTTGACTAAAATCACTTCACCTTGCACCTTGCTCTGAACCCGGGTCATCTTTTTCTTTTTCAGTGGTCCAAAATATGATGGTTTATTTGTAGTGTACCTCAGGAATCTTGGTAGTACTAGAAAGCAAAAATAATTTATTATTTTTTATCCCATTTTTTCTTATTTCATTTCCTAATCCTTGCTCACCTAAGGATTTCCTCCCAAGAAATTGAACTTCTGGTAATGACACTATTTGAAAATTAACCCTTGGTTCCAAAGAACAACCGCAACCCTTTCTTGTGGATGCTATTGGAGTCTTGACTGGCAAATCACTAAGGGAAAATGAACAGTCCACCTTGAAAATTCAACAAGGCTTACATTTTTTTTGAATAACTCAAGAAATGGTACTATATATACATTCATTGTTGCAGAAAATACAGTCATCACAACAACAGAGAGAGGGGGAAATTTAAGTCTAAAATTTTAATAAAATAAACAGTACGTAAGGGTATTGACTAAATGGTAAAGACTCAAGAAGTGATGGGAAATTTATGGAACACTTTCAGGAGCTTGCAGTTTTTATACCCAGGCAACTTTCACACTCAAAGTTCAAGGATTATTTTCTACATCATCTTTTGAACATACCCTATCCCTCAATACCATCTACCTCAGTCCATAAGGACAAAACAAGAAAACACCTTATTTTTAGCATGTCTGCTTACTTCCTCCAGCGTATACACAAGTGATCTACCAGTTATGGCATCTCAGTCTATCCCTGAAATCCTTAAAGTTCCATAAAATGATCATTCAGCCATACCATCAACCTTTCTTCTTCCATATTTGGACTTAACCATCCTATTCTTTCTCATGATAGTCATATTGGCTTGCATGTTGTATAGAAAGTTAAATCAGTTGAAACCTCCACTTAAGGAATAGTCCCACACCTTGCATAACTATACCCATCCATTTGCATTACTCTTACAGTCTCTCAAATTTCATTCATTCTCCCGCTATGTCTATTTTTTGAACTTACCCTACAACCTTGTAAATACTAAAATATTTATTTCATTTACCCATTCCTTTCCTTTCATTCATTTTTTCATTGCTCCCTATCTGTAGAAACATTTCCTTCAGGTTGTATGAAGTCACCTCAGGTTAAATTAAAAGGTTCATGCATTCTGCCTGAATATTTTTTCCTGAGTTATTTAATTTCATACTTTCTTGCATCTTATTCTGAGTTCAAGTTATCACATTTGACTTTGCCTTAGTTTCCTTCCATTGGAAAAATCCATTCCTCTCACATTTTTTGAGACTTAAAACTAAACATTCACAATTTTCAGTTAGCCTTGCTATACTTGGGCTCCCCTTGCAATTAGCAATCTCCTATTTGCACTGAAAATCCTCTAATATTTCCCTATATTACATGTGGTGGTTGTGTGACATTTTCATGATCACATGGATTTCTGTATAATTTTGATCTATTTTTTATTTATTTGATTTGGCCTTATCTTCCTTGAGGACCTTTGAACTCTAAGAACTCCTTCATTCATGTAATGAAAATAATATCACATCATGAAATTCTATTGAGAATGAAATCATCATCATCATCTATCTCAATGATAAAGTCTGAAGGGTTTTCCACCAAGGCTAGGATCTTTCCAAAAAACTGACTTCCTGGTAATCATTGATTTTCATGATCAACTGTCCCATTTTTTCTCTTTGGTATCTTTCATTTTTTTTCAAATTTGATTTTTATCTTTTCCATACACATAAAACCCATTATTTGGGCATACCTTGGAATTCAGCTTTTTATGTGCACATCTCACAGTCAGTAGTTCTTTAGTAATTAGCCAGCTTGAATTACTTCCTACCAGCCACAGAAAATCAAAAAAAGCTATGGTAGCCATACATAAATCTGTGTGTGTCTCAGGCATTTTGTAATGAAGCCTATTGAATTTATTCCAATGAATTCCCCTAAAACTATAGACAGCCTGGGATTTCCTTAGTTGAGGTCTTGAATTGTAGGATATATCAAGTCAAGGATATGTTGATAAGATTTTCTATGATTTTTTTGGTACCCATAGGTATCTTGAGTTCCTGAAAACTCTTCATAGTTGGTGTACTACAAATTCAGGTGATATCACTGGCCAAGCTTATGTGTATGTTCATAAACTGGGAGCTCCAATCCATCTCTTAAATAGCCATATCTTGAGATCTCTTAATCCTTGAGACACATTTTTTCATTTTTTCCTAGTATTAATTTCTGTATATCTTGTTAGCTCTGATATAGTAGCAGGCTGAACATAATTCTCCCATATACTTAAAATTTTGTTTCCTGAACCCTGGTTGAATAGTGGGTTCTTCTTCCTTGGTAGTGCATGTCCAATTCAACTTTCCAACCTCAAGGATGCAAACTGTTCATCTCAATGGTTTTTTTTTTTTTTTTTTGAATGTATTGTTGTTTTCTTTTTAGTCCCACAATGAAAATCCAATGTACATATATATTTATATAATACACATCTGCACTCAATATTTGTGCCTGATTTTTTTCCCAGTATATCACAAAAATCCATGTACATACATCTTCTGCATGTACTCATTCAACATAAGGTTTTTTTATGCTCTGTTTTTCCCAATTATTGCACAAAACCATGAACATACATATATTTTCAATTATGTTACTGAAAATTGAAACAAAACCATCTTCATTTTAAAAGGGCAATGAAACCAAGGAGAAAACCTTCAGTGTAACATCAAGGAGATGGAATACATTTAACAGAAGATAATGGAAAGAAAAAAAATTGGTTTAAGTTGTTCAACATAAACACCACCTGTTATTAAATTACCTCATATCTGTACACCACAAGCTACATTTTTAATTGATCCTTGATATCCCTGATTCCTCTGCATACAAAAACTTTGTGTTTTTTTCTGTAACACAGAGGCTTGACACAAAGCCAGGGTGGCAATTAACTAGTAGTAGGAAAAATACTGCACCGGAAAGGATCCAAGAAGCATCAGGCTGAATTTTCATCAAAGGGAGTGAAGACTCCAAGATTTGTAAAGAAACAAAGAGGACTCAAGATTGATTCAGGATGTTACTAGTATGAGGAGGACTCCAAAGATGGATTAGACTGAAATTCAGGGTTCTGAACCAGTAGAATAAATTTCATAAGGAAGGGCTTGAAAGTGTAGGATGAGTGGGTTTTATATAATTCTATTTACAACCTGTTATACCTTGTGTTTGTAAGATGTTAATGACACTTTGAAATATGAATAAGAAATTATTTTTTATTATGTCATCCAAGTACTATCTGTTTCATAATTATGACAGAATCCCCCCAGAAAAAACAGGTGTTCTCCTGAAAACCATAAAATAAAAAAGGAACAAAAACTAATTGACACAATTTACTCATAGGATGGAGAGGCCAGCTGATTTGAAAAGAATTTAAATTGATGAGGGAGATCAATGATTGTGTCAGGAAATCTACTAATTTTTTCCTATTGCTGATTTTTGGTTGCAACAAGGCCAAGGGTGTGGGTTTCTGAGTCAACATGAGTAAGAGCAAGGGACAAATGTGCAAGGCTGAAGGGGAAATCCGTGAAAGGGGGAGGGGCAAAGCCATGATATTAGGAAAGAAAATGATTACAATACTGGGGATTGGAAATGTTGAGGGTACTGGAGATTTGTACAAAGATGGGAAGATGGCAATGGTGGTGGAGCAAAAGTCAGATTGCACAAAGTTGGATAATATCAGGATGGTGAAATTGTTTGTTTCCATGCTGAAGGCAGAGCAAGAAAGTGACAATGATGCCAATAGTTGCTTAGGCTTATGTGCTTGTCTGTTTCCTTGCTGAATTCCAAGCAAGAAATTATAGGGCTAATGGTTGCTCTGGGTGAATTGGTTCTTTGTTGCCTTGCTGAAGGGGTAGAAAGCAAGCAACAATATTGAGGTTGAGGATTTCAACAGCTGCTCAGGTTTGAGGAGGTAAATGAGTAAATTGTGCAAGGGTGATTTGAAACAAAGTTGTTGCGCAAGATTGAAGGGGAAAGCCTCACAAGACTGAAGGGAAAGGGAGTGCAAAGGCAGAGGGGAGCAAGCAAGCAGAAATATTGAAATTGATGGTTTCTTTGGACAATGCAATTATTTGTCACCTTTCTGAAGTGGAAGCAGGAAGCCAAAGTTTTGGTGTGCCTTTTTAGATTTTATTGATCCTGATTGGAGTGAGATCAGATGGGATGATGATGGAAGGCAGGGTTGAAGAGTATCCTGAAACACTTGTTTGAGGAATGATGGCAAATGGTAGTTGTGGGTGGCATTTGTTGTTGTTGTTGTTTTTTGGAGCAGTTATCAATCCAAAATCAATTTCTAAAGAGAAAGACCTGGGGGACAATTGGTCATAGAGCCTTGAGGGTGAGAAAGGGGTCTGACAATGTAATGATGACCAAATGGATAAACAATCCTCAATGGTTGTTGATTGATGGTCAATGGCTGAGTTTTATTGATGGTCAATGGTGTAGAAATAACTGATCTCTGCACTCCGTTGAGCTAGACACAACACGGTGCAGATACTCCAATTCCATGATCCCATAACTTCTCTGTCATCATCATTGCTTCACACATTGTCTTCTCCTCCCCATTCTTCCTCTCCTGCTCCATCTCTTCACCCTTGACTCCTCACCATCATTCATCCTTGACTCCTCACCATCATTCATCCTTTTTCTCTCCGTTCCCGCTTCTCCAATCTCTCTTATTCCGCCAGCCCTTACTCCACCATCTCATTCATTCAACACTTCTCAGCTTCTTTCATCCAATCTCCTTCTTCCTTTCTTCACTCTTTTCCTTCCCTCAACATTTACTCTCACTTGACCAAATATCTCCTCCTCAATCCGCCAAACACCTCAACCTTTATCTATCAGTTATCTTCCTTTCTGTCTATTTGTGAGATCTCACATTTGCGCTCTTCTCAAGTTTTTCATTCTCAAATGTCATGTTTCTGACCCCTGCTCTTGCATTCTTCTGGTCCTATTTTTGAATTGAATTCATTTCATTCTTCAAATGGCTGAGTTTGAGTGAAGTGGAGAAGTTTTCAAGAGTCGGAGAGATGAAAGGATGAGGAGAACAATCATAGTCAAGAGTTGACCGGATAAATCAATCATGGTTTGCTGATGGGTGAGATGAATCAGGGGAGAAGGAAGAGAATGTGGGTTTTCTTAACTCATGAAAATCTCATTTGATGCAAGGCATTCCAAGACCACACCAAGTATGTTGTGGAAGGTAAGGGATGAGAAAAGGTGTGTTGATGAAATTCATGTTTGAGGTGAACAAGAAAAAATGTACAATTGTTGAGCATTAGCATAACACAGGTTTTCAAATCAAAACTAAATAAGATTATCAGTGAAATATTCAAGAATCAAATATTTGGATTGAAAATGAGAAAAATTCATGATATATATTTCCAGAGGAGTGGTCTGCCACATGGTCCAATCTTGGTAAGTCTTTACCATGATCAAAAAACCAAGAACAAATGAACAAATGAGCATGATTTCTTTTTCAGAGATACATGATGAATTCATGCACACAGAGCCAAACATTCTTTGAGAAGTTAAAAGAAAAATGATAAATCCATATATTTTGAAGATGGAAGCATCTTGAATGTATCATGGCAGATGCAATAATAAATATCCTAAAGCCTTCTTTTCATGTGATATTTCAAAAATGGAAGCACCTTGAATTTATAATGGCAGATGCAAGAAGAAATATCCCAAAGAATTTTTTCCATGTGATATTTTGAACATGGAAGCACCTGGAATTTCTAATCAAAGATGCAAAAATAAATAAACCAAAGACTTTTTTCTGGAAAAAATTTCAAGTAAAAACTGTTATTCAAAATATAGACGACACCAGAATGGTCCTAATATTTCATTGAGGGGTAATTATAAAAACTTTTTAATTTATAATTCCTGGGCTGTTCCTTACAATCCTTAACATTTTTGCAAATTGACCAATTCAGCATAAATTTTAACATATGTGCAGGTATTGCAGTTCTTAAATAAATATAAAGATAAATTTTTAAGGGCCATGATTTTGTTTATCTTGATTTTTGTGTAGATTTGGATTAAAAATATATTTTAGAGATTAAAGGTGGGTAGTTCCTCCAGAGGCAGGTTGTGGTTTTTTTTTTCATTCAAATCATCTTCTATTTAAAATTCTTCTTTAAGGCTGGATATTCATCCTCCTGGCCAACAAAAGGTTTTTGTTTTAATCAGATGAAGCACTGAATGAATTCCTTCAAAGATAAAAACATGGGAAAAATGTTTCTCACACAATATTTCAAATAAAATTCAATCAATAGTTTTTCAAGGAAAATCAAATATTAAGATTTTCTGAAATACTTCACATCCCAAACACTCAGAAAATAATTCAGGCAATGCAAGCTTGGTTATTAAATTGTTAGAATTTACACTCTTCATCCCACAGAGACAAAAAATTTGTTTCTCAGATTTTTTTTGAATAATTCTGTTGGTGCTACTTCATCTTATAAACTAGAGAAAGTCAATGAAATTTCTTATTCAAATCTCAGAGATTGATCTTTGGGTAAGTGTTTACATGAGGAAAGGTTTCATTTAGAAAAAGAAATTCAAGAATTTGATGAGGAGATTCACCCATTTGAAACAAGAAAGTTGTTTTGGATTCTATTGGCACTTTATCAGTCAGAAAACCCAATTTTCCTATGGAATTCTCGATTCAGTTTCATGTTGGAAGATTTAATTGATTTTGGGATCACAGATGAAAGTTGTCCTCAAAATTCAAATATTAATATCAATCACCCCAACTACATTTAAAAACCATGGAAAAATGATTTGAAAATCTTCTCCTGAATTTCAAAAATTTGATCAAACAGTAGAAGTTAGAAGAATAAACAGGAAATGTATCCTTTCAGAAGAAAAAAAAATTCTGCTATGAATAAATCAGCTTTTCAAAACATTCACCTTCTTAATTATATACAGAAGCATATATTTGACCTCATAGCCAACACATACAATTCTTCTCATCCCTCTTATTTATTTATTGATGATCCAGGTAATATATATGAAGCACCAATGACTCTTAGGCATGCTCTTGAGTTGGTTGACAGATTAATTTTTAATATCTAATGAATTGTAATTTACCTTTTATGAGGAAGATCAATGGTTTATGGTGGTGATTTTAGGAAGCTCTTACCTGTTTTCCAACAGGTTAAACATTTAAAAATAGTTGATGAAAGCTTGAGGAATTCTGGATTCTGGAGATCTTTTAAATTTTTTCACCTCAATTCAAATATCTGTGTTTCAGGCACCCCAAAGAATTTGTCAAAACTTTCTAGAAAGCATCATCAAGGAGCTCAGGCTCAACCTATGGAAAAGCTCAGGTCATGCTTTCAACAAGCCTAGGTCAAGCTTTGACCAAGCTCTACTGCACAGTCACTGTACACTAAGTCTTTGATTCAATAACAGAGATAGGTTCAACTAGAGAGTGGAGAAAGCTTCAACTAAAGCTTCCTTGACAATGCTTGCTAGAAAGTGACATGAAACCTCTTCTGGTGAGGTTATCCTGATGATCAAAGTTTTTTTACTTCCTTTTGGGGATGGTCTCAATTCTATGAAAGTTTTAAATATAATACTTCTGCTTCAACAGGTGCTTATTTATGAAAATAGTGAAGATCATGCTTTAAAAATATGCATCAATACTTTCTTCCCAAACTTACAAAACCACTATCTTGATACCAGTCACCTGATTGATTGTTTTATGATATGTTGCAAGAATCCCGCAGGATATAAGATCAATCCATCACTTCTGAATTCACAGCCTGAGAATGAGGAAGTTAACACCATGGAGATTTAGACACAGCTGACTGTGCATGTGGATTTGGAATCACAGGGCTGAGTGTGTGTCTGAGGCCTGTTGGGGGTGGGCATGTCTGCATGCAGGAATTTGGAAAAAACACAGATAAGTCCATAAATCCTGAACTATACAACAAAACTCTACTTCTGACTGAATTTTAGTCAGGTCATCTACACCTGAGATGGTTTGTGTGAAATATTGAGAAGGCCAAAAAGTGCCAACCTGTTGCAGTGGTGATCTCTGGCCTGTTTCATCAAACCTTCAACAGGTTGGAATTTGATGGTAGTTCCAGTGGGTGACCCTACCTAATCTTAGGTGGTCAATAAATTTCTGCCATTATTTTTTTAGGATTTCCCATCATTCATGTGATTTATATGAATTCATTCATATTCAGTTTATGTTCATCATATCTTTGGTAATTTTGTCAGCTGGTTCTGAAGTAGTAGCAGTCTGGCAAGTCTAAAGGTGAGAGTGGTCACACAAAAACTCACTCAGGGGTACTTATGTAATGAGTGAATAACAAACTACACAACCCCTAAAATCATCCAGATCCCCTTCCTCCCTTCACTGGCTCCTGAACCAGTCCAGATACTTGGGTCTTTTGCCAGCTTGGATTGATGAGAATCCTAAAAATTCAATGATCATCATCATTATCATTGTTGTCATCATTCCTAGATATCTCATCACCATCACCATCATGATCCTTTCTAGATCTCAGGTTGGGTAAACCCCCATGATGATCATTATTCCTCTAGTCATTTGAAACCTAAGCTTGACTAAGTCCATCCATCTCAAGAGTATTTTTTTTTCAAACTTGCTGAGTTCCTTTGGGAACTCATGCACTGTGGGTAGAATTCAATGTCACATGGATTCCTGTAAGACACCCCCCAGTCAGACCATACTGCACTGTGTCACTGTGCCAGCAGTAGCCACAATGCAATGACTGTCTATGTACTCAGAGCATCTACCACCATCTCAATTAGTGGATCTCTTAAGGATTTACCCAATCAGGCCACCATTGTGGGCTCAATATCACTCAATAGTTGCCCACTGGACAAAAACCTTGAAATTTATGGATCCCTTGTTAAGGCTTCACAAGCAAAATCCTGTCAAGCCACACTTTAACTTTTCTCCACCCTGGCCCTCCCCCTTTGGACTTCATCACTTCCATCAACAACCCCCACCCATTTGACAATGTTCCAAACCATCCTGATGTACTTTTTTTTCTTTAAAAAAAAATCAAAATGATGGCAGAGCAATCATGTTTGCGCTGTTTGGGGGTGGGCCTGGCCCTTGTCAAGTGGGGATCCATGGAAGCAATGCGCTTGCAAGCTGCCCAATGGCCCCTGTGTGGGGTTGAAATGCAGGTGCAAGATCAGGCTTTGAAATGTTGTATGGTAAAACCCAACTATGGTATTTCACAGAATGAATATCACAGAATCCGTGACAGATGCACAGTGGGTGGAAAAAAATTATGGGACTGATTTTGAAAGTGCCTGCACCTAACCACTCCAAACTGACCTGGCATCCTTGCATGACTTTTCTTGTCAAAGGTCTTTGACAATCCACCTGTTTACCAAATTGATCAATCTGCCACCATCCCCTCAACCACTGTCCTTGATCCCATCCCTTGACTGCTAGCGCAATAACTCCTGTAAGTTCTTTCATTTTTTCCATCATTTTTTGTCAGTTTTCTAATTTTTTTTTTTTTTTTGATTATAATCTATCAGATGATCAAAAAAAAAAAATTAGAAAAAAAAAAAACCTATCCAAAGAGACCCAGCCCTGCATGGTTGGAATGTACAAATCAGGGTCATCTGGGAATCAAATTGCCTCCAATTTGAAGATTCCAAGGACAACCATTTATAATTTCATCCAACAATTCAACCATTGTAGAACCATCAAGTTGTTAAAAAGTCCAGGAAGGCCTCAGAAAATGTCCAATCACAATCTTTGTGAGCTTGGGTGTACAATACAACACTCACAAAAGTTGAAAGCGCCTGAAATAAAAAATGTAATCTTGAAGGAAGTCCCAACCCAGACCATTTGATGACAAGCTCATGAACTTGGTTTTTCTTCAAGGGTGACGGTCAGGAAGCCTTTTATAAATGAAGATCAAAGAAAACAATGACTTACCTTTGCACCCAAGCATCATCATTGGACCATTGAGGACTGAAAGAAAGTGATTTGGATGGATAAGTCAAAATTTGAAATTGGCAAGAGCTCACAACAAGTCCTGTTCTGGAGAACCCCCCAAGAAAAATTCAACTCTGACTGCCTTTCTCCTAGGTTCAAGAGTGGGAGATCATCAATCATGATCTGGGGTGATTTCATCAACAAAAGCACCTCACATCTTGTTTTTTATTCCTCCAAAACAATAAACAACTAAAGATTTTATTGAGATTGTTTACAATGGTGCTCTTGGCCCCTGGTTCAGCAACCTTAATCAACCCAACACCATCTTGATGGAAGATGGGGCCCCTGTTCACAAGGTCAAGATCAGCAAGGACTGGCAATTCAACCATCTTATCACAAAACTCACCTGGCCAGCTCAGTCAGTCCCTGAACCTCAACCCAATCAAGAATCTATGAAAATTTTTAAAAAAATCATATTCAAACATTATATCAACCCAAGTCAATCCCAGAGATGGAAAGGGCCCTCCAAACCACCTGGGATGATGTTACCCATCAAACCCTCAACAATCTCATCAACTCCATGCCTCCCTCATCACATCCAAGCTGTCATCAAGGCCAATGGAGGTTCTACCCAATGGTAGATTCAATCATTTTTGTTTCTTCTTCTTCTTTTTTTTTTTCTTATTCCTCATCATCTTATCTCTATCTTACCCAAATCCCATCAATCTTTCTATATATATATATATATATATATATATATATTTTATTCTGAAATTTATGCTTGATGAACAGCCAAATCATACTGTATTTTTATCTCTTCATTTTATGTTATTTCTAATTTTTTTTTTTTTTTTTTTGAAAAAAAAAAAAAAAAAAAATTAAAGTAATTGTCTCCCCAGTGGGTCATCCCACCGGCCCAAGGCCATGCCTCAAGCGTGAGAGGGTGGTGAGCCAAGTCTGGGGGGCCCCGCCAGCGTTGAGGGTGGTGCAGCCAAGCGCCCACACATCCGCCAAGCCTTGGGGCCTCTTTCAAAACCAACCCTTGGGTGGGGTGGTCCAATCCAGTCCAACAAGCTGCTCGATCGGAAGGTTGGCAGATGGTCAGAGGGAGCCAGGAGCCCAATTGGCAGCCCATCAGGTCACAATCTCAATCTGGCCGGCCTGGTAGACATGTGTGCCACTACAGCTCAGGACTCCAAAGAGGAGGTACTTGATTGATCTATGGTGAGAGAGCTCAGCCATCCATCCTTGGGCCTCCCAGACTCTTCTTGATCTGGGGATCTTGTCCATGCTGATATGGATGTGCTCACAATCCAAGACTCAAAACAGTTTTTCTTGGAACTCAATAGGATGTAGGTTGAATTAAAAAAGAAAAATTGATGTCATCCCCCCAAGGCCCAGAAGAGGCATGAGCCTATAGGACTGGGTTTGATTAAACAATCCTCTAACTTCCTTCTAAGCCTGAGAGCAAACAAGTAAGAGGGAGTGGGGGAAATGGATGGATTGGAGCAGATCAAGTACCTCAAGGAACTACTACACTAAGATCAAGATTCCTGTGATGCAAGAAAGGGTGAGAGAAATACAACTCTTTCACAAACGTCAGCAAGCAATAGGATGGCGGAAGTGAGTTTCAGAATACGTTGTCGACAAGGTGATGATTGAGAACAGATGGATAGATGGGCAATAATAAATAACGAGGCTAAAAGGAGTATCAAGACGATGGCGACGGATGAGGATCATGTACAACAAGGATCGTCGATAAGATGATCATGATGGATTAAGTAGAAGGATGTGGATCGGTATGGAGTCGGTGAGAAGAATTCAAATGGATGGATGCTTAGCTTCCTACATCTAATAAAAATATGATCAAAAGAGATAGAGAGAGAGGGAGAGAAGATGAGGGGGCTGAATTGACTATTAAAGGCTGTGAACGCGGATTCTGTCTGGGGCAAGGAGAGGAGCAAGAGATTAGGCTAGAAACAGACTATAAGTACTAGAGATCAGATAGAATAATTTATTTGAAAAGAGACACGATCATCTCAAATGACCATGACCGGATTGGATCCTTGGAGTCAGCGAATGACTTGGAAGGCAGGGATTGGAGTGGCGGAAAGAGAAAAAAAAAGAGGGAGATCGATGTTCTGAGAGTACGCGGAGATCAATGGTGCGAGAGTAAGCGGAGATCGATGGCCTGAGGGTACGCAGAGTTCTATGGTCGGTCTGAGAATACGCCGAGTTCGATGTCAATCATTTTGAATTGGATTCGATGAGCAGATCGTAGTTCCGTAGGACCTTCACTCCAAGACTCAAGTTGCACGCTCGCCTAGACCTAACAAGTATGTACTGAGGAACTTGCCGCGTAGCCTCCAGAGTCTAGCTAGCGGGTGGAACGTGATCGAGGCCTCCAAAATTCGGAATCATCAGACTCCTTAGAGGGACATGGGACGATATCGATCGGATCTTCGGAGACAACCAACAGGCTGTCGGTAGGTTCCTTGGGGCTAGGGGGATAGGTAGGAGCGAGCTTGTGAGAGTTATGGATGGAGGAGTAACGATGCTGACAATTGGGATTATCGACTTGGCTCAAGTTGGATGAAAGGGCTATGTTATCATCGTTCGGAGGGCGAGCTTTGAGGGGAGTGGCGGGTGGATGGGCTCGATGATCGTGTAAGTATTGATCAAGTTGTCGTAGGTGACGTCGCCGTTGGAGACGATAACCGAGAAAGACGAGGACCAGGAATGAGATCACCGCTCCGATGGCCGCACCTACCCGTCTGATGATCGAATTTCGTTCGGTATGGTCATCCTCTAGTTCACCGAGTGAATGGAATGGGGTCGAAGACACGGGAGGAGCCGGATTGGTTTCTAAATCAAACGACACGAGAGCAGATCGGAATCAAGATTGAGTTTCGAAACTTGTGAGGAGGAATGGAAAAAGTAAGACTTGCGTTGACCGATCGTCACGGTGATCGAGGCAAAAGCGACCCAGGGTCGAGAGGGATCAGCGCCTTTGTTGACGGCTCGAAAGGTGTGATTACCCTCGAAGAGGAAGGTGGTACCCCAAAGGATTTGAGGTGGGCTTTCGGTGGTATCGGGGCCGTTGAGATCGACATCATAATCCTGATCGTCGATCGTGACTTGAAGCAGATAGCGATCGGCTCTCTTGCTACTACTTAGCTTTTGAGTCAAACACGATCGAGGTAGAGTCGAGATCGGGATAGTACGAAAAGGAGGGGGGGGGGGGGGGGAGGATGAAGTCAGTAAGCTGGGTTGACTCTCTCTCTCCTCTTTCTTTTGAATTCGATTGATGCGCGAGTTGGTATGGATTCATTTGATTACGTAAGGTTATCAAGCACGTGATCGGGCGAGATCTTGAGCGATCGGATACTTGGGCCCATCACGAAATCTTTTGGGGAAGGGGGTTATACTTGAAAGAACAAGCGATGGAAGTAAGACGCGTCGAAGGGAGCAAGTACAGGGGAATGATAAATCGAAGGAGATGAGAAGGGGAGAAAGAGCAGAAAGCAGGATGGGAGTAGGGTAGGATGATGAGCCTCTCACATAAATGGCTGAACCTGTTAAACCAAGGAGAAGCAAGCAAGTCACGCAGCCAGTCGGAGCAAGATGTATGGCGAGATGGAGATGAAGATAAAAGAGGGCGTTGTGGATGAGTCAGATGATTCTTATTTTATCGAGGAGCGATTTGCGAGTCAAAGCCATCGATCGACCATCGAGGAGAGGGAGTAGGAGGAGCTCAAGATGAAGACTGACCGAAGAATGAGGTAGTGATGGAAGCACCGGATGAGTTGGTGTAGGCGATGCCGTTCTGATAGTCGAAGGACCAGTTGTGAGGAGGGGAGTAGATAAACCGAGGGTCCTGAAAACCGTAAGAATCGTTACGAAGGGAGAGGACGGGATGGAGGGAGATGGAGATGAGGAGGTAGAGGGAGAGGATGATCGATCGAGGGAGGCGGTGGGGCTTTCTGGGAGCTTGGTGGTGGATGATGGGGTTGGGCATGAGGATGTTAGCTTGAGGGAAGGAGAAGGGAGAAGGGAGGAGGGAGGAGGGAGGAGGAGGGAGGCAGGCAGGCTGAACTGGGCTCGTCTTGGCTGGGCTCGGCTCGGCTGGGCTCAAGACCGATTTGAGACTATCCCTGGCTGCTGGGGGTTGGGGTGGAGAGTGTCACAGCCTATGTATGTATGGGCTTAAGGGTCATCGCCATGGGATGCGCTGGGATGCGCTGGGATGCGCTGGGATGCGCTGGGATGCGCTGGGATGCGCTGGGATGCGCTGGGATGCGCTGGGATGCGCTGGGATGCGCCGTGATGCGCTGGGATGCGCTGGGATGCGCTGGGATGCGCTGAGATGCGCTAGGATGCGCTGGGATGCGCTAGGATGCGCTGGGATGCGCTGGGATGCGCTGGGATGCGCTGGGATGCGCTGGGATGCGCTGGGATGCGCTGGGATGCGCTGAGATGCGCTAGGATGCGCTAGGATGCGCTGGGATGCGCTAGGATGCGCTGGGATGCGCTGGGATGCGCTGGGATGCGCTGGGATGCGCTGGGATGCGCTGGGATGCGCCGTGATGCGCTGTGATGCGCTAGGATGCGCTAGGATGCGCTGGGATGCGCTAGGATGCGCTGGGATGCGCTGGGATGCGCTGGGATGCGCTGGGATGCGCTGGGATGCGCTGGGATGCGCTGGGATGCGCTGAGATGCGCTAGGATGCGCTGGGATGCGCTGGGATGCGCTGGGATGCGCTGGGATGCGCTGGGATGCGCTGAGATGCGCTAGGATGCGCTGGGATGCGCCGGGATGCGCTGGGATGCGCCGGGATGCGCTGGGATGCGCTGGGATGCGCTGGGATGTATAGGTATCTATGCGCTCAGAAGCTGAATCGCTGACATCAATCATGAGCACTCGATTAAGATTATGCGTATGAATTATATCATTATATCATTGGTTCATGGTTCCTGTTTTCCAAGCATCTTCAATAGTGCGCAATGTCAAAACAAACTGCACTTAAAAAAAAAAAAAAAAAAAAAAAAAGCATCTTAAATCGATCCAAATCGGGTTTTAACTCTCAAGGAGACCACAGAACTCACCATCATCATCATCATCACCATCATCATCATCATCACCATCATCATCATCATCATCATCCTCTCCTCGGACTCTCACTCCGATGGGCTATTGTCTTCCTAATATTTAAGTAAATAAGCATGACCACCCTGCGCCTGTGGGACCCCAAAGAAGCAAACAAACTCGGACCGACAACTTGATCCAAGACATGCCATAACAAATACTCCACACGATCAATCATCTGCCAAAAGCACCCAACCCCGCGGGTAGGAGGCAATTCAAAAGTTGACAATGATAGTAAATCTGTCTGTACATACATACATATCATCAAGCAGGCAGAACCTTCTTAGAAATCGTAACTTGGTGGATAGCTTTGCACACTATCTTCAACATACTTACAGCACGTCGGCATAAATCCAAGAGCTACTACTGCCCTTCCTCCTGAGGCTCGGGAATCGGATGGTGGGCGTACTGCAGACTAGTCAAGAACAGACCGCGAGTGATAAATACTTAGAACCCAAAGGAGAACGACAAGAGGAAGGCATCTGCATCTCAACCGTCGTCGTTTCTCCTCTTCTTTTCCCCAAGATCAACACCTCCGAGTAGGACTTGCTGACATGATCCTATATTTTGACTCTTGATTGTATAACTAAAATCGCTCCATCCGATCTCTTCTCCAGATTGACACGCTCCTAACTTGATACCTATCTGTCAAGTACATATACTTACCTATCCATGTATCAACGAGACCTGTATCGACACATCATGATCTACACAAATCTTATACTCTACCGGTCTCTCATTTCAAAATCCCACTGGATGGTCATCAGATCAACCTGTCTGCACTCTGTCAATCCAAGACGAGCAAACCAAGGCAGCTAGCTAGCTAGGCAGCCGCACAAGAGAATTCCCAGCTCCAAAGTCAATAATCACTTACCCATTGGTCCATCCGCCTGCGGCTGCCTAGCCTATCCAATCTCATCAGTCAAGGGATCATCTTACGTACGTACATCAATTACCTCTTATCCTTTCTTGTCAAACGAACGTAACTTGGTCCTTCTCAAATCTCTCCCTCCACCGCCTCATAGCCCCGCTCCGCCCCCCAACCCGACCCGAACTGACCCGCCTAGAATGGAGGGAATCCCAACCGTCAAAACGAAAGTGGAGAGCGACACTTTGCTGCCCCAACATACCCCCCCCCCCTTCCTCCGAAAGGTAGGGGTGCCAGTGGTTTGGCGCTGTTTATGACTCGATCAATTGCTGATAAGGGAAATTACCATGCTGACGACGATCTTCTGATCAATCAGAACATGATTGAGCTAACCAAGATCTTGATCCAAACCGAGCAAGATAGAGCGGAGGCGGACAAGCGGTGAGAGAAACGAATGCAGTCAATGATTGATCCAATCAAAAGCATGTTGGCAATCCAATCAGGCCGGCCCAATACCCGGTGCTAGTTCTTGTCAACCTCCCACCGGACCTTTACCCAGACCAACGTAAATATGTATGCAGACAGAACTGTGACAAAGGCTCCTACGGGACCTTATAGGCCTGGCATACCACCGCCGGCAAGAGAGGAAATCAAACTATTGAGGCTAGGCAGAGCAGTTATACATTCCAACCCTCTGAACAACCAGATCGACAAACTTCCAAGAGGTCTCCTTGTGGAGAGAGCTAACAAGGCGTTAGCAAAGATGACCGCACGCATTCAAGATGAATTGATCACCAACACGGCTGCGCATGTCATGAACTCCAGTGATGTTCTATTTTACACCAAGAACAAATTCCATCAGAAATGGTTAATGGACCACCAGCATCTCTGGTCTAAAGACCTATGTTGTAAAAACACCTCAATTTGGAGGCCACACCCATCACTTGGTCAGTCCTGGCACTGTAGTGTTGTATTTATAACCTTGGATTGGGAACTGTGTTGCAGGCTGCGCACTCAGCAGTTGGGTAGGCCAGGCTCAGCATTGGTTGCAGGTTGGGCTTGCAACCCAATTGGATGAAGCAGACCAAGTAATGGAGCCAACCCAACCAAGTTTGTGGATGGCTAGTTTGGAAAGTGGGAGTGGAGCAATTGCAGGGTTATACATGCCAGGGAGGTCTGCACAAGCATAGGCCCGGACCAACCTGCGGATTACAGGATCTGCAGATGCCCACAGACAGATAAACACAGGGGGCTCCAAGTAGGATGCAGTGGATGGCTGCACCATGAGAAGGACAAACTGGATGTATGTAACAGCGGAAGGGTTTGGAGGAGTTGAGTTAGGGTTGGGCTAGGGTTTCATATTTTAGGGGTTCTTTCATAATTCTGCTGTTAGGCTTTCAGTTGCACTTCTACTTAGGTTAGGGTTGAGAGGGAGGACTTAAAACCTCACTCTCAACTCTGGGTTGTAGAATGATTACATCACATTATCTTATCATCAAAGGATCAGGGAGGATTGAAGGGCAGGAATATACAACATCATTTTCTTTATTCATCTTTTTCTTATAACTATCACTTATTCTCAAAACCCATCAGTACTCAACCTCCTTACAGATGCTTGGACCAATAACTTTCAAACTTGAGGACACCTTAGGGGAGTATCAATCTCTAGTTTCCACCGTGCATGGTACACCAAAGGAATTTGACCCAACATGAGAATTCAGCAGAGCCAAGATAGGTAGCCACCACAAATCAGCTCAACAAGGAGGAACTATGAAAATTTTAAAATGAGAAGCAAGTTTATTTGGAGAAGGAAGAAATAGGGTAGGCTACTGAAGAGCCAAATGAGAAGTATTGATAAGGCTACAAAGATCCAAGGGAAAAGGGAAAATACTTGTATAGTCAAGTGGAACCAATCTGAAGAGGAAGAAGGGACACTCTGGTTTAGTTGTCTTTTAATCAGATGATTTTCATTCATGGCCTAAGGGAAGGACCAGTATTTATAAAAAAATATAGAAACCCAAAGAGGGCCTAAGGCAGCAGGTTAGAGACAACTAGAGAGGCCCAGAGGGGGCCTAAGACATGGGTAATGAGATAATTAAAACAGTAAGACAGTAATAAAGTAGCTAAATTTGTTAGTTACAGAATATGAACATCAAAAAAAAAAACAACAACAAACTAGTCCGTATCCAATGGTTTTCCAACAACATGTGCACAGTCAAAAAAAGCAGGATCATCAGTTGTATCTTTTGCCAGTAAGTATCTAGCTGAGCTACTTACATACACCAGAATCTTCCTCAATTATGACAAATACAGAGTCATGGCCTTCAAACCTTACCCAGTGAAGTGCTTTAAATGGCTTAAGATGGAACACTTTGGAAAATGGGACCAACAACAACCCCAATGTGGTAGATGAAATGAGGAACTGATGATGAAAGACTGTCCCAAAGGCTCTGATGAGATCAAGCAATGAGTCTGTTGTTGGATGGTTGAAAAAATCCCTAAAAGGCAGCCTACAGTAAATGGCACCCTGGACCAACTGGCCAAAGGTGAGCAGACTTCCTTTCTGTCAACAGCCCCAGATCAAAAGACTAACAAGCCATCATGAGCCCCTAGTAACAATCTCCAAAGCTGCAAATAACCCTTGAGGTCCATAGCCTGGAAAAGGTCAGCAAGACCAGGCTTCCAACAAGCCTTCTCAGTTACAACCAGGGCCAAAGCAGCCCTGACTTCCCAGAAAATACTTGCAGCATCCTACAAGGATGACTCACTCTATTTAAATTGACTATCTTCTTGATGACCTTGTATCTTATTCATCCTCATCTTATGCAAATATTCTTTTTTAATTTCCTTTTGAAAACCATTGCTTCAGCCCAAATCTCATTCAGAACACATTTTTTGCTCATCAATCATAAACTACCAACCTGATTTACTAACAATCAATAGAACCCATTGCACATGAACCTGTTAAAAGACCACTTTCACCAAAAAAACAACCAAAGTTGGTTGACTCTCCAATTCAAACTGCACTCCAAAGCCTTCAGATTTTTGATTAAAAGGAAGACCCATCCCCAGAAAATTTCACCCCATCAAATCTCAAACCCTACCACCTCCAACAATGATGAAATCAAGCCAACAGTCCTTCATGGCAATAACTACATCCACTGGCTTCAAAGAATCCATGTCTATCTCATGTACATGGGTTTTCTTGAGCTCACCAAACATCCATTTCCAGAATTCCCAAGTAATGAGCTAACAAGGAGAGTAGTTGAAGCAGCAGTACCAATCTTGTCAAGCCTCAATGCAACCATCCTTACAAGTATGATTGCACCAGAGGTTGAATTTGGTCCACATGCCATATGGGCCAAACTTAAAGAAGAATATGCAAACACAAATATCTAGAACATCTACAGAATTTGGAAGAGGTTTGAGTCAATCAGATACAATGATGATATCACCTCTTTTTTCAAAAACATAATGTTGCCTGGGTCAGATGGAAGCATGATAGGGCTAGCCATAACCCCACAGATCCTGGCCTGCTGAATCATCTTCAGGATCCCCAACAGGAGGATTGGAATAATGCAGACACTCCTATGTGATGAAGTCCATTTGGAGAACCCAGAAGAACTGATCGGTAGACTCATTAACATCTCAAACCATTAAAAATCATCTAAGGATCACATACCACCTTTGTCGAATTCAACAGTCCTATCTAGCACCAAAAGGGATCCCCAGGACAGTGAAAATAGTCCAGGATGCAAAGGAGGCAAGCACCATCAACAAGCAAGTCACACTGAGGCATAGTTCTGGGCACTGCATCCAGAACTCCCACCAATCAGAAACATCAGAGGAAAAGCTCAGCTTTCCGAGCCAATCAAACCAATCAAACCCTTTCAGCCACTCAATTTTGGTCCTGGACTTCTTCACTCAATTGAAAACAACATCCATTCAATCATACTTGACTCTGGAGCCAGCCATCACCTCCTCAAAAATTTCCAATGGTTCACACAAACCTGGACTTCCAAGACAACCATACCAACTGGCAAAGAGTGGTCATTGTTATCTGCCACTCTTGAGGGGCCTACTGCCATCAAGTTTGAGAATGGGCACATTCTTTTCCAAAACAAAGTGCCTGTTTTTCCCAAACCTCAGCAGAAACCTGCTATACCTTTGCAGTTTAATAACCAAGGGTTCACCTATAATCTTCAATGGGTCCTCAGTGTTGGTCCAAATTGATTCCAAACTTGAAATAAACTGAAATGTCAACAGAGGCATCCTTGCCATTATACCTAGACCTGTTGTGATAGAGAGAGCATCTGCCTAACTGACCACTTCTGCAGCTGACTCTTTCAAGACATGGCACCAGAAACTAGGCCATGCCAGCAAAGAAAAGATGAAGGAACTCCTACCCTGAATCCTTACAACAAACATGAAGCCCTGAAAGGTATGCATGAAGTGAAAAACGGTTTTAAAGCCATTTTCCAGAAGGTTTGGACATGCAGAAGGAGTTTTGAGCATTCTACAAGGCAAATTTCATGGACCCATCACACCGGCTACTAATGATGGCATGAGGTACTTCTCCACCCTTGTAGAGAAGCACTCTTGCTACAATATTATATGCCTCCCTCCTGAAGAAAAGTAACTGCACATGAGTGGAATAATTTTAAAACTTCAAAAGTTTCATCAAAAAAAAAAAAAAAAACAAATGCATTGGTTCTTTAAAAATCACATTGCTGAATGTGGGAGGGAATTCAGTAAGAAAGATCTATCATCCTAACTAATTCAAAATGGAATTTATCACAATCTAGCACTTCCATAAACTCCTCATCACAACAGATTTGCCAAGAGGGCCAACAGGACAGTAATAAAAATGACAAGGTTCATGCTTGTGAAGGCAAATGTTAGCACTGAATGGTGGGGAGACCCAGTGGCCAATTTGGCTACCATCACCAACTGCCTGCCCTCCCTTTCAAAAAGCAAGTGTTCCCCTCTTCCCATCATGTTCAAGAGGGGGGTCAACCTGCATGCCCTCAGGCCTTTTGGCTGCATGGCATGGGTCCTCAAGCCAGACCATAACTGAAGTTCAAATTTTGATGAAAGGTCTTGGTAAGGGGTGTTGGTTGGCTAGTCCAAAGAGATCTCCAACTACAGGAGTGCTTGTAAAATCTATCTTTGGGTGGCCATCACCAAGCAACCCAAATTTGATGAATCCATCTTCCCACTGCTGAGGGCTACTTCTCCTAGTTTAGACCATCCTTCTGATTATCAGTAAACCATCTTTGCTTCCAACTACCCTCTAACATTCTACATGGATGAACTTGGCTGCCTGGAGGATGAAACTGGTTTAACCCAGGACACCAATAACCCAACTGATGTGTCTAAATTCCAAGACAGTATCCACCTTGACTCCAATCAGACCCTGGACAGTCTGGCTGAGCCAGCCTTCTCCCAGGGATCCTCTCAAGCTCCCTCCAGACACATAATTGTCAAATCACTCCAGCACTCAACTATAATTGACTCCAACCTGAATGTTGACAACATTGGACACTTTAGTTGCACCAGGAAGCCAACCATTGATGCATGACCCTTGCTTTCAATCTGAAAAGCCACAAGGAAGCAATGCAGTCAGAAGAAGCAAGGAGGTGGATGGAGGCAGAGGCAAAAGAAATCCTCAACATGAAGAAACACTTGGTTTGGATTGAGAGGACCAGGTTTTCATCTGATTCTCCCATTCCCTCTACATGGGCCTACTGAAAGAAGTTGGGTGCCAATAACCAGGTGATTTAGTACAAGGAAGGGATATGTGCCTAGGGGTTTTGAAAGACACATGGACTGAAATTTCATTCAAAATATGCACCCAAAGTTCAAACCAAATCACTCAGGATCCTCATTTAACATGCCATTGCTAGCAGCCTCCTTATCCACAAGCATGATGTTTCAATCACCTTCCTCACCTGTCAATTAGGGGAGGAGGTCACCTGAATCCCTCCAAAAAGCTACCTGGCAGACAAGGAGACAGTACTGCAGCTCAAAAGGGCAACCTATGGATTGAATCAATCCTCAAAGGTGTGGTATCACAAGCCTCAGTTCCTTCCTCAACGCAATAGGATTCCTTTTTCCAAGGAGTGACCCATGTGTCTTCTGGAGGCAGGCAGGCTGCCCCACATGGATCTTTACTCACATAGATGACTTGACCATCTTCAGGAAGATTCCCAAGTGCTTTTGGACCAAGATGTCTCAACAATTTGAAATCAAATACCTGGGTGAAACCTGGTTCCTCCTAGGCATGTCAATCAATCAAGCTGATAACTTCACCAAGGTGAAAAAGATGTGTTACAAAGAGCTTAAGATCAAGTATTATAGCCTCTTTCATCTTCATCCTGTGGGTTCATGTTGGAATAGAGGCTTGAAAAAAAGGAAGAGGAGATAAAAGGGAGGCAAGATGGATGCGGGAGAAGGCTACAATCTGGATCAAGGGGTCCAGAAGGGACCAGATTCAGGAGGTCTTCAGTAAGTGTTGCCAGATGGGAAGGAATGAAATCTGATTCTTTTCTTCAAGGAAGCAAGCATGAAAAATTATTTATAGACAAATAGAGAATAACAAGTTGGGCCTTTGAGAAATAAGAATATCCAATAAGATAAAAAAGATGGAAATGGTAGAAGTTAGGAGGTTTAATAAGGGAATCACATAAGCTAAGGATAGTGAAATTTGAGTATCAAGAGCCTGTGAAATGTATAGGATAAGGTGGCCGGCAGACTACAAGAACCAGACATAGATGTAATAATGTGGCCTGGATAGATATAAGGATCAGGAAAAATAAAGGTGGTTGTGACAACTAAAGGTATCAAAAACATACAAAAATATATAGAAGTTGGTCAGAATAAAGCTTATGTAATCCAAAAATCCAAAATAAAAATAATGAAAATAGGTGCGCTGAGAGGGGGAGGTGAGAAGACAAGATGATGAAGGCCAAAACTCAAAACACCCACAACCAAAACAACCCGGGTGAAGCAGAAAGAATGATAGGTTGGTAGTTGAAGAGAGGAGAGTGTGAAAATTTAGAAAGAAAGGTTGAGGAGAAGTAGCAAGCAATGTTGCAGGAAAGGCACAATTGAATTTGGTACATTAGAAGTGATTGAAGTTGCAATAAAAAGTGCAAGCAATGTTTCAAGCAAGGAGGAAAAATGAGTTGTGATGGATGTTGCATGGAAAGAGGATAGTGAATAGCAATTAAATTTGCTAAGAGAGTTTCTTGCAGCAAGCAAATTTTCAAGATTGATGAGAGCAAGAAAGGTTGCAAGATAAGAGAGAGCAAAGTTGGGAGATGAGTTGGGAAAGAAAGGTTTTGGAATCAGTGAAATCAAGTTCAGAGAATGAGGCAATCAAATATTGCAAATTGATTATGTTGGACCAAGCAAAGTTGAAGGATCAATGGGCCTAAGCAATTTTGCAAGATGAGAGCAAGCAATGTTGGGGAATGGATGCAAGCAATAATGTTGGCAAAGTTGGGATTGATATTGTAAGATCAAAGATGATTGAGGAAGATTGAGCAAATGATGTTGCAATTGATGAGAGGAGAGTTCAAGGAAGTTGAAAATAAGGTGGAGAAGGATCAAGATACAGAGATCAGTGTTTCAAGAGCACAAATGAGGTTGACCAAAGAGCAAAAAAGGCAGCAAGATCTTCCAAGCTCTTATTAAACCTGGAGTTTTTGACACACAGGTTTGGCAAGTAAGCCTCTTGGATGGAGGACAGCCTGGTAGCAGAATGTGATGATGTAGGATGTCCTGGGGGAGAACCATGTATTCTGGCCACTCTATTTATAGTTTTTGGTCCTACATGCAGACCCACACTTTCAAGAATGGTGTGGATAAGACCCACACTTGCAAGACTGGTGTGGATGAGTTTTCCCCAGAGACCTAGGACACCTAACATGTTTCACCCTAAGGAGTTGCATGAAAAATGGCAGAGTGTTGCACATTTGGAAGGTGATTTATTACAGGTCATGTGTTTGGAATAAAACTCAGGCAGCTATGACAAAATGGTCTTTCCCCATGCAAGGGGGCTGATGTGTTTTCTGCAGAGGACACTTTTGTTTGCATATCTCTCAAAGGGACATTGGGAGGATTGTGGGTGGTTCCAAAAAGGGAGTACAACTCAGGGTGTTCATGGGCTGGGTTGGTCAAAGAAATTTATACCCATACCTGAACCACCAGCAGCTGGGTCTTAGTGGGTCAGATCCATTGCCCCTGAATCCATAATCAAACCCATGATGGGTACCTTCAGGTCTTTTTGGGTATCTGAGGGCCCCCAAAAGGTCATGGGGCCCCACCAGGTCTTTTTTTTCTATTGAAAATTAAGGGCATTAAATTTTGGTATCACTTCATGTTACTAGAAATAATGTATAAGGTGATAACTAGAGAGCATGAAAAACATATGAAAAGACAAAATACACACATAGAGAAGAATAAAGACAGAAGAAATAAATTTTTTATTTTTTTGAATACCCATGGGTCAGCCCATCATCCAATGGAGCTGCCCAAACCTGGACCCAGAACCACAGCAGCTTGAGGTAGGTTGGGTCAACATAGGGTTTTTAGGGAACACCTGGCCCAAAACCTGGTAAATAACCACTGGGTATGGGTACCCAGTGGGTTGGCCCAACCCATCAAAACCCTGAAGTACAATGGCTACTAAAATGAAGATTTTGGGTGGGTCCCAAGAGGGATTATGACACCTCCTAGGGCAATAATCATTGAAAGCACACTTGATTCTTGCATAGATTTCTAGAAAATCCTTTGTGGGTGGGGAAAAAAGTGGGTGTGCCATTCAATACATGGGAATATGGGGCTCAAAAAAATCCCAGAAGGACTGATTTTGACAATATGGAAGAACCTTCAAAGGTTCCACCTTAGGCTTCAGTGAACACACATCATATAATCTGACCAATCAGTTGAACTTCTTTGTTAGAACTTCTCATAATCACTTGTGAAAAGGAATCCTGAGTTTTACCAACTGAAAATTCCAGCTTTCAACCACCCAGAATTTTCCTTGTATGGAAATCCCCCAGTAACCCGGTTCATGCGCATGGGATGATTGAAATCATTGAAGATTCAGGTCAATGTGTGAAATTTTCTTGAAATGATTGTTAACCCAGGTGGACTGTATTTTTTTGAACGCTCCCATTGAAGCTGAGAGTTGGGTCCCAATACAGCTTCTTCAGTAGCACCAGGGCAATTGGAACAGCAGGATTGGCTAAGGATTCCCCACACAATATTGCAATCCAGATTGTGGCCAACACCTCAAGGTGCCTACATGCTTGATGTGTTGGGTTTTAAATGGTTCTGTCATCTGGATACTATGAAGAACCAACTGAATAAGCCACCACCAACTAAAAATATAAATAAAACAAAAATAAGAAAATTATGGAAATATTGATATGATACAAAAATAGAAAATAAAAACTTAACCAGTAAGAAAAGCAGAAATATTCTTAAAAACATGGATTCCTGGTGCCAATCTAGTTAGGGTCACCAACTTGCACCACCCCCAAAATCCTACTCCTTCAGGTATAACCATGACACACCTAGGTATCAAACCCATCACATCCGCAGGTATGGGTTTCTGACAAAAAATACAGTCAGAAACCCATAGTTATGTCTAATTTAGGAGTAATGGAAAAAAAATGTTGTGTCCATAAACCCGTGCTCAGCCTTCTGGATCAGAAAAACTCCCAAGCCACACCAGTAGTCATGCAACTAACTTGTGCGGGCCTGGTGTGGTTGCTACCAAGCAATGGCCTTGCAAGTAGTCAAGCCACTAACTTGCAATGGCCTGAGGTGGTTGCTACCAACAGCCTTGTGAGTAGTTGCTTGACTACCTTGCGTGGGCCTGAGGAAGTTTCCACCTGGCAAAAGCCCCGCTGGTAGGCTAGCAACTACCTTTCACAGGCCCAGAATGACCAGATGGGCCATTGCCCCAAGGCAACTCACCAGCCCCCAGAGCCGCTGCCATCTTCCAAAACAAAAACAGGGCTTTAGGGTACCTCACATACACCCTACAGCCTTGTTTCACACCACATGGGACCAAACAAGCGCCACCATGTGGAGCAGAAAAATATGAAAATCACTAAACCAACTAAAAAGTTGGAAACATTGGGCCCTGAACCCTTTTTGGAACTATACTAAAGGTTGTCAGGGCCCCTGTAAAAGGACCTGTACGGAAGATTTGGACCCAAAAGGGTACACATTAGTTACTGTAAAACCCTGAGAGTGGGTACTAAGGATAAACAGAGGTCTAGATTTGTGATAGATGGCTCACAAGACACCAAACATTGATACAACACACTCCTGTGTCCCTGGTAACAAAACTGTATGTAACTATCCACAACTATGGGTATACTACCCAATTAAGTGGCTGTAATCAGACCAATGTGGGCAGAAGAGCCTCAGGCTCAAAATAATATTTCAGAATAAGGTCTCTCAAGAATGTTTTTAAACCCCTAGCCTCAGGAAGCCATACATTATATTAAAAAATATTAGTTGAATACTATCTCTTTGGCTGATACAGCAAGGTGATTAAGGGTAAAGAAACATGTATTAAGCCCCAAGCATGATGACATAAAGCTTCCTGTACCTCTTTAGTAACTAGAGCAGAAAACACAATTATGGCTCCTTGGCCTCAGAACCAGCCTTAGTCACCTTCCTTTGGCTAGTAAAGACCTGTACCATGGGGGATCCAAAAAATATAAATAAAGGTCCCTCCCCCAAAAATTTCTAGCTCTTTCATTCCAGTCATATATTCATTATTTCTTGAGATATTTTCTTACTCAAGCCATCAAAACATTATAAGAAATATGTGTGTGATCATGGACCACTTTCTGATTAAATTGTAGACCAAAACTCCTGAATCCCTATTTTTGGCCAAAATCAACAACCAACCATTCAGCCTACCACAGTATCAACTTCCAGCACACCAAATCCTTGCATATTGGCCCATTAATTGAGAATAATTCTGGATCTAGACCTAATAAGTGATACTACTGACTTATACCCCTTTTGTAGGTTTTGAATAACCCATCTCCCAAGGAAATTATACATACCCTTCTTGAAAGGAATCCTTTTAAACCCCACAGGCATCACAATTGCTCCTATATTTTCCTTAAAATACATATAACTGTGTTCTGGAAGGCTTGAAAATCCAAATAAGGTCTTGACCCCTCCATTTAAATTTATTTTATAAATATATAGATAAATTTAACCTTTTTAGCTAAATCATATACCTGGCATTTTATCCTATTTTTACTCCAAACTTTCTATCACCTCTAGTAGCTAGAAGGAGTAAGGTCCTTGGCATCTAGTAGTCTGAAAATTAGGGGTCTTTCCAGGAAATAATTGATAGAATTATTGATCCTGTTTAATTCTTAATAATCTTTTGATAATTTTTTGAAACTTAAACAAAAATTCTGAAAAAATCATTATAATTACCAAACTTCAAAAATATTTTAAAAATTATAAAGAAAAATTGGAAAAACTATCTTATGATATTTTTCTGGAATCCATAATTTTCAGTGGAACTAAAAAAAAACGCAGAACTTATTAAATACTATCTCAAACCCTTAAAACTCCAAAAAGAGGAGTATATCAAAAATTACAAACACTGATTGGGAACTTCTATCTCCTTTAGAACAGAAGAAATTGATTTCCCTCCATTAAAAACTCAGGGAGGAACAATAATTTGAAGAAAGTTTTTTTTTTTCAAACTCATCTTGAAGTATCATAGAGAGTAGGCTAAGACTGAACACCCTGCTCATATTGGATTCAAGTTATTAAAAAGTGAGATTTTCCCAAAAATTTCTGTAAACATCTCTAATCATAAACTAACTTATAAATTTTTTACCTGGTCTTTCATAGTTTCTGGACCGCCCAATGCCCCATCAACTCCAATTGCTGCCATTGCTAAAGTAGCAGCCCCACCAGTTACCACTCCAGTGATAGTACCCAACTACCCTGTCCTAGAAGCTCCAAACCAACTTAGGTCCCCAACTAGAAAAGAATCAGTGGCCACTCCAAACTCAGAGAGTAAGCCATATTATATCAATTATTCTAAGCATTTATATAAGTTACTAATTGCTTTTATTAACCATGTCTAGACTTAGAGGACCAGATGGATGCTTCACCACTCTTTCCCACTCCAGAGCCAAGCGGAACAATCCATCTATGGACTCTACAAAGAATGAAAGATGCTCTACAAAGAATGAAATACTTGGGTATCCAGCCAATCCAGAGGATCCCATCCCCAGCTCCTTCTCCCAAGCTCCCTCTCAAGGAAAGCAAGAGGAGTCCTGGAAAACGCTGATCAAGGAACACATGTCCTCATGGCAAAAGTTAATGCAAGCGGAGAAAGAGGCAAACATGAAGATTCAGGTCTTCTATTTCAGGAAGGCCCAGATTTCCCAAAAAGCTTTAAAAAAGTTCATAACCAAGAAAGAGCTAAAGGAGTATTTGAAGGGGTGGAATCCTTGGGATCACCTCAAGAAGATCCAGCCTCCTACAAACAAGAAGGGAAAAGTAAGGTCCTCCAATCAGAGGAGGCCAAAGGAGGATTTCAAAAATCAAAAAATTTGGGTAGAAGTGAAGGCTCTGGCTCAAGAATTAAAGGGGGCTTGAAAGAGCTAGTTGTAGATAGTTCTTTTGCCAATATTCTTGGAAATAAATTTAGTGATTTAGACAATAAAATTTGTTTGTGCCTCCAAAAGATCCACCAATTGGAAGAGAAATTGAGCAGTCCTGAGTACCTCCTTGAGTTGAAAATGGTAGTGACTACTGCCCTCATTAAAAATGGAGTTTTTTCTGATCTGGAATCAATTGAGACCCTCCTCTTAGAGGATAGAACTAAGAAAAGGATCAATTATGAAAAATCATTTTCAACCTTAAGAGAAGATTTAATTTGACATCAATCCTCTGCCAATAATGTTTCCTTTGAAAACACTCTGAGAGAACATAAGAAAAAGTTGGATAATTCCATCAATGATCTCAAAACTTGAATGGATATGCAGCTAAACATGATTAAGAATGATATCAGGGATGTGAAATTGTCTCAGATTTTGCAACCTGAAGCTAATAAACATTCTGAGTGCCCCATTACATCTACATTCCCCAACCCTAGGTTTAATCTTGCCCCTCCTCACCAGAATTATTTTCCTGAAATGGAGCCAGCTATCAAATTGTTTCCCCCCATCACAGATTGGCCTAAGTTCTCTGGAGAAGGAGAATATGATCATATAAGTTTTATGAAATATATTGATCACCAAACTCTTTCTTCTGGCTTAACAGAGACCATAGCCATATTAAGGTTACCCACACTTTGTGAAGGGGTAGCTTTAGACTGGTTTATCTATAAAAGATAACTAGTAGGGGATGTTCCATGCGTCAGCTTGCTACTATGTACAGAGCAACCTGTCAAAATAACAGAAGAAATATGATAAAAACAATTAAATAATAAAAGTAAAATTAACTAAAGAAGGAGTGAGAAATCCACAAATATTATTTCAGAAATGGATTTCTCACCCAAAATTAGGTAGGGTCACTCACTAACCCCACCCTGGAAATACAACTCCTTCTATTTTCAAATAATTAAATAAAAAAGGGACCAAAAGCCATGACACCAATATGGCACCTTTTGGCCATTTCAATATTTCACCTGTATTGTCACATATAGGTTTTACAACTAAATTTCACTCAGAATTGGAGTTTTGTGTATATTTTAGGAGTTACACATGGAAATGTGTTATGTCACAATTCCCACGTGCAGCCCTGCATCCTTACACAATCCTATGTACCCATAGCTACACATTCCTGCATACAGAGGTCACGCCCGCAGCTGTTTTTTCCACGCACGCAGCTGTTTTTTCCACGCACGCAGATAACTTTTCCACGCACGCAGCGGATCCTACCCCGTGCATATCTCAATTGACTGAGCCCTGCGCCTGGATCAGTCGTGACAAACCTGACAACCAGGTACCACTGAAGGTAGCTACAACCTAGTTAGGTTTATCTGACATATGTAATAACCTGGAATATGCATTATTAATAGTCCAAAAACTATAAAACCTCAAATAAAATTAATAAGAAACTAAGTTTAAGTATTTTTTAATAATAAATCAAATATTGAGGATTACCATGTAAATCACTTATCCTGATCTTCAAAGACCACAAAACAATACTAGAGGTCATCATAAAAATTATTAAAAATTACTTACGTGCTCAGCAGATGATGGAAAATCAGTAAAAGTCCAAATCTGTCCACTTTAAAATAATATTAATAGTAAAAATGAAGGATGAGTGCAGAATGATCACATTTAAGCCATAACAGATTAACAGATTCTGTGGCTAAAATAGCACATATATCCTGAAGATCTGATGTCAGCTGATTGAAAGCACCAAGAAGACATGCTAATCATGCCCTGAATGGCTTGCAAGCCTCAGCCCAAGAGCAGAACCCTCTTTACGCACCCTGAGAAGCTCATAGTCACCCCAAAAATGTATTTATACAGACCTCTTTGGACCTATTATTCCCCATCAGTTTATCAGGAATTATTATTATCAATCAGACACCGTGTCATGGTTAGTCAAGTGCTTATGAGGAGATAAGCAAGTGATTTATGACTTAGTCTGTAGTATTATTATTTATTTCTCAAAACCAATCAACCCATTGAAGTTAGTCAAGCAAATCTAGCCCATCTGCTCTGAAACCCTTCCTATTATTTCAGGATTTTGGTGGTAAAGTGCTCAGAGTGAGTGTTTCCCTTCCTTTCTTGGCCATTGTTCTGTTTTGCCCAGCCGTACCAGTGGAATAAGCCCTTTTATAAGGCACCCATCTTCATTCCAAGGTTCTTAAACTGCCTAAGGAGGCCCCTTGAAGAGAGGTTGTTCTTCTGTAAAGACCCCCAGTAGTATAATACTGTGGCCCCTCTTTTATAAAAAATTGAAAACCCTTTTAAACAAAGCAATTAAACCTTGCACCAGCTCTCAACATATTCATTGTTTGAGCTTTTTACGTGTTTATCATTGGAATACTATCATCATTATTATTCCAGTATCTTCTATCACTCTCTGTAGCTAAAGGACTGAAAGGTTCCTGGTATGAGAGAGCTGACACCATGGGAGGATTGGAAATAACTGATCAGAGAAAAGTTTGGTGCTTGAGTTTGGAAAAAGAAAATTCTCAAAGCTTTTGTGCAAGATTTCTTGGATCCAGTTAGAAACCACCCACACCAATGGTGTGTGACTAGAAAAAGATAATTGAATGTTTCTATCCTCAAGCTTCTGTAGAAGAGATTAATGAAAGATTACTAGGAAAATGCAAAGGGCACCTAGAACACAATGTCTAGTGTAGGATATTGATCAATGCTTACCTTCCCACTCTTATAGGAGTGATGAAAGAAATAATGGACATGATGAAACTCAATAGGAAGACCAGAGAAAGACCCAGAGAGCTTCAGAACCAACCCAGAGAGACAAAAGAGGTTAGTAAAGAATAAGTGCTAGCCAATCACCAAGGGAATGCCATTGTTAAAACAAACCCCTCTCTTGAATGCTGGAACTTTGGAGAGAAGGGGTATAGACAACCTGAATGTCCTTATCTTAGGAAAAAGATAAATGATATCAATTCCAACTCCAATAGAGAGGAAGAATTTGATGACTTGAAACTATTCATCCAATAACACAAGGAAGAACCAGACTCATGCCCTGTCAATGTCATCTCAGGAGATATAGTTTCTAGCATGGAAATTAACCACTTCAAAGGAGAGTCCCAATTACCTCAGAAGTGGGATGAATTCATGAACTTAGATCACATCTCTGATGTCAACAACTTGATTTTGAAACCAGTCACTGGTATGAGATACACTTTGGGTAAAAAATGCTCTGCCACTGGTTTGTTTGAAAAGAAAACAGTCAGAATTTTATTTGATAGTGGAGCCTTCTGCTCATGCACCAGTACTGATTTCCTGGATTGTCAGTAACCCAAGTGGAAAGAAAAATTACTTCCTGTGCCCAAGGCCAAGTTCAGCAGTTGCAATTCAGCTACGGATAACTTAGGAGTCATAAATATGCCTATTGTTTTTCCCAACAGTAAAGGATCCATAAGACTTCAACTTGAATTTGTAGTCTTGAAAAATAGGCTATGTGATTAATTAATACTACGTAATGAAACTTTCTGTTTGTATGGGATAGATGTCATCCAGAGCAAGGACCAATAATTTACTATTGGAGGAGAATGTAAAAAGAAATTCAAGATCTGTCACATATCAACCTCCATGGAGAACAAACCTCTAGAGTCTTTTAAAAGTGAATATTTTTCTCAAGCCTCTCTTAGTGATCAACTTAACTCTGATCAGCAAGACAACCTGGTAAACTTGTGTTTCAAAAAAATGGGTGCCTTTTTCACCAAAGATAATCCCATAGGTAATATCAAGGGACATGAATTAGTACTAAATCTGACTATAGAACCTCCTTTCCCCCCCATCTTGAGGAGACCTGCCTACCCGGAAAGCCCTAAGTCCCAATTGGCATTTGAAGAACACATAACTGAGCCCATGGATTTAGGAGCCCTGAGGAAAGTATTGCATAATGAGAAAATAGAAATTACCACTCCTGTCATCATATCCTGGAATAAAAACAAGTCCAGGATGGTTGGAGATTTACAAATGTTTAACAACTACACTAAAGCAGATTACTACCCTATCCCTAGGGTAGATCATTCCCTCCATAATCTTTCCAAAGCAAAGTACATTGCCACAATAGATCTTCTGAAAGGCTTCCACCAGATACCTATTGAAGCTAAAAGCCAAAAATATATGAGGGTTATCTTCTAGTTAGGCATCTATGAGTATCTGAGGATGCCTTTTGGGATAAAGAATTCTCCTTCCCATTTTCAAAGAATGATGGAAACAGTCTTTGTAAATTTCATCTGGCAAGGGTGGATGATGGTATATATTGATGACATTATCATCTACTCTGATGATTGGGAAACTCACTTAGAGAAGATAGGTCTTGTGCTGAAAAATGTAGTAGATGCTGGAATAAAGATATCTATGAAGAAATGCAACTTTGGTTATGCTGAACTAAAAGACTTAGGACATGTAGTCTCAGGATTTTATCTAGAAGTAGATCAGAACAAAGTTTCTGCTATAATCAATAGGACAATGGCTCAAAATAAAACAAAGTTACTCTCATTTTTCTGTTTCTGTAGTTATTATTGGCAGTTCATACCCAACTTTGCTACCATAGCCAAAAACTTGTACAAGGTATGCAACAAGACCTCTATATTTGAAATCAACCATTAGAGAATTCAGAGCTATAAAACCTTGAAAAAAGCCATGACCACCTCCCTTTCCTAACTCAACCTGACTACTCTAAGCCTTTCTGCTTATAAATAGATGCCTATCTTGATGGGCTTGGAGCTTCTCTTCACCAATCAAAAGTGGAGAATGATGTCCCCATGTAAAAACCTATACTATTTGTATCTAGAAAGCTTAAAGATACAGAGAAGAGGTATGTAGCCAGCCAGATGGAGTGTCTAGCTTTGGTCTGGTCCTTGGAGAAGATTCACTATTACCTGGAAGGAAGAACCTTTGAATTAATAACTGATTGCACCACATTAAGGAACATCATGAATACCAAAACCCCAAACCAACACATGCTTAGATGGAAAATAGTGATCCAGCAGTATAGAGGACAGATGAAAATCATGCACAAAACTGGAACCAAACATCAGAATGCAGATGGAATCAGTAGATGAGCTCTCCATAATGACCCTAGCAATCCTGCATAAAATCAAGATGAGAATGAAATCTTCCCAATCTTGGGGATCCATGTTTGTGATCTAGATTTAGCTTTTGTTGATTATGTCTGAGAGAGTTATGACCTGGAGCATCTCAAGTTGCTAGAGATTATGAGAAGTGAAAACACTTCTAATGTGTTAATAAAGATTCTAGAAAAGGAACTCTCTATTCCCTATAAATAAGGGAAGTTTTCAAGCTTGGATTGTCTGCTATACTTCTGTCATAAACACTCTAGTGTGATAGCCCTCAACTCAGAATCCCACATTAAAACTATAATGCACAAATGCCATGATAAATGCACTTCAGGGAACTTCCAATTAGATAGGAATATTGAAAAGGTCAAGCAAACAGCCTGGTGGATTGACCAGAGAGAGAAAACCACTGACTATGTCAAGTCCTGTGACACCTGTCAGAAGGCTAAGAAAACAAACACAAAAGAGATTTGTTCTTCTCCAGAAGATATCAGAAACCACCAACAGATGGGAAATAATAAACATGGAATTTTTCACCAATTTAATTCCAGGAGGACCATACTCCTATAAATCTGTGGTAGTGATTGTATATAGATTCTCCAAGAGAGCCAAATTTATAACCAATTACAAAGATGAGAAAGCTATGGAAGTGGCTCTGCTGTTCTGGAACAGAGTCATGGCTGATGTTAGTATCCCCAAAATAATAATCAGCAACAGAGACACAAAGTTTAATTCTGAATTATAGAGGAATATTCTTGATATGTTAGGAAAAAAATTAGCTTTCTCCATGGCTTATCATCCCCAAACTAATGGTTTAGCTCAGCGCATGATCTAAAATTTGGAAGAAATTTTAACAAGGTTTTGCTCTTTTGGTTTAGAGTTTAAAAACCATGATGGGTACACTAATGACTGGGTAGGCCTCCTTCCAGCCCTAGAAATAGCTTACAACAGAAGTATGCACTCAAATACTCAAGAAATTCCCTATATTCTAGAAAGAGGATGGGTACCTAAGATGTCAAAAGAGGTTGTTAACCAAAACCTTGTAAATGTTCACCCAACAGCCCTGCACTTCAATAAAATGCTGGACAAAGCTAATCATCATGCCCCCAAATGCGTTCAGAGGGCTGTTGAGTATAATAAAACTAGGTGGGACAAAAGCCACAAGGAACCTGACTTCAAAGTAGGGGAAAAAGTCTTACTGTCCACAGTGAACTTTAAAAACCTAGGAGGTAACAAGAAACTGAAACCAGCCTTTTTGGGCCCGTTCTGCATAGAAATTCTCCATGGAAAGAATGCAGTTGAATTTACCCTCAGTGAGGAATTTTCCAAGAAACACCCAGTTTTTCCAGTTAGTCTGATTAAGAACTATAAACCTAGAGAACATGAAGGCCCACCTGCCCAGAATATACCCTTAGAAACCCCACAAGAAAGAAGAAAGAGAAAACTAAAGAAAATCCTTAAAGAAAAGAAGGAAATAGTCAATGGAAAGGGCTTCAGGCTGTAACTTGTCAGATAAAGAGGAGAATCAGAAGAAATGGATGATTTGTTACCAGAAAGTAACAAACCAGATGGCCCCATCCTTCTGAGGAATTTCAGAGATGCAAAAAGGAAAGATTAAAAATTTTCACGCCAAAATTTTTTTTTACCTGTTGGTGACCCTCCTGAAAATTTTTTTTGGTACCCCAATCCTGGAAGGGGGGAATGTCATCTGACTACTATGAAGAACCAACTGACTAAGCCACCACAAACTAAAAATATAAATACAACAAAAATAAGAAAATTGGGGAAATATTAATATAAAACAAAAATATAAAATAAAAACCTAACCAGTAAGAAAAAAAGAATTATTATTGAAAAAATGGATTCCTGGTGCCAATTTAGGTAGGGTCACCCACTGGTACCACCCCCAAAATCCTACTCCTTCAGGTATAACCATGACACACCTAGGTATCACACCCATCATATCCGCAGGTATGGGTTTCTGACCAAAAATACAGTCAGAAACCCATAGTTATTTCTACTTTAGGAGTGATGGACAAAAAAATGTTGTGTCCGTAAAACCGCACTCAGCCTTCTGGAGCAGCAACACTCCCAAGCCATACCGGTAGTCATGCAACTCCCTTGCGTGGGCCTGGTGTGGTTGCTACCAAGCAATTGTCTTGCAAGTAGTCAAGCCACTACCTTGCAATGGCCTGAGGTGGTTGCTGAAAAGCAATGGCTTTGCAAGTAGTCAAGCAAATGCCTTGCAATTGCCCAAGGTGGTTGCTATGGACAGCCTTGCAAGTAGTCAAGCGACTACCTTGCCATGGCCTGAGGTGGTTGCTAACAACAACCTTGCGCAGGCCCAAGGCAGGCTCCACCTGGAGACAGCCCCTCTGGCAGCCTAGCAACTACCTTGTTTGGGCCCAGAAAAACCAGCTGTGCTGTTGCCCAAGGCCACTCACCAGCCCCCAGAGCTGCTGCCGTCTCCCAAAACAGAAACAGGGCTGTAGGGTACCTCACATACACCCTACAGCCTTGTTCCACACCACATGGGACCAAAAGAGCACCGCCATGTGGAGGAGAAAAGTATGAAAATGACTAAAAAAACCAAAAATCTGGAAAAATTGGGCCCTGAACCCTTTTTGGAACTATACTAAAGGTTGTCAGGGCCCCTGTAATAGGACCTGTATGGAAGATTTGGACCCAAAAGGATACACATTAGTTACTGTAACACCCTGAGAGTGGGTAATAAGGATAAAACAAGGTCTAGATTTGTGATAGATGGCTCACAAGACACCAAACATTGATACAACACACTCCTGTGTCCCTGGTAAGAAAACTGTATGTAACTATCCACAACTATGGGTATACTACCCAATTAAGTGGCTGTAATCAGACCAATGTGGGAAGAAGAGCCTCAGGCTCAAAATAATATTTCAGAATAAGGTCTCTCAAGAATTTTTTTAAACCCCTAGCCTCAGAAAGCCATACATTATATTAAAAAATATTAGTTGAATACTATCTCTTTGGCTGATACAGCAAGGTGATTAAGGGTACAGAAACATGTATCAAGCCCCAAGCATGATGACATAAAGCTTCCTGTACCTCCTTAGTAGCTAGAGCAGGTCTACAAGAAAACACTGATGGCTCCTTGGCTTCAGCACTAGCTTTAGTCACCTTCCTTTGGCTAGTAAAAGACTTGTACCATGAGGGGACCCAAAAAATATAAATAAAGGTCCCTCCCCCAGAAATTTCTAGCTCATTAATTCCAGTCATATAGTCATTATTGCTTCAGATATTTTCTTCCTCAAGCAATCAAACCCTTATAAGAAATAGGTGTGTGATCATGGACCACTTTCTGATGAAATTATGGACCAAAACTCCTGAATCCCTATTTTTGGCCAAAATCAGCAACCAACCATTCAGCCTACCACAATACCAACTTACAGCACACTGAATCCTTGCATATTGGCCCATTAATCAAGAATAATTCCGGATCTAGACGTAGTAAGTGATCCTACTGAGTTATACCCCTTTTGTAGGTTTTGTATAACCCATCTCCCAAGGAAATTATACACACCCTTCTTGAAAGGAATCCTTGTAAACCCCACATGCACCAAAATTGCTCCTATATTTTCCTTAACAGACATATAACTGTGTTCTGGAAGGCTCAAAAATCCAAATAAGGACTTGGCCCCTCCATTTCAATTTATTTTATAAATATATAGATAAATTTACCCCTTTTAGCAAAATCATATACCTGGCATTTTATCCTATTTTTACTCCAAACTTTCACACCTCTAGTATCTTGAAGGAGTAAGGTCCTTGGCATCTAGTAGGCTGAAAGGTTAAAAGCATGGGAAAAAAGCATTGATACCAAAAATCAAGTTAACTCTCAATGCAGACTCAAGCACAGAGGTTTCTTTTTGTACATTGCAATTTCCTGTGACACTAGCTTTTGCAATCACAATAAACAAGTCACAAGGCCAAAGTCATAAAAAAGTAGGTGTTTAATTGCAAAGGAAGGTATTTTCACATGGAAAGCTAAGCATGGCCTTATCAAGAATGCAGAGTTTATCAAATATCATGGTTGGAGTTTTTGGAGACAATCGCAATCAAACAACCTTGAATGTTGTATTTAGGAGTCTGCTTTTTCTCATTGGTATGGGGTGAAAGTGGTTGATAAATTTCTGCGCAAAGTGAAAAGGGACAAGGCTCCATTTGGTGGAGCTACAATGATATTTTTGGTATACTTCCACCAAATTCTTCCTGTCATACAAGGAGGCTTGCTTGAGGAACAAGTGGATGCATGCTTTAAGTCAAGTCCATTATACAGAAAATTGAGAATGTTTAGCTTGACTTCAAACTTGGGATTAGATGGTGGGGATGATTCCATTGCAAGAAATAATGTTGATTACCCAAGGTAGCTACTGGAATTGGTTGAACGCTTTTTCCAAGATTACAATTACTATTTGATGAAAATTTGCATGCCAGAAACTTATGTCAATTTCATCAGTGCTGGCGTGCGGCAAAACATTTTAGAATACTTTTTTGGGGATATAAAAAGTATGTGCACGTACAGAAGCGCAAAGGGAGTTGGAAGCTATTTGAGTGACTGCGCAAAAATTACACAATTGGACAAAGACACAGAAGGCCTAAATGCAGATGTCTTGAAGTCAATCCCTTTCCAAGAAATGAACAGCGTATCTATTGATGCCATATCAGAGGAAACGCTGGGATCAGTGCCAGCAGAAATTTTGAATGCTATAAACCCACCAGGGTCTCCCCCACATACCTTGAGCATAAAGAAATTCTGTTGCATGATGTTGTTGAGGAAACTTAACCCAGCTGAGGGGCTCTCCAACAGGACAAGATTATTAGTCTTGGATCTCAAACCAACCTGCTTCAAGTGTAAAATATTAAATGGCTAAAATCATGGAATCACAATCCTTACCCCAAATATTAAGTTGACCCTTAATGAAGATGGGAAGTCCAGATTGTCTTTTTGTAGCTTATGGTTAACAGTGACTCTGGCTTTTGCTATCATGTTAAATAAGTTGCAGGTTTAGGGCTATAGGAAAGTTGGGATTTTTTTACCAGGTCATTTATTTTCTCAAAGACAGCTGAATGAGACTTTATCAAGGTAACAAAGAGTTTCAAGTATGATGGTTGGAATTGTTGGGGAAAATGGGGACAAGAGGAATTTCAATGTGATTTGCAGAGTCTCCTTGCAGGATTATGTCTTTGTTTATTTCAAAGAATTAAACTTAGAATGGAATGGATTGAAGAGGGGGCTTATGGCAAAGGACATTCAACATGCCAGTTAAGAAGAGTGTGGTGGTTTCCAGTAACATGTGTAAAGTGATTGATTTGAATTGATAGAAATTATTGCATTGAGGGACCAGCAAATTCTGGCAGGCAGCAGCATACAAATAGAGACAAAAGGTGAGTGGGAAAGAAGAATATAAAAGAAGTTGAGGACAAAAATGGAAAGGATTGAAATCATACCAGACAGACAAAGTTGAGATTTGAGGAAGGTGGTTCATGTTGAGGCGGGTTGAGGATGGTGATTGAGCAGTTTAGCAATTGGCAGAGGAGAGGCAGACATTGGGAGAGAAGATTGTATGAAGAAATTGGAACAAGATAAGAAAAGAAAGGAATCAGGAAAAATAAGAAAGGAACGGAATGATGATGAAGGAGACAAGGTCGATGATCATGGAGACAAGTTAGAAAAGCCTCCCGGGGACCTTGAAGTAAAGTCTTGAGTGAGAACGGGTAAGCGCAAGGTTGCTGCAGAAGTCACTACAGCTGCGCCGCGAGTGTGCGCGTGCCTTTAGCCAGTAGGAGGAGGATTCGACACTTTGACACCCCTCGTGGCTGGTAGGATTTCAAGGTAGTGAAAAAGAGGATTGATGACTTGAATTAGCTTTGATAGAGGAATGCGCGGTAGGGCTTTTGTCAGCCCGTCAGCAATCATCTTGTCTGAAGGGATTAGTTTGATTTCAAGATTGTTTGCTCATAATTCCTCTCTGATGGCCTTAGTTTTTATGTCAATATGGCGGGTTTTGGAATTGCAGCCAAATTTCTTCAATTTGTCGTCCAATCCTTTGTTGTCAATGTGGTGCAAGCTTGGTTGCGTTGGTTTTTCCCACATTTCTGAAACTAAACCCCTCATCCAGATAGCCTCCAAAAAGGAGTCGACTAGCGGATTGAGTTCGGCCTCAGTGGTTGAGTGTGTTACGTTTCTCTGGCGGTAGCTGCTCCAAGCAATGGGTGATCCAAATAGGAGGGTTATGTGGCCGGATTGCGAATTTCTTGTTTTGAGATCGTCGTTCCACGTGGCGTCGCTAAAGCATTGTAGTTGGGTGTCCTGATGTTTTACTTTCAATACTAACAAGAGTCCTTTTGTCGCCTTGAGATACTTCCAACAGCGCTTAACTTTGCACCAGTGATTGATCCCGGGACGTTCGCAGAACCGGGCTAAGCTGGAGACAGCGTAACTGATGTCGGGTCGAGTTAAGCAAGCAATGTAGTTCATCAGGAACACAGCTGACCTGTAGTTGATTCCTAAAGCTTTGAACTCTTCATGTTTGTCTTCTGTGGCCGGTCGTAAATTGAAGTTAGCCGTTAATGGAATGGAGGATGGATGACAGTCGGAAAGTTTGAGTTCTTCAAGCCCGTGTTCAATGTGATTTGGTTGAGAGAGAAATATTTTGTTTTTGGTTCTGGAGTATTTTGTACCAAGAATTGTGTTTGGATCATGGGCAGTTGAGTTAGGAAAGCGCTGTAAAAAGTTTTCTTTAAACTTGTTTCCAAGACCGACCAAAATTAGGTCGTCGACGTGGAAGAAAATCATGGATTGCCTTTGGGAATTTAGATAGAGACAGGGATCGGATGATGATTGGTGGAAACCTTGGTCTGAAAGCCAGGAGGTGAGGGTGTTGAACCAGTTGAGAGGAGCTTGTTTAAGCCCGTACTACAATTTCTTAAGTTTGAGGTATTTTGATTTTTTGTTTTTATCCTTTTGGAGTTTTAATTACAACGAGTTCCTTGAGTGGTGCGTGAAGAAATGCACTCTTTACGTCAAACTGAGTGATAGGAAGAGAGTGGTAGAGACCGTAAAGTAGAGCTATTCTAAGAGATGCCGCTTTGCCGGTTGGTGAGAACGTGTCTTGGTAGTCCAGGCCGTATATCTGGTCAAACCCCTGCACGCAAAGTCGGCTTTTGTAGATCAAAGGGTCCCCATGACAGTTGTCTTTCAGGCGGTAGACCCATGTGGTATTGAGAGGATTTGAGGGTTCAGGACCATTGTAGTCTTCCCAGACATCCATCTCTTCAATGCCGGATAATTCCGCGTCCATCAAGAGATCCCAGTTTTCAGAGTCTTTACACTTCTTAGCTTGCTCGTAAGATTTAGGAACAAAATAATGGTGAAATCCGTAACGGTTGGGAGGATGAAGAGTTGATTGGTCGCGCAGTATTCGAGAGGGAGCAAGTTCATCAGCAATCTCCTGGGATGAGTGAGATGACTCGTCATCTGCAGGCTCCGTAGCCTCGGTCGAAGACGAGGAGGGATTATCGGGTAAGGTGGAAGTGGAGGTGACTGGAGAGTTGGAACGCGGACAGTCATGCGGGATAAAAGGAAGATCTATGTAAATCAAAGGAATGACGGCAGGAGAGTTTTCAGAGGTTTGGAGGCGGGGACTGGATTTGATTATTTTGATGTGCTTTGACGAAATAATGGTATTATCTGGTTTGAGAATACGATAAGATAGGAGATCGGGGTTGAATCCTACTAACGTGCCTTCTAATCCTCGATTAATGAACTTGTCTCCGCGAGGAATTTTCAAGTTTAGATAGACCACCCTGGAACCAAGCGGATGGAAATAATCCACGGGTAGTGATTTATTAGTGAAGATTTCGTAGGGAGACTTTTTGTTGGATTGTTTGGGAATCTGATTCAGCATGAGAGTTGAGGCTTTGGACACTTCTTCCCAGAGATTAAGAGGTAAATTTGATGATTGAAGGACAGTTTGAATGGATTCAGCAATAGTACGGTTGGCGCGTTCCACTTTTCCGTTATGTTCGTGGTGGTATGGTTTGGATACAATGTGTTGGATCGAGTTTTCTTGAAGGAAGGACTTGAGTTCTTGCGAGATAAATTCTCCTCCACCATCGGTACAAACCGTGGCAGGGAAGCATCCTTGTTTTTGCTTCTTGAATCTAAGAAGGGATAAAATTTGAGGGCAAGCGTCAGATTTGGAATGGAATGGGATGGCGGACAGATAGCCAGAATGGTTATCAACGATGGTCATAATGTACCTCATCCCATTACGGGATTCCGGATTAATTGGACCCATCAGATCAATGTGAAGCCGTTCGAAGGGTTTTGACGCGAGGGTTGCTTTGGTGTTGAACGGGGTTTTGGAAATTTTTGAAAATACGCAGTTGGCACATTGGAATTCTTTGATAAGAGAGTGAGGTATTTCCGGTTTAACGAGTTTGAGTCGGTGTGGACTGGCATGACCAAGAGATTGGTGAAGGTAAAGTAACTTATCATGATCAAAATTTTTTCAAGTCAGATAGCTGATTTTGCAGTTATTGCCGATGGAGTGAGGAAGATTAAGAGCAAAAAGATTATCTCTTATGAATCCTTCAAAAGCAGTCGTTCCATTATGCAGGAGCTTGAAGGAATTTCCGCTAGCAGTGAGAGTGGAATGTTTTTCAGAAATTAAGATTCCGGGACTGATCAAGTTGATTACAAGATCCGGAACATAGAGACAGTCAGTGAGTCAAATGAGAGAATTTCTCCAGGCGAGAACCACTTTGCCTTTTCCTTTAATAGGAAGATTCGCTCTGTCTTTTCCTGTACTTATGTGTTCACCGTCGCAGTCTTGTAATGAGGAGAAGTACTGAGTCAAATTCAACATGTGGCAGGAAGCTCCCGAGTCGAGGATGATGCGATGGTCGGCGTTTACTTTGTTGATCCACGTAGTCAAAAGAGCATGATAATGAGCGACTTTGTTATTCTTGGGTTTCTTTTGAGCTCTCCATTTTGCCTGAGCTTCTTTCCACCAATCCGGAGCAAGATGCTTGTGTTTATGCCAGCATTGTTCCTTGGTGTGGTCAGTTGCATTAGGATTGTGATAACCTTGCCGGCATTGTTGGGGTTTGGCGACAGGAGGTTTGGAATTGTTGGTCACGAGAGCAGTTTCTCTAACGGAGGCCTTGGTGAGTTTTGATTTTGTTTCATTATCAAGTTGCGTTAAGTGATTGAGAACCAGGTCAACCGTTACCTCTTTATCAGAGTGCATAATTTGCTGCCGTAAGGACTGAAGGGAGAGTGGGATTTTGAAAAGAACAAGATAGGCCAGGATATCCGAAGGAAGTTCGATACCGACGTCAAGCATTTTCTTGAGGGAAATTTTGATTTCAGTAATAAAGGAAGAGATTGCGTCAGGTTTGAAGGGATGATATAAGAAGTCGTTAAAGATTCGAGCTCGATTGGCAGTTTGAGATGAGGCAAATCTTTCTTTAATAGTTTTCCATAAAACTTTGGCGGAGTTGATATTATTGGAATTGACGACATTATTATGAGTGACGGTATCTATCTTGGATAAAATGATGACCCAAGTTTCAAGATCATCCGTGGGGCTGAGAGATTTGGTATCGTCTTTGAGAATTTGTTTGGTTCCTTTGAGTTTGAGTAGGATTGTGATCTTGTCTTTCCAAATTGAATAATTTTTGTCTGTAAGATTAGGAACAGCTTTTAGTGCGGCCTTGAGCATGATTTGTCGAAAGCCATCCATGGTGCTAGATCCCTCCATGAAGCAGCAAGGTTAGATAGTCGAGCATTTTGGCTTTTAACCGTGTAAAGTGATTGATTTGAATTGATAGAAATTATTGCATTGAGGGACCAGCAAATTCTGGCAGGCAGCAGCATACAAATAGAGACAAAAGGTGAGTGGGAAAGAAGAATATAAAAGAAGTTGAGGACGAAAATGGAAAGGATTGAAATCATACCAGACAGACAAAGTTGAGATTTGAGGAAGGTGGTTCATGTTGAGGCGGGTTGAGGATGGTGATTGAGCAGTTGAGCAATTGGAAGAGGAGAGGCAGACATTGGGAGAGAAGATTGTATGAAGAAATTGGAACAAGATAAGAAAAGAAAGGAATCAGGAAAAATAAGAAAGGAACGGAATGATGATGAAGGAGACAAGGTCGATGATCATGGAGAAAAGTTAGAAAAGCCTCCCGGGGACCTTGAAGTAAAGTCTTGAGTGAGAACGGGTAAGCACGAGGTTGCTGCAGAAGTCACTACAGCTGCGCCGCGAGTGTGCGCGTGCCTTTAGCCAGTAGGAGGAGGATTCAACACTTTGAAACCCCTTGTGGCTGGTAGGATTTCAAGGTAGTGAAAAAGAGGATTGATGACTTGAATTAGCTTTGATAGAGGAATGCGCGGTAGGGCTTTTGTCAGCCCGTCAGCAATCATCTTGTCTGAAGGGATTAGTTTGATTTCAAGATTGTTTGCTCATAATTCCTCTCTGATGGCCTTAGTTTTTATGTCAATATGGCGGGTTTTGGAATTGCAGCCAAATTTCTTCAATTTGTCGTCCAATCCTTTGTTGTCAATGTGGTGCAAGCTTGGTTGCGTTGGTTTTTCCCGCATTTCTGAAACTAAACCCCTCATCCAGATAGCCTCCAAAAAGGAGTCAACTAGCGGATTGAGTTCGGCCTCAGTGGTTGAGTGTGTTACGTTTCTCTGGCGGTAGCTGCTCCAAGCAATGGGTGATCCAAATAGGAGGGTTATGTGGCCGGATTGCGAATTTCTTGTTTTGAGATCGTCGTTCCACGTGGCGTCGCTAAAGCATTGTAGTTGGGTGTCCTGATGTTTTACTTTCAATACTAACAAGAGTCCTTTTGTCGCCTTGAGATACTTCCAACAGCGCTTAACTTTGCACCAGTGATTGATCCCGGGACGTTCACAGAACCGGGCTAAGCTGGAGACAGCGTAACTGATGTCGGGTCGAGTTAAGCAAGCAATGTAGTTCATCAGGAACACAGCTGACCTGTAGTTGATTCCTAAAGCTTTGAACTCTTCATGTTTGTCTTCTGTGGCCGGTCGTAAATTGAAGTTAGCCGTTAATGGAATGGAGGATGGATGACAGTCGGAAAGTTTGAGTTCTTCAAGCCCGTGTTCAATGTGATTTGGTTGAGAGAGAAATATTTTGTTTTTGGTTCTGGAGTATTTCATACCAAGAATTGTGTTTGGATCATGGGCAGTTGAGTTAGGAAAGCGCTGTAAAAAGTTTTCTTTAAACTTGTTTCCAAGACCGACCAAAATTAGGTCGTCGACGCGGAAGAAAATCATGGATTGCCTTTGGGAATTTAGATAGAGACAGGGATCGGATGATGATTGGTGGAAACCTTGGTCTGAAAGCCAGGAGGTGAGGGTGTTGAACCAGTTGAGAGGAGCTTGTTTAAGCCCGTACAACAATTTCTTAAGTTTGAGGTATTTTGATTTTTTGTTTTTATCCTTTTGAAGTTTTAATTACAACGAGTTCCTTGAGTGGTGCGTGAAGAAATGCACTCTTTACGTCAAACTGAGTGATAGGAAGAGAGTGGTAGAGACCGTAAAGTAGAGCTATTCTAAGAGATGCCGCTTTGCCGGTTGGTGAGAACGTGTCTTGGTAGTCCAGGCCGTATATCTGGTCAAACCCCTGCACGCAAAGTCGGCTTTTGTAGATCAAAGGGTCCCCATGACAGTTGTCTTTCAGGCGGTAGACCCATGTGGTATTGAGAGGATTTGAGGGTTCAGGACCATTGTAGTCTTCCCAGACATCCATCTCTTCAATGCCGGATAATTCCGCGTCCATCAAGAGATCCCAGTTTTCAGAGTCTTTACACTTCTTAGCTTGCTCGTAAGATTTAGGAACAAAATAATGGTGAAATCCGTAATGGTCGGGAGGATGAAGAGTTGATCGGTCGCGCAGTATTCGAGAGGGAGCAAGTTCATCAGCAATCTCCTGGGATGAGTGAGATGACTCGTCATCTGCAGGCTCCGTAGCCTTGGTCAAAGACGAGGAGGGATTATCGGGTAAGGTGGAAGTGGAGGTGACTGGAGAGTTGGAACGCGGACAGTCATGCGGGATAAAAGGAAGATCTATGTCAATCAAAGGAATGACGGCAGGAGAGTTTTCAGAGGTTTGGAGGCAGGGACTGGATTTGATTATTTTGATGTGCTTTGACGAAATAATGGTATTATCTGGTTTGAGAATACGATAAGATAGGAGATCGGGGTTGAATCCTACTAACGTGCCTTCTAATCCTTGATTAATGAACTTGTCTCCGCGAGGAATTTTCAAGATTAGATAGACCACCCTGGAACCAAGCGGATGGAAATAATCCACGGGTAGTGATTTATTAGTGAAGATTTCGTAGGGAGACTTTTTGTTGGATTGTTTGGGAATCTGATTCAGCATGAGAGTTGAGGCTTTGGACACTTCTTCCCAGAGATTAAGAGGTAAATTTGATGATTGAAGGACAGTTTGAATGGATTCAGCAATAGTACGGTTGGCGCGTTCCACTTTTCCGTTATGTTCGTGGTGGTATGGTTTGGATACAATGTGTTGGATCGAGTTTTCTTGAAGGAAGGACTTGAGTTCTTGCGAGATAAATTCTCCTCCACCATCGGTACAAACCGTGGCAGGGAAGCATCCTTGTTTTTGCTTCTCGAATCTAAGAAGGGATAAAATTTGAGGGCAAGCGTCAGATTTGGAATGGAATGGGATGGCGGACAGATAGCCAGAATGGTTATCAACGATGGTCATAATGTACCTCATCCCATTACGGGATTCCGGATTAATTGGACCCATCAGATCAATGTGAAGCCGTTCGAAGGGTTTTGACGCGAGGGTTGCTTTGGTGTTGAACGGGGTTTTGGAAATTTTTGAAAATACGCAGTTGGCACATTGGAATTCTTTGATAAGAGAGTGAGGTATTTCCGGTTTAACGAGTTTGAGTCGGTGTGGACTGGCATGACCGAGAGATTGGTGAAGGTAAAGTAACTTATCATGATCCAAAGTTTTTCAAGTCAGATAGCTGATTTTGCAGTTATTGATGATGGAGTGAGGAAGATTAAGAGCAAAAAGATTATCTCTTATGAATCCTTCAAAAGCAGTCGTTCCATTATGCAGGACCTTGAAGGAATTTCCGCTAGCAGTGAGAGTGGAATGTTTTTCAGAAATTAAGATTCTGGGACTGATCAAGTTGATTACAAGATCCGGAACATAGAGACAGTCAGTGAGTCAAATGAGAGAATTTCTCCAGGCAAGAACCACTTTGCCTTTTCCTTTAATAGGAAGATTCGCTCTGTCTTTTCCTGTACTTATGTGTTCACCGTCGCAGTCTTGTAATGAGGAGAAGTACTGAGTCGAATTAAACATGTGGCAGGAAGCTCCCAAGTCGAGGATGATGCGATGGTCGGCGTTTACTTTGTTGATCCACGTAGTCAAAAGAGCATGATAATGAGCGACTTCGTTATTCTTGGGTTTCTTTTGAGCTCTCCATTTCGCCTGAGCTTCTTTCCACCAATCCGGAGCAAGATGCTTGTGTTTATGCCAGCATTGTTCCTTGGTGTGGTCAGTTGCATTAGGATTGTGATAACCTTGCCGGCATTGTTGGGGTTTGGCGACAGGAGGTTTGGAATTGTTGGTCACAAGAGCAGTTTCTCTAACGGAGGCCTTGGTGAGTTTTGATTTTGTTTCATTATCAAGTTGCGTTAAGTGATTGAGAACCAGGTCAACCGTTACCTCTTTATCGGAGTGCATAATTTGCTGCCGTAAGGACTGAAGGGAGAGTGGGAATTTGAAAAGAACAAGATAGGCCAGGATATCCGAAGGAAGTTCGATACCGACGTCAAGCATTTTCTTGAGGGAAATTTTGATTTCAGTAATAAAGGAAGAGATTGCGTCAGGTTTGAAGGGATGATATAAGAAGTTGTTAAAGATTCGAGCTCAATTGGCGGTTTGAGATGAGGAAAATCTTTCTTTAATAGTTTTCCATAAAACTTTGGCGGAGTTGATATTATCGGAATTGACGACATTATTATGAGTGACGGTATCTATCTTGGATAAAATGATGACCCAAGTTTCAAGATCATCCGTGGGGCTGAGAGATTTGGTATCGTCTTTGAGAATTTGTTTGGTTCCTTTGAGTTTGAGTAGGATTGTGATCTTGTCTTTCCAAATTGAATAATTTTTGTCTGTAAGATTAGGAACAGCTTTGAGTGCGGCCTTGAGCATGATTTGTCAAAAGCCGTCCATGGTGCTAGATCCCTCCATGAAGCAGCAAGGTTAGATAGTCGAGCATTTTGGCTTTTAACCGTGTAAAGTGATTGATTTGAATTGATAGAAATTATTGCATTGAGGGACCAGCAAATTCTGGCAGGCAGCAGCATACAAATAGAGACAAAAGGTGAGTGGGAAAGAAGAATATAAAAGAAGTTGAGGACGAAAATGGAAAGGATTGAAATCATACCAGACAGACAAAGTTGAGATTTGAGGAAGGTGGTTCATGTTGAGGCGGGTTGAGGATGGTGATTGAGCAGTTGAGCAATTGGCAGAGGAGAGGCAGAAATTGGGAGAGAAGATTGTATGAAGAAATTGGAACAAGATAAGAAAAGAAAGGAATCAGGAAAAATAAGAAAGGAACGGAATGATGATGAAGGAGACAAGGTCGATGATCATGGAGACAAGTTAGAAAAGCCTCCCGGGGACCTTGAAGTAAAGTCTTGAGTGAGAACGGGTAAGCGCGAGGTCGCTGCAGAAGTCACTACAGCTGCGCCGCGAGTGTGCGCGTGCCGTTAGCCAGTAGGAGGAGGATTCGACACTTTGACAACATGAGATATGCAGTGGGAAAACAAGGGGAAAATTCAAATATAGGGGCAAAGGCAGCAAAGCCGCAATGAAAATACTAGTACAGAAGAAGGGTGACAAAAGAAGGGTTAACAGTGGTAAATAATGTCAGCTATCACTTTAAGAAGAAGGGGAAACAATCTTAATGATGAGTTAAGGGTTAAAACAAATGGAAAGATCCTAGTTAATTTGAACTATAGGAAAAGGCTCAAGGAGCGCTGGCTGGGCTCATAACCTCTTGGAATAGAGGCTTGACAAAAGGAAGAGGAGATAAAAGGGAGGCAATATGGATTCCAGAGAAGGCTACAATCTGGATCAAGGGGTCCAGAAGGGACCAGATTCAGGAGGGCTTCAGTAAGTGTGCTGGGATGGGAAGGAATGAAATCTGATGCTTTGAATTGAAGGAAGCAAGAATGAGCAATTATTTATAGACAAATAGAGAGCCACAAGTTGGGCCTTTGAGAAATAAGAATATTCAATAATATAACAAAGATGGAAATGGTAGAGGATAGGAGGTTTAAAAAGGGAATCACATAAGCTAATGATAGTGACATTTGAGTATCAAGAGCCCGTGAAATGTATAGAATAAGGTGGCCAGCAGACTACAAGCACCAGACATAGATGTAATAATGCGGCCTGGATAGATATAAGTATCAGGACAAATAATGGTGGTTGTGACTATTAAAGGTGTCAGAAACATACAAACATGTATAGAAGTTGGTCAGAATAAAGTATATGTACTCCAAAAATGCAAAATAACAACAGTGAAAATATGTGCGCTGAGAGAGGGAGGTGAGCAGAAAAGATGATGAAGGCCAAAAATCAAAAGTTCACCCATGCTTTCCAGGAGTCATCAGAATCCTGTGTCTGACAAGGAAAACACTGAATATCTCCAAGTAAACCAAACATTCCAAGCCCTCATTAGGTCCTTGAACCTTTTGGAAGTACTTAATGGGCCAGAAATAGCCTTCAATGTCAGCCACTTATTGCAATTTCTTGACAAAAACAGCATGTGTCATGGCCTTGCAGCCAAAATTCATTCAAGTATCTGCTAGGAACCAATTCACTGGGCCTCACCTTCCATTGTGGGCACCACAATCTCTTGAGTTTTGTGGAATCTGATCACACCAACTGTTTTTCCACAAGAAGCTCCTCCACCAGACTTGCTGTGATGATGGGTGGGAAACTACTCTAATGGAAGGACAATAAACAGAAAACTGCTTCCCTCTCATCCTTCAAAGCAGATTAAAAAGCACTCTCTGATGCATGTAAAGAGGTAATGTGGAAAAGAGGCTTTTTCAACAAAGTAATCACCAAAGACACTATCCCCACTGCTTTCATTCATGTTGAAAGCAAAGAAGCCATTGACCTGGCCAACAGGAGCATAAGACAGAACAGCTTCAGAACCAAGCACATATATTTCAGACTACACTATGTGTGGGAACTTATTTCAAGCAAGGAAATTGGTCTTCATAAAATAAGTATGGTGTCAAATGCCACTGATTTTCTTACTAAAGCATTCCCAAGGACCTAGAGCAACTTGATTTCACCAAACATTCTGATCCTGGCCTTACTTTCAGGAATGCAGGGGGTTTTTGGATTGTTGAAAACAGCCCTAAGAGTCAGAGTACAGAACTAGCACCCAGGAACAGCAGGACAAAGGTGAGCAGAATTCCTTTCTGCAAACAGCCCCAGATCAAAAAACTAACAAGCCATCACAAGCCCCTAGTAACAATCTCCCAAGATGCAAAGAACCCTTGAGGCCCACAGCCTGAAATAGGCCAGAAAGACCCAGATACCAAAAATAATTCTCAGTTAAAACCATGGAAAAAGCAGCCCTGACTTCCTATAAAATACTTGTGGCATCCTGAAACAATGACTGACTCTATTTGAATTGAATTTCTTCTTGATGACCTTGTATCCTCTTCATCCTTATCTTATGCAAATAGTCTTTTGTCATTTCCTTGTAAGAACCATTGCTTCAGCCTGAATCTCATTCAGAAATTATTTTTTGTTCTCATCAATTGTACACTTCCAACCTGCTTCACTAACAATAAAGAGAACAAATTGTACATGAACCTTTTAAAAGATCACTTGCGCCATGAAACCACCAAAATTGGTTTAATTTTCAGTTCAACTGTGCTCCAAACATTTAATCTTTTGCAAGGAAAGACTCTGAAACAAGGTAGAAAGTGTTGAAAAAATTAAGCACTCATTCTTTAGTGTCCTTTCCCCATTCAAAAGCTCATGGATCCAGGCTAAGAGAACCCAATTTATACCTCTCAAGTTCTAGAAAAAACCATCCCCAAAATATGTACTCATACTCCTTGTGTTCCTCCACCAAACTGTCCTGAAATTTGTAGACCAAACAAAGCATCACTAATACAGAGCAAAAACTCATGAAATGGACCCTTAACTTCCTCAAACTTGACTAACACATTTTCAAAGGGATCGATTTGACTTTACTGTTTTGCTGAATCATCCCTGTTTCTCCTCTCTTTCCTGCTCCTCACAAGTGTGAACACTGTTGAGGGGTTTATTTCAACTTAGTGTATATTCCTTCTAATAGAAAGGCATTTATATATGTATTTAAATATGGGTGTGTGCTATGGGTTGTTGAGAGTATATTTGATAAGGTATAAAATTTAAACACCCTCTCTCCCCTCACCAAGTCAAAGCACACCCCAAAAATTATTGGCAAGAAAATAATAAACCAGTAAAGCAGACATTGTCACTTGTTCAGAAGTAAGGGGGATAGGTGATTGAAAGTTTCCAAAGGAAGGCTTTTTGTGAGTATGTTGGCAGTTTTCTTGTCCAAAGGAACCCATTCCAGGGATTCTGACCTGTGAAAAGGGCTGCACTGACCACAAAGTATTTGTGCTCTGCATTTCAGCATTTTTCTTCAAGGAATTTTCTATGCTGACATGAGTTTTTTCACTTAAGGTGTACGACAAAGTCCTTCTCCAACATGCCCTAAAGGAGGTGGCAAATCCATAGGGCTTGAAAAGTTGAAATACAAAGGGCCATGAATTCATCCTTCCATATAGATGCCACAATGATTGCCAAATGGCTACTGGTACATTGGATTGGGCAGAAATAAAAAGTGAGGAAAAGACCAAATGTGGACTTAGATTATTGCGCCCCCCAGGATGCATCAATGAAGGTGGTGAGCACCTTTCTAATATTGGATGAGAAAATGAAAAATTGCTTCTCCGGAAAATTCATAAAAAAATTGAAAAGGTGGTGTAGGGCTCTCTGGTGGGATAAACTGGGAGCTGAAGAATAGCATGCTAGGCAGTTCATGGAAAAAGAAATTTCTGGCCTAGAAACCACAGGCAAATAACTGAGAGACTTGACCAACCATAGGTACTCTGAACTGAAATAGGGATTGCCTTCAGGGTTGACTGCCACCTCCAAAGAAGGGGGAATGGGGCTTGAGACTGTAGAAATGCTATTCCAAAAACAAGCTTCAATGGAATTCAGAAGTTTTTCTTGATTGAGGGAGAAAATCTTCTTGGTGTAACTTGAATTGATGCCCACTAGCAATGTGAGGCCTTGGTCCCATTGAACCTTGAGGAAGCCTTGAAGATATTTTTCTAGCTTCTGGAGGAGACCAGTTGAATAAGCTGTGGTGAAAACCTCATCAACCCAAATCCAAATCAAAAAAATCTTTGATGGATCCTTGAGCAGATAGAAACTTCTTTTGTAGAAGCTGACCTGGTAGCCAAATTTGAGCAATACATCCTCCAGGAACTTCAACCAGAACTTGGCATTTTTTTTTGGTTCTTTAAAGGGATTTCTTGAGACATAGATTGCGACCAAAAGGGATCTTTAACCTGGGAAGTTTTTTCCCCCAGACCTCATTTTCAATTGGCAAATCAAAGTATGGTGCCAAAAAATCAAAAGTTTGAACTGGCCCCCCAAGATTAGCTGCAAGCATAAGCAGAAACCAAAGAAATGAAATGGTCCCTGTTGGAGAAAAGGTGTCTGTGTAATCAACCAATTCCTTCTGCCAGTTACCCAGGGCCATGCAACATGCTTTATGCTCGATAGGGGATCCATTGGGAAAGTATTTCTTGGTAATGAACCTTTTTTGGGAATGGCTTTCTTTCCAGGAGGGAGCATTTCGCAGATCAAAACCTCTTTTTGGTACAAGTTGGCAATCTCTTTATCAAAAAATGGCACCCATTCTGGTTTTTTCTTACTGTTGAATGCCTCCCAATAGGATTTTGGAACAGCCCTTGGCAAGTTGGCCACCTCAACATGCACCTCCTTGGAGGAAAAAGCCTCCTTTGAATTGAAGCTTCCCAGCCTCACATTGAGGTCTTTTTTTGGTGCTGGAAGGTTGGGGACAAGAATGGGAGTAGAGGAAAAAGAGGCCCAGGTGGAAGAGAAAGACTTGCCTGTGGCCAGGACATAAGATAACCACCCTTTAATATTGGGGAGGTGAGCCACCATCCAAGCTTCTACCATTTTTGCATCCGGCATCTGTTGGTTTTCTGATGGGAAATGCACATATTTCATAGCCTCAAAGATATAAAAATTTTCAAACAGAGAATTAGAACCAAAAACAACTTTGAATGGAATCTTGTCAAGGATCTTCAAATTTTGAAGATAGTTAATGAAATGGGATTCCCAGATGAAAGCCAAACTACAGAAATGCTTACCAAGGGACCTGTCTTTAAATAGAGTCCTTGCTATATCTGAAAGCAATCCATTATGTCTTTCTGTAGCCACCTTCTGATGATGATGACAGTTAAGACTAAGCTCCAGCACAATCACTTTCTCAGGGGAAAAATCTGCCAGTCCTTTGGAAAAAAACTATCCCCTGTTGTAACTATGCAGGTTATGGATGTGTTGCTTAGAACAAAGCTCCAGGTTCCAAACCATTTTCATTATTTGGCCCACCACATCACTCTTAGCTTTAAGCAGCATAGCTGCACAAAAATCTGACACAAAATTGTAGATTTTAAGTAGGTAGTTTGAGTTATCTATTGCCATTAAATCAAATGATTCCATGAGCTCCATGGCCAACAGCTCAAGTGGTTTCAAAATTATATTGATGCTGGCTAAGGTTGAAGAGCATGTGCTCTTGGTTAACCAGAATGAAAGGAAGTGCACATTACCACTTGGGAGGTACAAATGCAGGCCTGCAGCAGGGGAATTCTTCATCAAAAGCCTGATCCGGCAGTTCCAAATGGCCAAATAACCTATTCAAGGATAAGAGTGTTTCCTAATCATTGGTGAGACCATATTCATCTTGAGGAGAATTTGTAGTAGGGACTTTTGGAGCATCAGAAGGAGAACACAATGAATTCATTGTGTAATATGAAAAAGATGTTGGGATTTTAAATACAAATTTTTCAGGAATAAGTCACTGATATCCACCCATATTTAGCAGGAATTCAAATAACAGTGTGCCATCCAACAGAGAAACTTGAAAAGAATCACTCATCTGATTGTAACAAAAAATTATGTTAGCCTGAAAAAATGCATCAAGAAAAATTATTTTTGCACAAGAATTCTTACAGTAAATAAAACCTGGCAGAAGCGCTTCCCTGCTGTCTGCCAATGGAAACAACATGGAGCAAATTCCTTTAACCATAGCATTGGAATTTTCATTGGCCAATTTTAATGAGATGGGCTTAATGGGGAGGAAATAAAAAAGAAGTGTATGGTCTCTGTTTAATTGATGAGAAGCTCCTGAATCCACAATAGGTAAGGACTCAGGGATATTAGCCCTGAAAGAGTTGAATTTTTCTAATTGTGGATCAAGGCAATCCTCCAGCAGCTCAAAAAGCCTGAACATGGGGAAAGCTGCCAATGAGGAGAATGTAGTGGATTTTCATCCATGAGTTGATGTATTAGATCCAATTCCAGAAAAATATCTGGGTAAGTAGAGATTGGAAAATCTTGGGGGACATGAAGCAGACAGAGGGGGAGTGCTCTTGTTAGTATGGTCAAGTGGGTGGTCATGGCCAGGTAGATGGCTCCCATGTTCAATGGGGAAATGATAGGGTAGAAAAATTGTAATCTAGAGGCCCCATGGGCAGGAAGAAGATTATGCTGAGGGAAACACCATTGGGGAACTGACCCCCAAAAGGTAGGCAGCGGCAATTGATCAGTGGATGAGGGTAGCAATTTTTGACATGATCAAGTACATCACAGTTCCAGAAGGATGGTACTCCAAGTGCAAGGGAACCTGGATGCAGTTCTGGTTCTTAGGTTATATCATATTCATGTTGCACATATGAGGGGTTGGGTAAATTTTGAGGGCCAGAAGAGTTGTCAGGGGAGGATGGAAATGTGATGTCTGCTTGGAGTGCAGAAGGGATTGGATTATGGTCTTTCAATTCCATTTGGGTGCCAACCAAAGTTATTCAAAAATTGTCTAAAGCTTGCATGGCACCTAGAAAAGCCTTCTTGGTACCAGGCGAAATCGGTCTGGTGCCTTGCAAAGTTTGTTTTGGCACTGATAAAGGTTGGTTGCATTGACTTTTTACTTTTTTTCTATTTTTTTTTGAAAAAAAAATAATAAAATGATGAAAAATTGGATTTCTTGAGATGGAGGTGAAATTGCAGAGTCATTGGCTAGTTTAAAAGGAAATTACAGTGGGAATGTCAATAAATTTCATCATGATGACTATGTATGATCCATCAAATTTTGAGGTTTCATACGCTCCTCAGAGTGATCAATAAATCAAACAAAACTGTTTTATTTTTTTGCCTGATCTTTTTTTATTTTATTTTCTCTAATATCATGTATTGAGCTCTCTCTGCTTGCAATTGTCTTCTGCCTCCCATTAAATTCCCTATTTCTGAGGGCATTTTTTTCCCACAAACTCAATCAAGGTAGGGGGGGTTGTGTTGTATCCACTCAATCTTTCTCCCTCTTCTTCCTTCCCCCCCACTCCCACAGCCTCACCTATCATTTCTTTGAGTTTGATAGTGTGAATTGTAAACTTGTACTTTCTCCTCCACCTCCCAATCATATGGGAGGAGAGCATCTGGCTGGTCAAGCTCAAACAGCTTTGATTGGCATCAAGGGGAGCTTGTTTGGGCCCCAAGTGTTTACTCCCACAAGCCCAACCCAATAAAGCCCTCTGGGAGCCTATTTAAGTCCCGCTGGGTGCACACCAAGTCAAACTTGGAGAGGTTCCCAGATGCGCTTTACACACCATATATAGAAAAAAATGTGCACACATGGAAGATGTTGGAAGGGAGATGTGTTGCTTTGAAATCTTATAGAGCTCAAGAGCCTTTGAAAAATTGGGAATGATAGGAAATGAATGGTTAGACATTTCCCTATTGATTCTATTCTTGAGGTACCTATAGAGCTTGGAGGAAAGATCAATGTTGGCCTGAAGTATATAGCCATCCAGGAAACCAGGTGTGAATTTGCCTCCCAACACTTCAAATTTGGTGACCAGGTCCCTGATGGAATGAAGTTTTCCCATAGAAATCTCCAGATCTACTATTAAACCAAAAATAAAATGGTGCAAATGCATTTGGGAAGACCTATTCCCAATATGAAAACAATTGTGTAGATCTTTGTGCATTGCACAACTGGAGCCAAATTTTTTAAGAATATGCTTCAAGGAAAGAGAAAGCAAATCAAGGATTATAGGCCATACAACACATTCTTGATACTCATGGTAAGACCTGAATTCCAGGTAATTGAAATCATCCACCACCAACCTCATCCAACCCTTGGCATTTTTGACCCAGATGGACCAGTTGGATCTGTAAACCTTGAGTTGATTGTCCTCTACAATTGTTTTTATGATCAAATACAATTCGGAAGCAGAATTATTGGCATCCAAATCTCCAGTCTGGGATGGAAGTTCCATAGAATTAGAGATTCTGGTTGGCGCTGGAATGTGCAGAAAACTGGCCATGAGTTTGATTTTTTCTTCCAGGACCTGGGTTTTTTCCTTGATCAGACCCTCCCAGTCTTTAATAAGCATTTCCTGGTTTTTGAATTTGGAAGGAATTCTGGCCAGCATCAATAATTTATTGTTGGACCACTGGTTATTGGCATCTGCATGTAGAAAATGGCAGATTCTTTCAGTAAGGAGCTCACTAGTAGCTGCAACAGTAGCAGGGTTAAGATAGGAGGATGACATTTTTCAAGATCAATTTTTTTTTCCTTGGAGATGAGGAAGGAAGAAATGGGTTTTTTTGGGGGGAAGAAATGGCTAGAAAAGTATTTTACATGGTTTGGAAAAGAAATAGAAGGATATAAGGAAGAAAAAAGCATGGATATGACCCCAAAAGAATGGCTGAAAAGCAGAACCTTGGCAGACACACAGACACCCTACTGTTTTAACAGTACATGGATATTAAATATGGGGAGCCAAACCCAAACCAGCATAATGATTGCCATAGTAAATGCCTCCAGGGGACAGTAGGGATAATCCAGCCAGAAAAACAAAGAAGAAAGAAAGAAGAGAAAATGAAAGAGAAGATATGATATTGATATGATGAATATAATTTAAGATAAGGCAAAAACAATTTCAACAAGAATGGGAAGGGAGGAAAAGATATTGAGATATTAAGATGACCACACTTTAAAATAAAATTTCTTGAGGATTCAAAATTTGGGAATAACATACCAAACCAGCTTATCATGGCATATTTTCAGGATTTCAATCAATAATGAACCATATAAAGTTTCAGAATAGAGAAAAAAGGGCTTGAAAACTGTTGATTTTTTAATTTACCATGAGTTTATATTACTTCTAATATTAAGGCATTTATATATTTATGTAGATATGGGTGTGCACTATGGGCTGGTGAGAGTATATGTGGTAAGTTATGAACTTTCAAAACACACTCAATTCCTACTATATGCTTCCTCAGGCTACACTACCCTTGTCTTTCATATTATTGACTCCTTACTCACCTTCTCTCTCCTTACCAGTATCCCTCCTCACAGTCCCCTTTCTCACCATCTCCTTATCTCTCCTGAAACCCTCATTGTACCTCTCCAAGTCTTCCACTCTTGCAGCCAATATTTTAATTCTCAACTTCCTCCTCTGTCTTCTGATTACTGTTAAAAGTTTCCAATCACCAGCTCCTGCACTCCAAAACATCCAAACTGTTGAGATATTGGCTTCTTCCCTCTTTTATTCATTCATGCTCTTGTCCTTTCTCTTCCACATTCTTTTTTTCTCTACACTGGCTCCTTTAAGCCTGAGTGTAGCATTGTAAGTCCAGGCGCACCAGATAACTTCACCCGCTAAACCAGCACGCACCACAGAATACTGAGTGCCGGTGCCAATGCTCTATTTTCACCAAGTATGTCTCAACTTAACTAGAGGCCATGATGACTCAGATCTTGAGATGCTTTACTTGTACAACCTTACACTTGTACCACCACCATCTTGGGAGCCTGAGACCAGTAAGCCAAATTTCCTTTTTCTTGTTGTGACTCTCTTTCATTATTTCATTCTTGGTGTGTCTGATAATTTGTCTCAGCCCTACTTGTTTCCTGAGCTCTACCTGCTTCCTGCCATACAGCCTTCAACCTTTGCACTGCCCGTACAGCCTGTTTTTCTCAATCATTTCATGCACCTCCTGCAGTTGTGTTGAGTCTTCTTTTGAAGGTAATCTTTTCAAATGTTTTGTCTCTGCTCTGTTGTTTTTTTTCTTTTCAACTATTGAAATCAATCTTATTTTGAATTTAAAACTCAACACAAACCTCAACCATTTGTGCTCTGTCTATTCATGAGGTTCCCATACTGTTTTCCACTCTCCTTCTTTTTCTTGTTCTAACCCTGCTCCTTCCAGTACCTCTCTCCTTTCTCTTTTTATCCTTTCTCCTTACTCTGTTAAACCTCAGTCTTAACTACTTACCCTCTGCCTTTTCTGGTGAGAATTCAATCTTCATATTCATCTAATGCTTTTTTATTTAATTTTTTATCTTTATTTAGAATCTAGCTGGTCCCATTTTCAAATGAAATTGTCCAAAGATCTAATGTTTAAAAGCCAAAAGCCCCACCAATCAGATTAACTGGAATAATCAACTTGAAGCACCATGAATTCACCAGGAAAAAAATATTCCAATAAATCCCTTTTCAAGGCCCTTACCAACTTCATTTTAAACCTGAAAAAATATAACTTCCAACTGTGGAAATCAATAATATTAAAAAATTTTTCTCCAAAAGGCATCACCCACTGGCTCAACAGAAATGAATTGGACAAATGAACATCCAAAATAAATCTCAAAATATTTTTTTATATACTTGCAAAAATAGACAATAAAAACATAATCAATTGCATCAAATAGCACCACCTGAGTAATGGAATTGAACTCTGGAAGTCAATTAAAAAATTTTATTCCTCCTCCCATACTGCAAAAAATCTTTCATTTTTTTCAAATTTCTCAACACAAAATTCAACCCCAAACAATTTGAAAAATTCATCACTGAAGTGCTTGTGTTTCTTCTCCAAATTTCTGCAGATGGAATCTGAATGGATACAAACATCATTCCACAAATGATACTTTACAAGTTCCCTCCCAATCTCAAAAATCTCAAAAAAACCATCACCAAATCTCTTGTCAACAACTTTATCAATGGTGATCTCATCCTGAGACACCTTGATAAAGTTAAAAATGAAATAGCAAGTGGAACCTATGCATCTGCCATGGTAATCAGGAGAAAATTTTGGAGATGAAAGACCAATTGGCATAATTCTTGGGCCAGTAATGAAAATAAATCTTTATATCAACTATTTTCTCATCTTTTTCCTGGAAAAAATCCAAATCAAGGTCAAGAAAAATCTGGGACACACAATCCTCTGGAAATGGCCCATCAGCTCACTTTTCATATAGCTTTTCCATGATCCACTTCCATTCCCTGTATTGAGAAAAAATTATTCTGGATTCTGGAGCTTCTAAAAAAACTTTCAACAGAGCAAACTTCTTCAACCACATCCTTCCTGATAACTCCAAAATACACACTGGGAAACATTAGGGTGTATCAGAGTTAAGCAAACCTGCCATTTTTTAATGGCGGGTTCCAACCCAAATCCACCATTTCAAGCCCGCCATCAAAAATCAAATAAAAACCACTTATTTCAGATCAGAAATGTCAAATTTAACATGAAATAAGTGGGTTTTTTCAAGTAAAGTATATGAAGGCCTTCACCGGCTCAACCATGTGTCATTCCACATCATCACCCCTGGTTTCATCCTCCAACCTCATTGGAAAAAATTCTAACTCCATCCTCATCCAGTAATTTGATTCATCACTCTCATCACTTCATCAATCTCATCTCTTCCGTTTCATCACTCTCATCTCTGCATCACTTCATCACTCTCACCTTGCTTCATCACTCTCACCCTGCTTCATCACTTTCATCACTTTATCTCTTTCATCACATCCATCCTCCCATTGCTTCATTGCTTCATCCCTTCATCACTTCATCACCCCTTCAATCACATCCTAACTCCCATTGATTCATCACTTCATTGCTTCATTGCTTCATCCCTCCTTTCATCACATTGCTTCATCACCTTATTGCTTCATCCCTTCATCCCTCTGACTCTTTTTGAATGGCCCCTCAGCAAAACTCCCCCCGCAAGTCCACTCAACCAAAGAAAACATCCCCCAGGAGCTCAACATCCAACAATCCCCCCTCATTGGCTTCCAAAGTCTCAAGTCAGCTCAAGAGAGCTGATCACATCATCCTTGTAAACTGGCTCAAAATTACCTCCAACTATGACACTTGCTTTGGATTGGAAAATGAAGCAAAAGTTTTCCATTCTCCATCCTCCAATTTTCATGTTTATCTCCTGATGGCCAATGAACTAACAAATAAAACAAGGTAGGCTGGCTCTCTCATCTAAACAGATGAGAAAGAAATTCAAAAACTATCAATCCAAACATTTCCGCTTTAACCAATGCTGAAAATCCCAATTCTGTCCCTGTCACTGTATGTTTCCCAATTCATCTCCTCCCATCCACATACTAAATTTTGGCTGAGGAGAAAGAAGGGATTCAATTCATTGTATAAAATTTTGAGGGTTGCAAGCCCTATTCTTTCCACATCTCTGTATGTTTTTCAAATCATCTCCTCCCATCTTGTTCCCTCCAAGGGAAATTCTCTGCTTGGGGTGAGGATCAAGAAGGGATTCAATTTTCTGCATAACATTTTGAGGGATGCAAGCCCTATTATTTCCATGTCTCTGTATGTTTGTCAAATCATTTCCTCCCATCTTGTTCCCTCCCAGGCGAATTCTCCGCTTGGGGTGAGGATCAAGAAGGGATTATTGTTTGCACAACATTGTGAGGGCCACAGAAGCTTGACAAGCCAAAACTAGGCATGGTACCAGAATTTGGGCTGTCAGAAACCAAGTGTGGTCCACCCATATAGTAGGGCAGGGGCAGGAATTTGGACTGGGTGAAGTCAACTGTGGTCCAGGTTCACTGATTACATAAGCAATTCCCCCCCCAAACCACACTTTAATTCCTCCCATCACTCCTCACCACTTTTCAACACACCTCACCCAATTTTGAACAAACCTTACCTAGCTACAAAAAATCAATCCATGGATTGCCTGCAGTGGAAGAGGAGGAGAAATTGGTGGAGGCTGCCGGTGGTGGCAGAGGAGGAGGAGGGGGCTTCCCGCAATCAATTGCAGGCGGCGGCAGGGGAAAAGCTGGAGGAGGCCTTTTGCAATAAATCAATCAATCCCCAGTGGCGGCAGAGGACAAGGAGGCCGCAATAAATAGCAGGCAGCAGGAGAAGAGCAGGCGGAGGAGGCCGCAATGGTGATTGATTGATTTACGGAAGAAGCCTCCTCCTCCTCCTCCTCTGCGGCTTCCCATGATCAATCAATTGATCACCGGCAGAGGAGGAGCTGGAGGAGGCCTCCGGCAATCAATCGATTGATCACCAGTGGTGGCAGAAGACAACCGGGCTGCAATCAATCAATTGGAGGTGGCAAAGGAGGAATAAAACAAGGCTGCCGCCCGTGATCAATTGATCAATCACCGGCAGAGGATGAGCTGGAGGAGGCCGCCGGTGATCAATCAAGCAATCTCCAGCAGTGGCAGAGGACAAGGAGGCTGCAATTGATTGATTGCACAATCAATCCTGGGAGGTGGGAGAGGAGCAGGAGGAGGAGGCCGCCATTTCAATCAATTCATTGCCGCCGGCCTTCTCCTATTCCTCCTCCTCTGCTGCCGCCTGTGATTGATTGATTTCTCAATTGATTTCTGGGGGCGGCAGAGGAGGAGGAAAACAAGGCTGCCGCCCGTGATCAATTGATAAATCACCGGCAGAGGATGAGCTGGAGGAGGCCGCCTGTGATCAATCAATCAATTGCCCGCAGTGGCAGAGGACAAGGAGGCTGCAATTGAATGATTGCTCAATCAATCCTTGGAGGTGGGAGAGGAGCAGGAGGAGGAGGCCTCAATTGCAATCAATTCATTTCTGCTGGCTTTCTCCTCCTCCTCCTGCTCTGCTGCCACCCGTGATCAATTGATTGCTCAATTGATTGCCGGGGGTGGCAGAGGAGGAGGAAAAGGAGGCTGCTGCCCGTGATTGATTTATTGATTTATGGCAAAAGAGTAGTAAGAGGAGGTTTCTGGTGGCTTCAGAGGACAAGGAGGCTGCCAGGAGAGGAGCAGGAGGAGAAGGCCACAATTGCAATTGATTGATTGCCGGCGGCAGCAGAGGAGGAGGAAAAGGAGGCCGCTGCCTGTGATTTATTAATCAATTTCAGGTGGAGGAGGAGCTGGAGGAGGCCTCTGGCGGTGGCAGAGGACAAGGAGGAGGATGAAGCCACCCAAATATTTTTGGAACATGGCTAGGACATATTTCTTGATTTACTGGGGATTGGAATGCAAGATTGCAGGATCAAGGTTTCCCTGTAAGGCAATTTGAGATGCTTGAGAACAAAGGGATTGGATAGGCACCAATGGTGGTTTGGCTTGAAGGTGGGAGGATGATGAGAGGGAAACTCAGGTTCAGTTACAGTTTTACTGTTAACATCTGGGAAAATTTACTTGCTTTGCCAAATTTGGGAAATTACCTGGCCAATTGAGCAAGGAGGTTTGGGGGGACCTAAAGGTTGAATGATAAAAGGATCAGCAACTGATGAGGGGAAGGAGGAGGAGGAGGAGGAGGGGGGGCTTACCAGGGGTGCCAACCAAAGGAGGAGGGGAGGTGGTGGGTGAGGTGGAGGTGGTGGGTGAGGTGGAGGTGATGGGTGAGGTGGAGGTGATGGGTGAGGTGGTGGTGGTGGGTAAGGTGGAGGTGATGGGTGTTTGGTGAGGAGGAGGAAGGAGTGGACCAGTGGTTAAGAGTTCAGTCAGCTTTTTTGTGTTTTCAACTTGCTTCCAGGAAGTTTGATTGGACAGGTTGAGAAAGATGGTGATTTGATGTGGGTTGATGAGATGATGATGGGATTTGTGTGAAGATGGAGATGTGAAGCAATGGAGATGAGATGTGTGTGATGTGATGGAGATGGTATTGGTATGGATTTACTGATGTGGATGGGTTTTTTGGATTTGATGGATGGTGTATGGATGATGATGCATAAATGACGGGTTTAATGGCATTTTTGATGTTTGAAATCCGCTATTTTCATGAAACCCGCCATTTTGAAATACACCAGTTAGGGGGTATGTGTATTTCAGAAACCCGCCATTAAAAATGGCGGGTTTGGTCCAAAAAAGTGGTGGTTTTCTAATGGCGGGTTTGCTAACTCTAATATGCCCTATTATAATTATATTCCCTGCTGTGGGATTGGGACTGCTGTGATCATCAATTTCAAAAACTCCTTGAGTCTCAAGAATTCCCTCTTTTTTCCAAATTTGATAGTCAATCTCATCTCTCTGGGACAACTAATCACTCAGGGATTTTCCCTCTAACTCATGTACTTTGGAAAATTTGGAGTATCCTTCAAGGGTCAACTCATACTGGGAGGTACAATCAAGGAAAACTGATGTTTGTTCAAGATGACAAGACTCAAATTCCTCATAAAGCTCAAAAATTCCTTTCCCTCTCATTGATTCACCAAATATTTGATCACCCACATGCTGATCTAACCAAGCTAATCTCTCAAGACTTCCCCAATATTCCCCAAGATGAAGTAGATTTTGTATCCATGCTAAAGGAAAAATCCATCAATTCCCATTCAAAAAACACCTTCCAAAAAGCTCCTTTCCATTAAGTATCATCCAAACCAATTTCTGTTTGCCTTTCAGTCCCATATTCTATTATGGATATTGTTATTTCCTTCTCCTTACAGATAATTTCTCTGAATTCAAGACCTGTATTCCAATAAAACTCAAGTCTAAGATGGAAGACAAATTCATCAAATTAATTAAGCTTAACTAAAATCAGTTTGAAAGAATGCTAAAAGGATTCCACTTGGACAATGGGGGGCAATTTTTTTTAACTCAAACTATCCACCTTCTTAAGAAATAATGGTATAGCTCATACCACCTCCAAACATTACACTCCTCAAAATAATCTGTTGACAGAAAGAGGAAACAGAAATTTAACTGAGACTGTAAGAACCTCCATAATAAAAATCAAAATTCCTCTCAAGATTTGGGGTGAAACCTTGGTCAGCTCTTGCCTAATATTGAACTTCCTTCCCTCTGTAAAAATTAAAAACTCCCCTTTTGAAATCTGGTAAATTCAGGAACCCAATTTCAACTTGATAAAAAAACTGGGATCCAAGAAAGCCATCCTTGACCAATCCTCAAGCCGCCCCAAATTCAAAGACAAAGGAACTGAATGAATCCTTGTGGGATTTGATCTCAACCTGAATTTTTAAAGTCTGCTTTACCTCAATCAAAAACATAATTTAATCCAAACACACCAAAATATTTGAAAGCATTGAAAAAAAAATTTAATCTCCTCACTACTAAAACACCTTTGAATTATTTACTTCACAATAAACATAACCTCATCAACCTCCTTAACTCTCAGCCTGGATAATTTTCTAACTTGGCTGAAACTCAAAATGAATTTGAAAAACCCAGTCCTCAAGAGGAAACTTGCCCCACATCACCTAACACCTCAAACTCACCTTCCAAGTGCAAGTCATCCTCTGAACGTGTGGAGAAATCCATAATCAAACAAAAACTCACCAAATCCTCTTTTAATCTCTGAAAATGTTCTCTTCTTCAATGACCCCAGCATTATGGATTCTTCTCTAGAACAGTTTCCAGAAACTACTCCAAGGTACAAAAATCTCTTGAAAAAACAAACTGGATTAACTCAATGGGAAGAGAAATAAACAGAATTGAACTGTTCCATGTTTGGGAAGGTTTTAAATCTCTACCCAAACTTAAGAAAGCACTCACCAAAGTCTGGGTCTACAGGCTGAAGGATGATCCAGTGGAGACAGTATTCAATTCAAATAAAAAATCTGCATCTAGGGATTCAAACAAGTTCAGTTCTTCAAATACGGTGAATCTTAGGCTCCCACCAGATATATTTTTACCCACTGTGCCCTCTTAATCTATGTGTCAGCTCCCTGATATCAGGAACTTTGCATTCATTTAGCTACAGAGAGTGATAAACTAATGGAACAATAATACTCCCAAAAATAAACACATAAAAATATCCAATAATAAAATATGTTGAGAGCTAGTGCAAGGTTTAATTGGTTTGATTTAATTTTTTTCAGTATTTTATAAAGAGGTTCCAAAGTATTATACTACAGGGGATCTTTACCAATAAAAAACCTCTCTTCAGGGGGTCACTTTGCACAGTATAAAACCCTGGAATAATGAGAACCTTAATTAATTACTCAATAAGGAAGTATTATCCAACTAATTGGTGATAATGGCTGGTAAATTCAGCACAAAAGACAAGGCAGCAAGGAAATAACCTACTTCTTTGAGTAATGACTTTCAAGATATCTGCAAGGATTCAGATGAAGGGTTTCAGGGAAAAGTTGGGGTTGATTTATGATTAAAATGCAACAAATCAATAATGGTTTCAGACATAACTTTAACATATATCAGAATTTGCCATAAATCAGTTGCTTAACTCTTTTAAGCACTTGATCACAGATGGAAAGGTTCATGGACAATAATTGGGAAATTTTTGGGTAACTGAGGGACAATAAGCCAAAGAAGGAACTGTATAAATAAATTTTTTGGGTGAAAGAGAGCCTTCTCAAAGCACATAGTTTCTCTTGGTGATGTTTATAAGCTGATCTCAGATCTTATGGATTTCTCCATGTTTTCAGCTGCAGGATATGTTAATAGGCTATTTTTTTATTTTCATCATTCTGCACTTCTCTTTCATTTCCACTATTTTTATTTGAGTAAAGTGATTTTTAGTGGGTGTTGATTGATTTTTAATCACCCACTGATCATGTTGATAATTATCAAAAATTTTTATGATCATTTCTTGATATTTTTTGTGATCATTAAAGATCTGGCTCTGTTAATTTTGTGGTGATTCTTAATATTTGGTTCTTGGATTATCACATGTGTGTGCTACTTTTCCATAATTTTATTTGATATTTTAAGTTTTTGGACTATCTAACATGCATTTAACACACTATTAAATATACCTGATTGATCCTTCTAAGTTGTAACTGCTATAGGTGGTACTTTATGTTTTCTGATTGTTGATCAACTCAGATTTGTGGGTCAGTAAGATATGCTGCATGCATGACAGGATCAGCTGTGTTCAGGGATCTTGCATGTTTGAATCTTATAATTGATGAATGCAGGGAAAGGGAGATGCGCAGGGAATGCCTGTAGGGATGCAGGGCTGCATGCCAGAATTCTGACAAAACACATTTATGCGTGTAACTCCAAAAGTATATTTAACACATCAGTTTTGACCAAAGTTTAGGTGTGAAACCCATATGTGAAAACAAGTGTTAAATATTGAATTGTCCAAAAAGTTCCATAGTGGTGCTGTGAATTTTTTTCAATTTTTGTTTGAGGGTTTGGGTAATCTTAAATTCACAACCAATTTTAGTTGTGTACACAACTCAAATTGGCTGTGTGGCAAGCTACACAAATCCTATTTAATTTTGTGGCAAGCTACACAACTCTTATTGAGTCGTGTGGCCTCTACACAACTCAATTGAGTCACTTTTTCCCCATACAATGGTTTGTAATTGTGTGGCACCACACACAACTACATTTGAGTTGTGTGGGGTTGTACAGGGCTCAAATGTAGTCGTGTAGCATGCCACACGCCTACCAACCTTTGTGGGCCAAAAAAAATAAAAAATGGCCAAAAAAAATAAAAAAAGAAAGAAATACAAAAGAAATAAAATAATGAAAAACTAAAATAAAAAAATAATAATTGGTGGGACCCTGTACTCACCTGGGTCCAGTCTCATCCTCACATGGGGGGGGGGTGCAACCAGCAGACATGCGCCCCACCCCCTCTGTCTGCAGAGATCTTATTATTTTTGTATTTGATTTTATCTTATTTGGATTTATTGTATTTATCTTCTTCCTTTTTTCCATTTTTTTTTTATTTTTTTTGGGAACATTTTTTTGTTTTTTTTTATCAAATTTTAAAATGTTTATTTTTCTTTATTCATAAGGCAGTTCCAAACAAAGGCAACCTCCAGGGGCTGTATACCCCCTTTTGTTGGTTTAAATGTTTTTTTTTGGAAAAACCCATTGGATTTGTGTATGGGCCCCCACACATCAAATGGGTTGTATAGGGGCCTACATGACTCCCACACAACTGGGGGTTGTGAATTTATTATAACCCTTGATTTTTTAATTTTTTTTCTTGATTAATTTTTTATTGTACTCTTGCAATATATTTAAATAATAATTTTAAACTATATATATGTATTATTATTCAATTTTTTTATGCTTGTTAGAAAGGTGTTTACATTCAATCAAAAATATTGAATTCTCTTCAAAGAAGTATGTTTGTCATATTTGTTGTGATTGTATCTGTAATATATGTTATTTTTGTTGAAATATTTGGAAATATTCAAAGTTCCCTAATAAGATAGGTATATTTAGCATTTTTGAATTTTTTTTATGTTTGGTAAAAAGCTATTTATGTTCCAATGGAGTATTCCATTTTGTGTAAATATAATGAATCAATATCATTTTTGTGAGTTTTTTTGCATTGGATGAAGTTTTTTTCAAATTTGAGTTCAGATTTGAATTAATTTCAAAATAATTGATATTTCTGGCATTTTTACATATAACATTTACTCAATTGGTTTCCATATTTGAATTATCCAAACATTCTACCCAAAACAGACCTCACAGGGGCTCTTGAGGTCTTAACTTAGAACCCCAGGCCTCAATTAAAATTTACATGCCTTTGGCGAACCAATCCCATCATAAGCCTTTTCTCCCAGCTCAGAAAATTCTTTCAAACCTTAAAAGGGTGTACCAAACCTTAATTTTCTATATTCATGCCTTTTTTTATTGGAAGGTCTTTTCAAGGTTTTCACACCTTCCTGACCTGAAAAAACACACCAGAAGCATGAATTTTGAAAAAGAAATTACTAGAACAACACCAATGATGCCTTTTGATGGGCTCATAGAAAAGAAATTGCCAAGATCATTCCTTTCTTGAAACATTGCATGGATTTATTAAATTTTTTGGCATGAATTTAGCCTTGGCCAACATTAAAAAATATGTTTCATCCTTATTTTATGCTGAAAATTCACCAGATACATTGGTCCTTCAGCCTCTATTGTGATTTAATTCCTGTGTAATAATATTGATCTTAAATTGTGTGGTGCTCCAAACCTGTCCAATATCTATCAGAATTATTTTCACTCTTATTTTCTTAATAAAGCTCTACTTAATAACCCAATTAAAAGAATATACAACCATCAATCAACCTGGAAGTCACAAGACAAATCCTCAAAATTTATCTTTTTCAAAAGATCTCAAACTTTAAAAATATTACCTCAGCTATCACCAGCCTCCCAAACCTGGCAAAATCATGAAAATATTATTGAAAAGATAAAATATACAACCCTTATGTATATACATACATAAGCACTATCTCCCTTATCATTGTTACATTATGAATGCATAAAAACATTTGATTACCTACTTTCTATCAAACAAAAATCAAAACCAATTAAAAAACCATCACTATGAAGAAGTATTCTACATAACATAAAGCTTCAAAAGAGCCCTCAGGAACAGAAGACCAGGGAATTTTTGCTTATTTCAATAATAAAATTCATAAAATTAAATCAGAAAAGATTACATGCATGGTCAAGCATATTTCATGTTTTTTAAAACAATCACAATTGAATAAAAATTATGGGAGTTCCTGAAAAATTTAGTAAAAGATAGGGAATTGGGAGCATCCTCAGAAAAAATGAAACCAGATAGTTTTTCACTAGTTCAACTATATAACTGTTACAATTTTGGAAACCAAAAAGTGCATGAATTTAACTTTCATGGTTCATGTTTTTCTCACGGGGGCTATTGTTGCAAGTTTTCCTCCTTAAAAACTCTATTAGAGTACCGTATAAAAAAAAAAAAAAAAAAAAAATCATGTATTTATATTTCCCCTCACCTTAAAATGAGGGAGGGAGTCTCAGAAATTTACTTGGATCTGTCATAACTCAGGATCCTGCAAAAAATTGAGAGGCAAGGACTAACCAAAAGGATATGAGACTTGCTGAAATGTCAGTCCATTTACATTTTTTATGTTTCAAATACCACTGTGTGACAGTAACCTCAGTTTTAAGGGCACTTTGTCCCAAAGTGTGTATGGCTGTTTTTACTAACCAATGCAATTCCCAAACATGGAGGCATTTTACAACACACTCCTGAATGCCATGAAGAGCCACCAAGAATCAGAAATATTGCTGTTTATTCTTGTTGAAAGGCCTAAAACTCAAAAATTGTCACAGAAAAAGCCTCTCCCAAAACTTGTGCTGATTGCAAATTGAACCCAAAACAGGGTTAGACAGTCTACTGTCATGACTTGGGATCCGGCAAAAAATCAAGAGCAAAGGCCCAACCAAAAGGCAATTATACTGGCTGGAAGGCCAGTTGATTTTCAGGTTTTATTGTGTCTCATACCACCATGTGACAGTAATGTCACAACTGCCCCTAGCATGCAAGGGGCTGAGGGCACAGGCACTACTGCTCACAGGACTCAGCAAAGAGAGATGAGGTTTGATTGAAATGAAGATGGGGAGAGTAATGAAAAGTATGGAGGAATAAAACGACAAGAATAATCCAGTAGTAAGGCTCTTGAGGGAGGCTGATGACTGAATTGTATAATATTGATACCAAAGGGATAGATGATATTAGTAAGGTAGGATGGTTGGCTTTATTTTGCTGAGATAAAAACTATTGGAAGGGACTAACCAATAAGAAGTAGTATCCTAATTCCTTGAGGCAGGGGAGGAAAGGGTATCTCCTGATAGCCATAAGAAGATTTGAGAAGAGGATTGAGTTCATCACCATAATTGATTTGCTTTTCCCCCCAACATATCCATCACCCACACCACCTAAAAGCTATCCATCCCTTTCATCCTACAACCGATCACCCACCCTTTCATTAACCATGGAGCAGCCCAATGGCTACCATCCTGTCAACCAATGCTTCCCTCCCTGTTCCAGTTGCATTGAACTGAGAATATCTGCACCACCAGCATCACCCCCAAATCTGGAAAGTGTGAATAATGAAGAAGGTATAAGAGGCCCTTTTCTGGGGCCAATGAAGTTGGAAGGAAGGTACTTGGAACGGTTGTATGGGTGAAGGAAAATGTTGGAGGTAACTTTGAAGTGAAGGAAGCACCTGAAGACTTGAGTGTATCCCTGGGAATATCCAGCATGGTAGGTCCATCAGTTGGTGAGTGGTTTCTTCTGTCTTCTGATTGCTGAGAGGCTTTCTTCTAAAAAGGAGATTTTTGATCTGTTCCTAGTGGAGGCTTTGAGGGAAAAAATGAGGTGTATGGAGAATAGAAGACTTCAATTGAGGAAAAAGGGCCCATTGGACTTGTATGGGATTTTTAAGAATGATATATCACATTTGAAGGTGTTAGATATCTGCTGGGGGACACCGTATTTGTCCCCCATAAGTTTGATCAAAGAATCTGAGTGTGTGGGGGGCCCTTCAAACCAATTTCAAAGTGGTTTAGAAGCTGTCAAAGTGGATCAAAAAACTGTCAAACAGGTCAAAACGTGTTGAAGAATGGTCAAAGAACAATCAAAGAAGTTGTAGTTCAATTGAAACACAGTTGAAGCATCAAAAAGGGATCAAAGGGTTTTCAAAGAGTTGAAGAGAAATCAAAGTTTTAATCTTGAAAGATGTTTGAATTTTCAAAGGAACACCTTTCAAAGCGGCCCCCATCCCTGTCAAAGGCAAAGTTAATGACAAGGTCAAAGTCAAAGACAAGGGAAAGGATGGAGATGAAGATCAGGATGCTCCTGGAGAGCCTGATGAGGAGGAAGAGGATAGTGAAGAAGTAGAGGAAGAATACAAAGAAGAAGAAGAAGAAGAAGAAGAAGAAGAAATAGAAGAACAGGTGACAGGAAAAGGAAAAGGAAAAGAAAGATAAGTGGAGGAAGTGGAGGAAGGATCCCCTTGGCCAAGGTCTTTTGGGGAGTTGGTTGGAAGTATTTTGGCCAAGTGTCAGCTTGCTACCCTTTACAGAGCAATCTTTCAAAGTAACAAAATAAAATAATAAAAACAAAAATGATCTATAAACTAAAAATGGTGTAGGAAATCCACAATTATTATTACAGAAATGTATTTCCCACCCAAAATTAGGTAGGGTCACTCACTGATCCCACCCTTGAGTTCTTACTCTGCTATATTTCAAATAATCAAAACAAAATTACCAAAAAGTCACAGCACCACTATGGAACCTTTTGGAAAATTCAACATTTCAGGAATATTGCCATGTATGGGTTTCACACCTAAAATTAAGTCAAAACTGGGGTGTTGTGTATATTTTAGGAGTTATACCCAGAAATGTGTTTTGTCACAATTCCCGCGCGCAGCCCCGCATCCCAACACACAGTCTGCACGCTTCAGTTATACCCTACATACATAAATCAGCCAGATGCACAAGAATTAGACAAAATTCCTGCATGCAGGGAATCAGACTGCTCCACACATCAGAATTTATCAACAACCAAATGATAGCAGGTAGCATCAATAACAGCTACAAACGAGAAGGATCAACCATGCATATGTAATTACTTGACACATGCTTGGTAGATAATCAAAAACATAATATATCAGGCAAAATTATTATAAACTAAATTTTAAAGTATTTTAAATTAATAAAAAAATACTAAGGATCACCACAATATTGACAGATCCAGCACTTCAAAGATCACAAATCAAATCAAGATTTGATCATAAAAATTATTAAAAATTAGATATGTGCCCAGCAGGTGATGGAAAATTAATTAACACCCACTAATAATCACTTTTGTCAAATAATAATAGTAAAAATTAAAGATAAGCGCAGAATCATCAAAATAAACAATTGACACATTAACAGATCCTGCAGCTAAAAACATGCAGAAATCCAGCAGATATGAGATCAGAGGATTGAAGGCACATTTACGAACTGCAAAACCTGTCTTGGCTGGCTTTGTAGCCTTGGCCCTTGAGCCCTAACCTCTCTGCATGCCCTGAGAAGGCTCCTTTCCACCCAAAAAGGTTTTTATACAGACCTCATTTGGTTCTTTCAGCCACATAATTAATCAGTTATTATCAAGAAACCTTCCCATCTATGACCAAGTGCTTGTAAGATTGAGAAAGTTATATTTGGCCTTAGCCTGATTTATAAGTGATTTATTTTACCACAATTATTTTTTCCTTAAATTTTAGTCATCAATAACCCCAATCTTGATCTGAACCCCTTCCACTGTGAACCACTGCAGGTACCCTGAGATTAATTACTCAAAGAAGTAAGTTATTTCCTTCCTGCCTTGGCTTTTTTGCTGAATTTCCTGGTTATTATCACCAATTATATGGATAATACTTCCTTCTTGAATAATTTATTAAGGTTCCCATTATTCCAGGGTATTATACTGTCCAAAGCGACCCCCTGGAGAGAGTTTGTTTATCTGTAAAGATCCCAGTATTATAAAACTGTGGGACCTCTTTATAAAATATTGAAGACCATTTAGCCAAACCATCATAAGCCTTACTCCAGCTCTTAAATTATTTATTATTTGAGCTTTTTAGATGTTTATTTTTGGTAATATTATTGTTCCATTACTTCATCAATCTCTGTAGCTGAAGGACTGCAAGGTTCCTGGTATCAGAGAGCTGAAACCAAGGATGGGATAAATTCATTACAGAATTATTAATAGAGAAGAATTTGGGTTCTATGATTGCTCCAAAGGAAAAGTAGTTGGAACAATGGATGCCATTGAAGATGTTCCAATTGTTGATTTGAATAATATTGAAGAGAAACTTGGAATATTCTTGAAAGACTCTAGAACTAATATGATCTTTTGTTGGGGTTTAGATAATGAAGAAGAGGTAAAAAAAAGGAAGAAAGAATGAGATGAAGAATGAATTGATATCAGAGCTTGAATAATTTCTTTCTTCATCTGGATTGAGTTATGAATCAGGAGCTACTGCTGAGAATAAGGAGGAGTATGAAGCTAGGAATATAGAGCTAGCTAGTGTTTAGTTTACTAAGATTTCTTACTTGGTGGCTAAGATTGAGAACAAATTGTTGATAGATTTATTTTAATTTTATTGTTTTTTCTTTGATTGGTGATGTGAGGATGATGGAATAGAATAATACTGTTTTTTGATTGATTTAATGAGGAGAGGAGAATGTGCAATGAATATTAGGAAAGAATATAGAAATTGGTTGAGGAATGAAGAAGTTATTGATATTTAGTTTTATATGTATAGAGAGAGTGGAATTCATGGAGTGGGGCTGAACAGTTGGTGAGGTTGGAGACTGGTTCCCATTAGGTTCTTTCAGGGTCTTCTAAAAATCCTTTCTATTTGACCAAATAGAAGATTTTTCCACACCTAATCTTGGAGTCCAGGATTTGAAAAACTTCTCATTCTTCTTGGCCATTGATTTCCACTGGTTTGAGAGCTGGTTGGTGGCTAGGAGAGTTTGGGTCTGGAGAAGAAGGTTTGAGAAGTGAAACATGGAAGACAGGATGGATGGACAAACATGGGTTGGGGAGATGGAGTTTGAAAGCATGAGATCCTATTTTGTCAATAATGAGAAAAGGACTTAACCAATTCTCAGAGAGCTTCTTAAAAGGTCTGTTAGTATTGATATTCTTTTCAGATAGAAAAAATTCATTCCCAGGAGCAAAAAATTTTGCAATTTCTTTTCTTTTAATTTCAGAATAGTTATCATACTTATCCATAGACTCTTGTAATTCTTTCCCAAGTTGAATCTGGTTCTTCTGAATCTGGTCTAAGTAATGAATAGCAGGTTGATTTTCCAAAACATGCAAGAAATCAAAACTAGGATTCCTGCCATAAAGGGTGAAGAAAGGTGATTGGTGATTAGAAGAGTGAACACTGTTGTTGTAAGAGAATTCTGCAAGGGGAGCCAATTATCCCATTTTTCCTGGTGACAACTGATTTAAATTCAAAGATATTGTTCCAGAACTTGGCTGATGCTTTCAGTTTGACCACCTGTTTCAGGGTGGTAAGCTTTGGAGAAATTCCTTTGGATCTGTATTTTTTCAAAAAGTGTTTTGCAAAAAGAAGAGATGAACAAGGAGCCTTGGTCACTTATGATTTCAGAAGGAAGCCCATGCTTCGCAAAGAAATGGCTGAAAAAAAGTTTATCTAATTCAATTGCAGTCAGTGTACCTGTTTTTTTGATAAAGAGGGCCATCTTAGAGAAATGGACCACAAAAAAAAGTATAGAATCAAATCCAATAGCAAGGGGAAGTTGAGAAATAAATTCCAGGGGAAATCAGGAGTTGGAAGAGGTTTGAGTAGTCCTAGTTTCTTTTCATGCCTTATCTTGTTCCTCTTGTAGGGGTAGAAGGCTGAAACATAGTTCTTGATATCTTTTGAAATTCCATTCCAGGAAAAAGCTCTTTTGATAAGGTTGAGGGTCTTTTGTTGGCCATGGTTACCTGCAAGAGGGTAGGCATGACCTTGATGAAGTATATTCAGTTTGAGATGGTTAGCTTGTTTAGGTATGACCACTTTACCCTGAAAAAGGAGTAAGCCACTAAAGAGATCTTAGGAATAATCAAATAATTCTTCATTCTTATTCAATCTTTTAATAATTATTTTAATTGAATTTTCAGTTTTTTGACCAGAATTCAATTTACTCAGTTGATCATCAAGTATGTTAGAAGAAGAAAAAATAGAAGCTTCAACTTCATTTTGTTTCAGAAGATGTTGAAAATTCCCAGGATTCTTTTCAGGATATGTTGTTCTCCATGCTAGATACACGTTTTCCCAATTTTAAAGGATATCTGGGAGGGTTGAAAATTTTCCAGGCCTTTAATTGATCACAAAATTTAATTCAGGGAGGAACTCTTCCCAAAAATCTTGTCTCCTGGTAAGGACCTTGGAAGACATAAAATACTTCAAAGAGGAATGATAAGTAAAAAATTCAAAGGGGTCAGTAACACTCAAGAGGTAAGCACGCCATTGATGGAGAGAAAACACAATTTCAAGCATTATTTGTCATCAATATTATAGTTGAGTTCAGCACTGGAAATTTTCTGCTTTCAAAGGCAATACAATGTTAATTGTTATCAGCAGTTACCTGGTGCAGGAAAGCAGCTAAGGCATGGTCACTGGCATCAGTTTCAACATATGTTCTCAGAAGGTGGTCATAATTTCAAAGGACTGGCGCTTGATTGAAGGACTGCTTGATTTTTTTCAATTTTTGAAAAGCTTCAGGAGTGAGGATGGAAGGGCAGCTTTTTTTATTGCAATATAAGTGAGATGGGAAACCTCTTTGGAGTAGTTCATGATAAACCTGAAATAGAATTTAGAAAACCCAAGAAAAGACTGCAAGGCCCTTCTTTTTTGAGGAATTAGCCAGGATAGGATGTTTTGATTTTTTTTTTTTCAATGAAGATAACATCCCCTGAGATAAAGTATCCAAGTTGGTCCACAGAAGTTAAATGAAATTTGCATTTGGAGGCCTTAGCATGGAGCTTGTGCTTCCTGAGTCTGGTTAGTGCTTAACACACATGATCAATGAGTTCCTGTCAGTTCTTAGAGAAAATGAGGATACTCTCAAGTTAAACCACCACATAGATTGTGAGGAGATAAGCAAGGATTTCATTGATAAGGCTTTGGAAAGAAGCTGGGTCATAATTCAGGCCAAAAGGAATAACCAAGTATTCAAAAATTCAAAACTGAGATCTCAATTATTTTAAGTATTCATCTCCTTCCTTGATGCGCAAAAGATTTTCAGCAGCTCTGAGTTTTATTTTGAAGAAGATAGAAGAACATGAGAAACAGTCAGTAAGAAAGTCATTGGAGGAAGGGGATAACAATTCTTGCTTATAACAGTTTTAAGTTTGTGAAAATCAACACATGATTTTGAACTCCCATCCTTCTTTTTCACAAAAAGAACAGGTTCTCCAGTGCTTGAGGTGCTGGAATGGATGAAGAAATTCTCTACATTCTCTGTTATGTAGGCTTGTAGGGTTGAGTTTTTAATTTGATACAAAGAGTAGACTGGCCCAATTGCAGGTAGAGGTCTTTAAAGTTTGATGTGGTTATTGTAAGCACAGTGAGGAGGAAGTTGATCCGCTTTAAACTTGGAGAAAAAATCTAGAAAATAATGGTAATCAGCAGTAACTTTCTGTAATACAGTTTCTATTTCTTCAGGGCCTTCATCAATATGAAACTTTTCCCGTTCTGAAATTTCTTTATGGGGAGTAACAGAAATTTTAGAAAAAGTAACCAATTGCATGATATGCAAGGATGAATCCCTAAATTCCTCCTTCAGAGAAATAGTGAGGGGATCAGTGAATATCAAAGCAAGGTGGGCTATGGTTGACCTCAAAGGGAGTTGGATGCTGTGTTGAGGATGCAAAGGTTCTGAAGTGGAGGGAATTCATTGGGCTGCGACTCCAAAGTCAGATTAAAAGGAAAACCAGGTGAATGTAGGTTGGCCATGTTGATTTCAACAGAGTTGGAGGAAATTTGTTCAGTTTTCTGGCTTCTTGGGGTGATCAGCCCCATCTTGAAGTTCACTTCAGGATTCCAGTGGTGAAGAAAGTTGATTCCCAGTATGATTTACTCTGAGAAGGGTGCATTGACTCAAATGAATTCCCATTCAAAGCTAGGAAAAGAAGGAAGTGAGATCAAAAAGGTTACCTTTCAAGTAATTAGTTGAGAGGGTGACTTTTTAGGACTGAAGTTGAAAAGAGGAATAGTTTTTTCCAAGGAAATGGTCTTCAAGGAAAACTTTAGAACCATAGTATTAGCCATTAAATATTGATTGGCACCTGAATCAATCAGAACACTATAACTCAAGTCCTGATGAAAGATAATGAAACTTAATCCTTTAGAAAGTTTTTCAGAGTAATATTTTTGTATCTTTTGTACCCTAACATCAATAGGGTGATAATCCTGGAGTAAAACAGGAAAATCACCTAATTGTTTTTTTGGCTTGGGAGAAGAGGGAGATTTGGAGTAGGAGGAGGGCTTGGTTAAAGGCTTATTTCTAAATTTTTCCATCTTGTGCTTCCCTCAACAATACCAACATAGTCCCTTCTTTTCCCTTCTTGCATTTTCTTTGGCCTTGAGCTTGCCATCAGGACCTAATTCCAAGGTATTTTTGGTTGAGGAAGATTGCTTATTTGCAGATTTTTCTTTCTTCTTGGCCTTACCTTTGCACTTGTCAGACTGAGAGGAATTGGCTTGGTATTGGCAGGATTTTTTCTGTTTAGAGTGGCTTTGATGGGAAGACTTCTCCTTGACTCATTTGTGGTACCTAGTGTCATAATCCAACACTACATCCATAAGATCCTGAAGCTTTTCCACAGAACTATCATAGCCTGCTAGTTGGTCCTGAAATTTTGAGGAGAGGATTTGGCAAAAATGGAAGTAAAAAGCTCTCTTACCCCATCCAGAGACTTTAGTCACAAGGGATTCAAATTCTGTGATGTGGGTGGAAGCATATCCAGATTCCTTCATTTGAAGATTCACAAGTTACTTCTCAGCTTTGGCTACTTCCAGAAAATCACCAAAGAGAGTGTCAAATTGTTCCATGACATTTTCCCAGGAATTAAGTAAGAAGGAGGGATCATGGTTGGAGAGGTGAGCCAGGTAGGATTGGATCCAATGGCTTTCATTCCCAGATAAGTAGCATACTGCAAACAAAACTTTCTGTTTATCCACACAAAAGGTTCCCTTGTTGTTTGCAAAGATGATTTCACAATTTTTCAAGAAGTTTCTGAGCTTAGTAGGATTATTTCCTTCAAATTTTTTAGGAAGATTTATTGATGGAGCTTTAAAGGTTCCAGAACAGGAAGTATTAGCTTTTGGGGTTGAGAGAGTTTGGCCACATCTGAATTGATGGTTTGGAGGATAGCTAGGAGGGTATGATCCATGAAATGATTTTGAGGAGGCAGTTGACTTTGATAGACAAGAATTGCAGTAGAAGCAGATAGTGAAGATGCTTCTTCTTGAGGTCCAGCAATTGGTTGATTATGGTTACCAAAGATCCTTGAGTCAAAACCTGAGTCTTTGCTCTCTTTCTCTTTCTCATCCTCAGGGGGAGGGATCATGCTGTGATTTTAAAATGGGGAATCCAATCCATAGGCTGCTTGAGTATATTGACCAATTACACAATTAGAAAAGGGTCTGACAACAGGTGGAGCAGGAGATAGGGAAGCTCTTAGAGGAGCTGAAGGAAGGATACCAGTATCCATAGGGTTGGAATCTGGTACTGGGAGGTTGGAAAAGGTCCTCCCACATCCACTGGCTTGAGGATTAGATTGATTTTGATCCTGAATGTCTAGAGTAGAACCACCTCCTCTGGATTCCCTGGTAAAAGGTGGACTGGTTATGATGAAAGATTGTGCACGTCAAGGCCGCATGGTTTCCATCTATGCCATAGGGAAGTGACCCAAGAGAATTACGCAGAGAACAGATAAAAAGAAGCAAATGGCCTTACGGAGAGTCTTTAAGTTTTACAATTTTTTTTGAAGAGCATCAAAGTGGGTCAAAGTAGGTCAAAGCAGTCAAAGTAGTCAAAGAATTAAAATTCAAATTCAAAGTGCCATCAAAGTACCATCAAAGTTTGAATTTCTGTTGAATTTGAGTTTTAAGGCCAGATGAGAAGTTTAGATTGAAATGGATAAGTTTAATGTTAAATTCACCACTCATTGAGCCGTGGACACAGTTCAAAGTGGGACATGTGGCACGCCAAATGGTCCAATCCAAGCAATGTACAACCCCCCACAGCTCAAAGAGTTGCGCGGCCCACCCAGCTGGGTCCAACACATGTTTGATTCCACACAACTACAGTCAAGTTTTGTGGAGTTGTACACAGATAAATGTAATTGTGTGGCATCCAACACGCCACCAGACCATGGTGAGCCAAAAAAAAAAAAGAATGAAAGGGCACTAACATAACAAATGAATCAAATAAACCTTCCAAAAATCAGGAATCAACCAAAAAATTAAAGAAATCAAAAAATGTTGATTTTTTGGTTAAAAATAAATAAATAAAAGAAATAAATAAATAAAAAAAAAAAAACTGGGACTATCCAATGGACTAGCACTAAAGTAAAAAGACCCAAAAAAACACAAGTAACTGGACTAGCCCTAAACTAAAAACAACAGAAAAAAAGACAAGCAACTTGACAATCCCTAAATTAAAAACACCAAAAAAAAAGAAAAGTAACATGACAAGCCCTAAAGTAAAAACAGAAAAAAAAGACTAGTAACTTGAAAAGCCCTAAAGTAAAAAAACCAAAAAATACAAGTAAATTGAAAAGCCCTAAATTCAAAAAACCAAAAAAAGACAACTAACTTTCCCTAAAGTAAAAACACAAGAAAAAAAAAGTTCAACTTGCGTTAAGCTGATCCCATCATAAGGATTAAAATACTCCTTATGATGGAATAAGCCCAACACAAGTTGAACTGACTTACCATTAAACCCTCATTCAAAACACTCAATATGATGATGTTAACTCAAAATACTCAATAGGGGGTATCAAAGTTAACCAAAACCGCCATTTTTTAATGGCGGGTTTCAACCCAAATCCGCCATTTCAAACCCACCATTAAAAATAAAAAAAACCCACTTATTTCAGACCAGACGTGTCAAAGTTAACCTGAAATAAGTGGGTTTTTTCAAATAAAGTATTTAAATTCTTCCACCACCTGTCCGCGTCATACACCCCTGTCTTCCCACCTCCTTCTACCTCCGACCTCATCGGAAAATGTTTTACCCCCACCCTCATCATAAAATTGATTGACCACTCTCATCACTTTATTGCTCTCATCACTTGATCACTCTCATCCACTTCATCGCTCTCAAAACTTCATCACTCTCATCACTTAACCGCTCTCATCACTTGATCACTCTCATCCACTTTATCGCTCTCAAAACTTCACCAATCTCATCACTTTATTGCTCTCATCACTTGCGTAGCCCAAACTCTTTCAAATGGCCCCTCAGCAAACCTCCCCCCACAAGTCCAACACACCCAAGAGAACATCACCAAAGAACTCCAAAACAAACAATCCTCCCCCATCAGCTTCCAAGGGCTCAAGTCAGCTCAAGAGAGCTGATCACATCATCCTGGTAAACTGGCTGAAAATTCCCTCCAACTAAGATTCCTGCTTTGGATCCAACAATGAAACACGTGTTGGCCGACCTCAATCCTCTAAGGTCAATGGTTATCTCCTGATGGCCAATGAACTCAAGAACAAAACAAAAGGTAGGCTGGATCTGTCATCCAAACAGATGAGGGAGCGGTTCAAAAACTATTGAGCCAAGTACAAAAAGGCCCACTCCATGTCTATCTCCACTGGCTTTGGTATCACCAACTTGGACAAAGCCAAAGGAATCAACTTGGTGGTTGATAAGTTGGACTCCATTTTTCCTTTTTATATTCAAATGGATGAAATCTTTGGAAAGAAGGCCAACATCACCTCCCTAGCTGCTTTCGATGCCCAACAATCCGATTCCGTTGATGCCAAGGACTTGGCTGGGGATGCTCAGCCTACCAACGGGGACCTTGATGAAACCTTGGCCTTGGAGTGGCCCCCATCTGATGACGAGGAGGATATTCAAACACAATTGGCTCCAATCACTTCTACTTTGGTATTGATTGATCAGTCAATCCCAACCTTGGAACCCTCACTTCCTTCTTTTGATTGCTCTCTTCCTGGGGCAGAACAACTGGAGAACTTTCCCAATGAGGAGGATGTTATTCCTGGATCACCATTGCCATCAACATCTGCTCAAGTAAGGAACTAAATTGTTTTCAATTCTGTCTGGTTGCTCCGGACTGATTTACATTGTAAAAAAACAGGCTCATCCATTTTTGATTGGCCAAAAACTCAAGCCAATGGGGCCTCCCACATCGCCTTCAAATATTAGTGAGGACTTTCAGACTCAAACCTCCTCTGCCAAGGGTAAGCAAAAGGCCTCCAATTCCATCAATGTCAACCCCAAAAGTCATCAAAAGAGGAGAAACACTTCCAGTTTTTTGGGCTTTGAATAAATCATGGAGAAGCAAGATTCATGTAAGTTGATTGATTCAATATCCTTGCTTTCAAAATCATGCTCATTGCCATTCCCCTCCAAAAAACAGTGAAATCACAAATTGAATCAGATAAACTTCAGTTTGAAAAGCAAAAGTGGGATTGCCAACTGGCCATGGATGGTCAAAAGCAGCAAGCCGAGACTTTGGCTAATCAACAAAAATTGGATGCTGAGTGGAGGTTGAAACAAGCTGAGCTAGAGTTTCAAAAAGAGGAAAAGGAGAAGGATCAACAGCAAGTGCAACTGGAAAAGGAGAGGGAACAACGGGCAAACGAAAAAAGGATAAGGTATCAGTAGCTTTGGCTTGCATTGGCAGTGGTAGATTGGTAGAAGAAATACAGCAGATTACTCAAATGCTGGGCTTGTAAATATATTTGCATGGATGAAAGAAAAAAAAATATTTTTAACTACAAAAACGTTTGAGAGCATTCTTAACCCCACCAATATACAAATCTTTTTTGTTTTTATTGATATTTTTTTCTCTAGAGTAAATTTGGCCGTTTTTCATGTCCCTACAAGTGCTCTGAGTTTTTTTATTAATTTGGAGTGACATGGCCATTCTGGTATGGTTTGCTGTGTCCACAGCTGGAAAGTACAGTGCTTGTACTTGTTAGCCGCCCAAACCATTTTGACTATACCTTTTTGCTTGAAATCAAGCTTGCAACTAAAGCACTTTGGCCCAGTTGTTTGAGCCTGATGTGGGCAAGGAGACAATTGTTCGCTCAAGGCAGTGCCACTGTGGGTTAAATCAAACCAGACCCTGTCACACAATGGTCTTGAACATCATAATTTCCTGCAAAGGGATCACAGTTATACTCAAACCCAAGGTTGCAAACGAAACAATTTGGCCCAACTGACTGAGTGCCAATCCTCTCACATTGACAACCATTGAAAAGGCCCAATAGATTATGCCGTTGTACAGGCCGCAATCTCATTGATATACAGACACTGGCCCAATATGTCGACCATTTCCAGCGCTGAAATACTTCGGGGTCAAACATACGCCACGACAATGACCTCCTATAAAGTCAGATTGTTAGCTTAGTCTGATCATGCTTTGCAATGCGAGCAAGGGGGGATGGCCATGGGAGATGGCGGCGGGCTTGCTGCAAGCAAGGGGGGAACCGCCCCCCACTGGGCTTGCTACGAGCAAGGGGGAACCGCCCCCCACAGATGCAAGCATGGCCAACGGAGATGGCCGCGGGCTCGCTTTGAGCAAAGTGGGGTTTTTTTATTTATATAACCTATGATTTTTCACATTCAAGCCATCAATTGAAGACTTCTTTTTTTTTTGGTTTTTTTTTTGGTTTTTTTTTTTGGTTTTTTTTTTTGGTTTTTTTTTTGGTGTTTTTTTTTGGTGTTTTTTTTGGTGTTTTTTTGGTGTTTTTTTTATGGTGTTTTTTTTGGTTTTTTTTATGGTTTTTTTATGGTTTTTTATGGTTTTTTTTGGGTTTTTTTTTGGTTTTTTTTTTTTTTTTTTTTTTGTTTTTTTATGCTTTTTTTTTGGTTTTTTTTTTTGGTTTTTTTTTTGGTTTTTTTTTGGTTTTTTTTGGTTTTTTTTGGTTTTTTTTGGTTTTTTTTTGGTTTTTTTTTTTTTTTTTTTTTTTTTTTTTTGGTTTTTTTTTGTTTTTTGTTTTGATTTTTTTTTTGCTTTTTTCGAAGAGGTCAATGCACCAAGCATGGCCTGGCTTGTTGGGGGGACTTCATCACCCCCCAACCAAGCGAGCAAGCAAGGCAGGAGGGAGGGCCCGGCTTGGTGGGGGGATTTCATCACCCCCCAACCGAGCAAGCGGCAAAGGGGGGGGGCAGCTTGTTGGGGGGACTTCATCACCCCCCAACTGAGCAAGCAAGTGAGGCAGGAGGGAGGGCCCGGCTTGGTGGGGGGATTTCATCACCCCCCAACCAAGCGAGCGGCAAAGGGGGGGGGGCAGCTTGGTGGGGGGACTTCATCACCCCCCAACCAAGCAAGCAAGCAAGGCGGGAGGGAGGGCCCGGCTTGGTGGGGGGATTTCATCACCCCCAACCAAGCAAGCGGCAAAGGGGGGGGGGGCAGCTTGTTGGGGGGACTTCACCACCCCCCAACCGAGCGAGCGAGCAAGGCGGGAGGGAGGGCCAGGCTTGGTGGGGGGATTTCATCACCCCCCAACCAAGCAAGCGGCGAAGGGGGGGGCAGCTTGGTGGGGGGACTTCATCACCCCCCAACCGAGCGAGTGAGCAAGGCGGGAGGGAGGGCCCGGCTTGGTGGGGGGATTTCATCACCCCCGACCGAGCAAGCGGCAAAGGGGGGGGCAGCTCGTTGGGGGGACTTCATCACCCCCCAACCAAGCGAGCGAGCGAGGCGGGAGGGAGGGCCCGGCTCGGTGGGGGGATTTCATCACCCCCCAACCGAGCGAGCGGCGAAGGGGGGGGCAGCTTGGTGGGGGGATTTCATCACCCCCTGACCAAGCAAGTGGTAAAGGGGGGGGGCCAACTCGGTGGGTGCACCAAGCAAGCGGCAAAGGGGGGGGGGGCCGGTGGGGCTTGCAGTGGGGGGGCCCGGCTTGGTGGGCGGACCAAGCGAGCGGCCAAAAGGGGGGGGCCGGTGGGGCTCGCAGTGGGGGGGGTGGCTTGGTGGGCGGACCAAGCAAGCGGCGAAGGGGGGGGGCCAGTGGGGCTTGCAGTGGGGGGGGCCGGCTTGGTGGGCGGACCAAGCGAGCGGCGAAGGGGGGGGGGGCCGGTGGGGCTCGCAATGGGGGGGGGGACTTCATCACCCCCCCCGCCCAGCGACCAATCAAGGGGGGAGCAAGCCACCGGCTCGCGGTGGGGGGGACTGCATCACACCCCCGCCCGGCAAGCAAGGGAGGGGGAAGGAGCTGGTGGGGCTTGCGGTGGGGGGCACTTCATCACCCCCCCGCCCAGCGAGCGAGCGAGGGGGACATCGAGGGGGGAGGGAGGGGGGGGGATTTCAAATCCGCTCCCCACCTAGCGAGCAAAAGAGGGGGGAGATCAAGGGGGGAGGGAGGGGGAGGGAGGGGGGAGGGAGGGGGGGATTTCAAATTCCATCCCCACCTAGCGATTGAGCAAGGGGGGAGATTGAGGGGGTGGGAAGGGGGGAGGGATTTCAAATCCTCTCCCCACCTAGCAAGCAAGCAAGGGGGGAGGGACAGGCTTGGTGGGGGGGGTTTTCCAATCCCCTCCCCACCTAGGAAGCTATTTAGTAACCTGGACCACACCAACACCAACCACCACCCACCACCACCCACCACCACCCACCACCACCCACCATCACCCACCTCATCCACCTCATCCACCACGACCACCACCCCATTGGTAAGTAACCTTTTTTTTTTTTTTTTTTAAACAAGAGGGTATTCAATTTTTGTAGATATCAATATTGATGGAATTTCATTTTTTTTAGATATCAATATTGATGGAATTGAATGAAGGCATGTCTAGTAAAAATGGGTATGGGATTTAAGCTTTATTCTTCAATATCCTTCAAAAATAAAATTACTAATTGAACTTTTGATTCTGCATTATTTTTCTTTGGGTTTTCCATTCATGTTGTGATTCCTGGGTGTCATCCTGAAACATGGTTTGTAGTTTTGATGAGCTTGGCGTTTCAGGAGATGCCAAGGAGACACAACATGGATTGAAGCCTCTAGTTTTGATTCTGCATTATTTTTCTTTGGGTTTTCCATTCATGTTCTGATTCCTGGGTGTCATCCTGAAACATGGTTTGTAGTTTTGATGAGCTTGGCGTTTCAGGAGATGCCAAGGAGACACAACATGGATCAAAGCCTCTAGTAGTAGGAAAACAACACAGACTACCAAACTCAGATGTTACTTCAACATCCAAAAGTAACAAGAAGTTCAACCGTGACAGAAGGCATTATTCACTCTTTCCGTGTTTCCCTAAAAGGTGCTTTGGTTTTTCAACCAAAGCATGCCAGAGATTGAATGCCTTGCATGAATGCGTCCATTAAGGAAACCATGCAAAGTGCTTTCTAATTGATGATGGTATTTGATTGATTGGGCTGTGGCCGCGCCATGCCTGAAACATCAATTGTTTTGTTTATTTGCCCCTTGGTTTTCATAATGTCACCATCTCATTCCAATAAAATACCCCCAACATTGGCAATCAATTGCTTGATCAATGAGAGGAGGAATTGGAGGAGGGGAGGGGCTCACCTTGATGGATAGAGAAATGGATCCAGGGGGGGACTAAAGGTTGAATGATCAAAGGATCAGCAACTGGTGAGGGGAAGGAAGAGGAAGAGGGTGGAGGGGGCTTACCAGGATTAGGAGGAGGGGATTCAGTGAGTGAGGTGAGATGAGGTGGTGGTGGTGAGTAAGGTGGTGGTGATGAGTGAGGTGGTTTGGTGAGGAGGAGGCAGGGTTTGACCGGTGAGTGAGTGGGGTGAGGTTGAAGGGGTTGAGTGGTGAGGGGGAGGGGGGTGGCATTTGGTGAGTGGCAGGGTTTGAGGTGGAGGTGTTTTTGGATTCAAGTCCACTAAAAAAAAAAATAAATAAAAAAACTCAGCCTATGAATCTTGGGTGAACAACCAAAACCAAAAAAATACGGTGAAGGGAATTTTTACCAATTTCAAAATCAAAAATTACTCATCAAAGCGAGCAAGGGTGAGAGGAAGAATCCGCTCTCTCATAGAAGAAGATGAGGGACCAGATGAGACAGGGATGACTTGAGGCCAATCAGGAATATCATCTTGGAATATTTCGTCCCATTCATCTTTGATGTCGGCCAAAAGGTTGTGAAGGATTACACAAGTGATAATACAGTTGATGAGGAACCTCATATCTTTGGAACATTGGGACTGGTTTCGCATCTCCCGTAAGCTGGCCCATCTTCCTTTCAGAATTCCTATGGCATGCTCAATCCGAACTCGTGATTGGTCAAGATGATAGTTAAAATTGGTTTTTCCTTGATCATTGGACAAAACATTCCGGTATGCTGGAACTACATATTTCCCACTAGCATAAGCCAAATCTGCCAGAAGGTATTGATCTTGGTCAAAGTAGATCTCTGGTTGTTGGGCAATCTGCATCCGATTGAAAACATATGAATCATGACAAGAACCTGGAAGGCCAGCATGGAGGGAGATGAACTTCTTGTTGTTATTGCAAACAAGTTGTAGTGCCACGGAGTATCTAAACAAAGAGATGGAACATATTTGGTCAGTGTGTGATCCAAAGTTTTATCATAGCGATTGAAAAAGAAATTAATCAATTGCCTTTTTTTACAATCAAAATAGTGGTTGCCATCTAGGTTGGGTTTTTGACTCAAGGGGATGGTGGTTCCATCAACAAAACCAATGCAACCAGGAAAGCCTTCTGTCTCCATTACTTGAGATATCTCCTTGCGTTCTTCTTTGGTTGGCCATGAAAGGACCGAGCGGCGGAAAGATAGGATAGCAATCATGACTCTTTTGGTGTATAAGTCAATGCTTCCGTAACTGACTGAGAATAGATTTTCCAATCGATGGATTGCTGCTCCATTTCCATTTGACCCCAATCTACAAAGAGCAACGGAAAGTTGGATGGCTGGATCGCGTTGAGGATTGCGAGAATTGTTCTGGAAGATGTGGTGGTCTTCAATCATTGCCAAAAGTTTCATGAAAGAAGGCAACAAAGTTTGGAACAGTTGCTGGAAGCTTAAGTCAGGGATGAGATGAAGCTTTTGCCTTTCATACATAGGGTTATGGAGAGTGTGTATTCTTGGAACCATGTATTGCTTTGCCAACAGAGAATTCAAAGCTAACCAAGTTGATTCCAAATCGGAGTCTGAATCAGAGTCTGAATGGGAGTCAAACAGTAGCAAAAGTTCAGTCAGCTTTTTTGCGTTTTCAACTTGCTGGCGGGATGTTTGATTGGACATGTTGAGAAAGGTGGTGAGTGATGTGGGGTGATGAGATGATGATGGGATTTTTGTGAAGATGGGTATGTGAAGGTATGTGAAAAACAATAGAGATGTGTGTGATGCAATGGAGATAGGACCGGTATGGATTTGCTGATGTGGATGGGTGTTTTTGATGTGATGGATGGTGGATGGATGATGATGCATAAATGGAGGGTTTAATGGCGTGTTTGATGATTGAAATCCGCCATTTTCATGAAACACACCATTTTGAAATACACCAGTTAGGGGGTATGTGTATTTCAGAAACCCACAATTAAAAATGGCGGGTTTCGTCAAAAAAAAATGGCGGGTTTCTAATGGCTGGTTTGCTAACTTTGATACGCCCTAATATAATGATGTTTGAAATGTGATAACCCTTTATATTAATAGAACTTGTAAGCTGCATTAGAATTACAATTTATATGAAACCCAGTGATTCAATGAAGTCAAAGTCTATAATCTCTATAATCTAGAATACATTTGCAGTTGATCTTTGAGATGATCAACCCAACAAGAGGCTTTTTTTAGAAATCAAGGAATGCTATTTTGCTACAATGGGTGGGATTGGAATCATTTCTCCCTCAAGTACTGATAGAAACCAGTGGTTATTTTTCAAAAAGGAAATGAACATTGGATCTGATTGATGAGTCAAACAATTTTTCATTGGAGTATAAGTATCACATGACTCCAATGAAATGAAACATTTAAGTCTGGAATATGTGTCAACTATGATTTTACCCAAATCTGATTTAGCCAGCCATTTTGCAGAGGGAATCTTTTAATTGATGTCTTCAACATCAAGTCTTTGTTTAATCTTTTCAACCTCCTTTGCACCACCAAGCATCTTAATGTAGCATGCTTTCTGTTTCTCTAATGTTTCAATCATTTCCTTCCTAACTTTAAACCAACCATGTTCTTCATAACCAAGAGATTTAGAAATGAATCTAAATCCGCAATTCCCATCTCCAAATGGATCCCAAACCTCACCCAAGAACTTATGGAATTTCTTGGGTACTTGATTGAGGTATTTCACATTTGGTTCCAATCATGAAAACCAAATTAGTATTGATTTCTTTGATCAGATCAACTAAATGAATACTCACCAAAGATGAGCTTCTAGTTGAGCTTTGCTGAAAATTCTCTTTCTCTGAAGAGGATTCTGATTCCAAATTAAGTGATCCCAATTCACTTTCAGTCTCTTCCTCTGAACTATGAAATTCAGATTCTGCCAACTTTGACTAAAAATTCATCATTTGTTAGTAACTAAGTTCATTAAACCAAAAAAATGAACATATCCCAAAAGAAAAGACTTACAATCTTTCTTCTTTTCTTATTTGGAGCCCTTCTAGTCCTTTTTTTCCCCTTGAGTTGTTTTTAAACATGCTCAAACCAAGATGGTTCTTGCGGCTTCTCTGTCAATTTTGGCTGGCTCATACTTGATTGTAAGACTTTAGGTTCAAGTATTGGCTTCAATCAATATTTCATAATTTTCTGAATGATATACTTCAATAGGCCGCTTTGCTCATGATCTGGAGATTCCAATATCATTGAATTCACTTTTTCACATAACTGAGGAATGCTTAGCATTTCATTAACATCAAACTTGAAAAATTCAAAACAATCAACAATTAGTGAATTAGGAATCATTAATCAAAAAGCATTAATCACACAGTGATTTGAACAATCCATCTTAAGCCAACTTACAGAACTATAACTGCAAGGGTCATAGTCCAAACTCCCCTGAGGATGAAAATCTTGGGGTACCACCAATCCTCTGAATGCTAGATGGTCACCTATTTTTGAGGAACATGGAAAAGTCATAGTCTTGGAATATGAGTTGGTGCACACTTTTCCATCATGATCATGTTTGAACTTCTCAAATTGTTCCGTAATAAGCTGGATTGCCTCTAAAGACAATTTTTTACCCAATGGTAACAGTTCAGGTGGAAGAACTGTCCCTAACTTAATTCAAGAGCTATAAAGTGACGCATGAACCAATTTAAGTTGATTCAAAACTGTTCCGTCAAGGCTTTTCCAAAAATCTAACAGGTTTCCCAAAGAGTTCGCAAGGAATTTTTTGAGAGTTGCATGGGCCCCTTCAACCCAAGATGTTGTTTTTTTCCAAAATCTGGTTTTATAAAAGTCAACACTTTTACAAATGTCTCTTTGATAGGGAAAAGGTTATTTTCCATATGCTCAAGTACATCCTCATAGTCTTTCAAGAAACACTATACAATTCAAAAGGTCAGAACCCAAAACTAGGAAGAATGAGAAGCAGTGATTTGGACCTACTCTGAGTTCTGCATGATTGACCTCTGCCTCCTCCTTGGTCTTTGAGGCCCCATAATTTTCCCACAGAGTAATAAATCTTTTCCATCATTCAACTTCATTAAAAAAGAGCGCTTTACATTTGCTTTTATGTTTTTAGACAAGTGCCAAGTGCAACATTGTCTTGATGACTCATGGAAACTAGATTCAATAGCACAAATCAGAGATTTTGCATGGTCCATCACAAGGAGTTTTGGAAGTCTCTCAGGATCATAAGCCAACTCCTTTAATGGATTTACAGACCAACTTTAGAACTCAAATGTTTCTTTTGTTATAAAAACAAGAGCTTTTGTAAAATTTTTCCAATTGGCTGACATTCCTACAACATTCAATAGCGGGGGGTTTTGTACTTATTTGTCTTATAAGTACAATCCAACATAGCAATATGATTTAATTGCTTTGAAAGCTTTACTGCCTCAGGATGTGCTAAGTACAGGGCCTCCAAGTGACCCTCTCCACTGAACTTTGACAGGTGAATCCAACTTATTTCTTCAAGCTGTTCATAGATTACCTCCATAACACTTTTCCCCTTTAGTTCTGCAAGCATTACCTTCTGCTTAGTGTTATCCAATGTTTCATTAGCCAAATCCTTTTTTTCTTTTTACCAAGATTTGTTGATGGCACTATCAATGTAGACCTTCCACGCAGCCATGTCAGAAGAAGGAGGGCTTTCCACTGTTCCCATGCAAAAAAATGTAATGGAATACTTCAGTATTCAATCCAACTTTCAATTGAACAAACAAAGTTTGCTCACTTTTGAGTTTAGAAAGAATTGTTTGCAGATTTTTATATGATTTCAATTTTCACTTTACTTTCACTTTAAAGTCACTTTGGAATCGCTAGGTGTGGAACAACAGTCCCAAAAAGTATTTGTTGATCCCAAATTTGGGTTGAGGGAACCCAAGTGTGGTCCAGGGGGTGCCCAAAATTCTGGCACAACTTCCTGGGGGTTGCGCACCCCCAAAAACAGCGTTTTTGAGCCATGTTTGGGGGTTAACCGGCTCCCATACTACCCCCCGGGGGTCGCGCGTGTTTGTAACGGCCCTTTGTAGTCATCTATGGGCCCCCATGGCTCATTTGAGCCATGTAGGGCCCTACAAAAATGGAGCCCTGAATTTAACATTACCCTTATTTATTTCTATATATTTTTATTTTTAATTTAATTTATTTTTGATATATTTATTTATTGATTTATTTATTCATTTAATTTTATTTTATTTTATTTATTTATACTTTTTTAAATTTATATTTTTAGTTCAATTGATCAATTATTTATTTATTTATTTATTTCATTTTGTTTTTTGTATATTTTTATATTTTTACTAGGGCGTATCAGAGTTAGAAAACCCGCCATTTTTTTTGACAAAATCCACCATTTTTAATGGCGGGTTTCTGAAATACACATACCACCTAACTGCTGTATTTCAAAATGGCGGTTTTCATGAAAATGGGGGGTTTCAAACATCAAACCTGCCATTTTCATCCATCCACCATCCATTGCATGCAAAACACCCATCCATACCTCAACCTCAGCAAATACATACCAATCCCATCTCCATCACATCACACACATCTCATCTCCATTGCTTCACATCTCCATCTGAAGAGTTAAAAGATTTGATTTCCTGAACCAACAGACTAAAGAAGAAACAAATTAACAAAAAGGAAAGGAGAATAATGGAGGAAGTTAAATGAGACTGAAAGTTCTTACTCAATGCTGACATGAACAAGAAATATGGGTTGCTCAAAATGAAGGGAATGAAAGTGACAACAAATAATAGAAATGGAAAGGACGGCTGAACGGGAGTGTTACAAAACAGATCAGCAGTTGTTGTGGAAACTGAAGTAATTCAACCTCACATATGAACAAAAGAGGAAATCGGTATTGATTGATGTCGGAGCATGCCAATGGCTGTAGGAGCGTAACGAGATGATTAAGATAGTGTATCAAGATGAATGAGGTAGCGTATCGAGATGAATGGGAGGATAGTTGATGTTGAGTAGAGTATTGAGGAGCGGTAGGTGGGTGAAGTGTTGAAGTGATTGATGGATGGAGGTTGCAAAACTGGTGGAGTCGGGAGAGGTGGAGTCGGGAGATGAGAGGGAAGCGGGGAAAGGAGGAGCTGGGTTATGTGGAGCAGAGGCGGAGGATGATGAGGATAAGGAATGATAGATGGAGGGAAGGATGAGGGAGGATGGATCCCGCTGAGTCACGAATCGAGAGACGGAGTGAGAACAAGGATTAAATGAGCGGGGATTGGGAGATATTAGCGGGAGCGGGGATTGGAATCAGGAGAGGAGCCGCAGGAGTGGTGGGGTTAAGTATGCGGAGATTGGGTAGATTTCCTCTCAACACGCCGCCGTGTTCAGATGAGAGGTTGAAGAATAGTGTCAGTGAGGCGCTTGACGGAGGGTTTAATTGCTGATTTTGTTAAAGGGTCGGCCAGCATCGATCCGGAAGGGACAAGGTTGGTGATGAGGAGTTTGGCATCCTTTTGCTCTCAAAGCCATTTGATTTGAATGTCGACATGTTTTAGTGCGCTGTGATGCGACTCAAAGTTGATTAGATCGTTTAGAGCTTTGTTGTTGATGTGAGAGCAGTGGGTGAGGGAGAGGGAGGGATTCAGTTCTTTTAGGAGGTTCAGGATCCAAATTTTCTCTTGAGTGGCCAAGACAAGGGCTTTGAGTTTGCCTTCAGTTGAGGAAAGTGAAACTGTTGGTTGAAGTTTGCTATGCCAGGAGATGGCACAGCCGTAGAGTAGTATCAGGTAGCCAGTGTGGCTCCTTCTAGAGGTGGGATCATTACCCCCGTCGGAGTTGCTCCATGATTTGAGATCAAATTTGAAGGCACTGTTCTTAAGGCGAAGGGCAAAATTTTGTGTAGTTCTGACGTAGCGCCAGGCATGCTTGGCTTCTGACCAATGAGAGAGGCCAGGCTTTTCATTGAATCTGGACAGGGAGGAGACAAGGTAGGAGAGGTCCGGTCCGGTTTGGGTGGCTATGAAGTTGAGGTAGCCCGTAGAGGAGCGATAGTTGATGTTGAGCTTGGAGAAGTTGGAAGCATCTTTGTCGGTAGCGGGCTTGAGAATGGTGCCAGGTGTAAGGGGTGTGTTGATTGGTTTGGATTCTGAAAGTCCGAGTTCGGTCAGTCCATTTTTGATGTGATCGGGTTGGTGTAGGCAGGGTCCTCCCGGCGTGTCCACAATGTGGTTGCCAAGGATTTTGGTGAGAGGGCCTTTGTGCAAAATAGCGAATTTAGTCTTCAGTGTTATTCGGAATTCCTGTGAATTCCCAATAATGACCAGATCGTCGACGTAACAGAAGATGAATAGCTGGAGAGAGTGATTTATAAACAGACACGGGTCAGCAGCAGATGCGACAAAACCTTGGTCAAGCAACCATTGTTTGAGAGTTTCAAACCAGCTCTTAGGAGCTTGCTTCAGGCCGTAAAGAGCCTTGTTCAACTTGAGATAAGGAAAGGGAGTGTTGTATCCGGATGGTGCCTTGATGTAGATGTCTTCGTCAAGTTCAGCGTGCAGGAACGCCGACTTGATGTCCATTTGCGTTATTGGTAATTGGTGATGGAAGGCATATACTAGCATCGTACGGAGTGTAGTGATTTGGCCAGTCGGTGCGTAAGTTTCCCCATAATCGAGGAATTCGAGTTGTCGGAACCCTTGGACACAGAGTCTCGCCTTGAAAATCAGGCCATCGTCATCGGGGTCAATTTTGAGTTGATATACCCACACAGTTGAGAGGGCCCTTTTGCCTTCTGGTAGTGAGTGGCAGCCGGTCCAGACGCCCATGGATTTGATTCCATTCAGCTCTTTTTTCATGCCGAGGGTCCAATTTGGCCAGTCAGGCGACCGTTTGGCTTCCTCGTAACTTCTGGGAACACTTCTGGTGAGGAATACATAGCGTTGGGGACGTTGAAGGGAAGATTGATCTCTGAGGGTTATGCCTGAGGGAATGAGTTGAGGTGTTAGATCCTCCTTGTCAGAGGAGTCAGAGTTCAATTGCGCAATTTGAGAAATTTCCTCCGGAGTTTCAGGGTCTGGGATGGATGTAGGTGGTTCGATGTTTTGGGAAACGTCTGGACTTTGGACGGAGTGCGGAAGCTTATTTGATGTTAGAGTGTCCAGGAGATTGGAGTCAATTTGAAGAAGAGTTTTGAACGGGTGGTCAGAGGGAAAAGATTCAGTTAGCTTTATTTTTTCAAAAATTTTGACATGTTTAGAGCGGATCGTTTCCCCAACTTCTGGGACAAAGATTTGATAGGAGTTAAACTGCAGGTCATGACCCACGAGGATTCCTTCCCAGCCTTTCTTTTCAAACTTCCCAATGTTGTGACAAAGATTGAGAACAACGGTCTTGGATCCCAGGGTTTGAATCAGGTTAAGCTTGGGTTTGAGTCCGTTCCACATCTCCAGAGGGCATACTTTTGATTCTTTTGCTGGAAGGAGATTGAGGATTTCACAGCATCCCACTAGGATTTGATCCCAGAGGTCGACGGGAATGGACATATTGATGAGAGTGGTTCTAGCGGCTTCAATTATTGTCCGATTTCCTCGCTCTGCAATGGGGTTGTGTTGAGGAGTGTAAGGTTCAGATGTGGTGTGTATGATTCCCGAGTCTAGAAGGAAGTTGGTGAGCTTGGAGTTTACAAATTTGCCACCATTGTCTGAATGGAAAAACTTAAGTTGATATCCAAATTGGTTTGAATGTATTTTGATGAATTTGATGATTTCATCCGTAACGTTGGACTTGAGTTTGATGGGAAGGCAGGTTTTGAAGCGGGATAATTCATTGGTAATTAACAAGAAGTATCAATTACCAGTTTTGGACACTGGATTGATCGGTCCGCACACATTGGCGTGTAATCTAATGAAGGGTTTGGTGCAGTTTGGTATGTGACCCTTGAATGATGATTTGTGAATTTTTCCAAGTGCGCATGATTCACATGATAATTTGCTCCATTTGATTTTTGGAAAATTTCTCAATAGAAGTTTAGTTTGATCTGCGTGAGGGTGGCCAAAGCGTCTGTGGAGGGTAGTGAGCAAGACAAAAGCGTGGGTTGATTCAGATTGAGAAAGAGAGAGATCTTTGAGAACTAGGAGATTATCTTCTATGCATCCAAAGAGAATTTCATCATGCATGAACTTCACAACAAAGTTGTTTGGTCCCGATAGATGAAGAGAACAGCCCTTGTTCAGCAGTTGTCCTAATGACACAAGATTCACTGCCAGTTGAGGGATGTAAAGAGATTGGCTTAGAAAAACATTACAGGTTTCTGACAGGAGCTTGGCTGTTCCAACGCCTTCAGCGTAAAGCAAAGAATCTTCTTTTCCAGTCTGGATCTGCGTATTATATTCCGTGAGGACTTTGAAGACGTCTGGTGAATTGAACATGGATTGAGACGCCCCGGAGTCTAGTATAATGGCTTGCTTTGAGAGGAGTCAAGAGTTGATCATCGCAAAGTTATACAAGGTACATGACAGATTAGCGGAGGCGGGTTTATTCTTGTTTGATTTGGGGTTATTGTTGGAGTTTGGGTGAAGATGGGGATACAACCACCAGCACGAGTGTTTAGGATGTGAGGACTGTGGATTATGCCATGTGGCTTGACATTTAATGACATCTTGCTTCGTACCCTTGTTCAACATTGCTGAGGCATAAGTGCCGGCCGCAATCTTGTTCTTGATTTGATTCAGATGTTGGAGAATCAGGTCGCCGTCAATCTTGGATTCTCCCAGCGAGTGGGTGATCGTGGTCTTGAGATGTTCGAGTTCGGGTGGAAATTTTTAGAGTATAAGGTAAGCGACTATATCATCTTCCATCTTGATTCCGATTTCTGAGATTTGGATTAAACAGGATTTGACTTCGGTGATGAATTTATCAACGTTTTTCGTGTCAAACTGAAGATTGAGAAAATTAAAGAAGACTTGAGACCGGTTTGCCGTTTGAGAGGATGCGTAGAATTCATTTATTGACTTCCAGAGTTCTATCCCGTTGGTGAGATGGTAGTCCTTGACGCAATTGATGTACGTTTGATTGTTGAGTTTGGCCAGGATGTATCCAACCAGTTCAAGGTTAATTTTGGGAGGGCATTTCTCGGGTTTGGAGGACTGAAGCCACTGAGCAACCCCTTTGAGGGCAAAGATGGTCATGAGTTTGGAGCGCCATAGAGAGAAGTTCGATTCCATCAGCGTGGGGATGGAGTCCGTGAGGGTCTTGAGTAAAGGGGAGTTGAGATCCGTTGGTCCAGGTGTTGGTTCCATGCTGTAGCTCGTGATTATCGTCGGAGTTGCGGCTATTCGGCTTTTAACCGTGAAGAGTTAAAAGATTTGATTTCCTGGACCAACAGACTAAAGAAGAAACAAATTAACAAAAAGGAAAGGAGAATAATGGAGGAAGTTAAATGAGACTGAAAGTTCTTACTCAATGCTGACATGAACAAGAATTATGGGTCGCTCAAAATGAAGGGAATGAAAGTGACAACAAATAATAGAAATGGAAAGGAAGGCTGAACGGGAGTGTTACAAAACAGGTCAGCAGTTGTCGTGGAAACTGAAGTAAGTCAACCTCACATATGAACAAAAGAGGAAATCGGTATTGATTGATGTCGGAGCGTGCCAATGGCTGTAGGAGCGTAACGAGATGATTAAGATAGTGTATCAAGATGAATGAGGTAGCGTATCAAGATGAATGGGAGGATAGTTGATGTTGAGTAGAGTATTGAGGAGCGGTAGGTGGGTGAAGTGTTGAAGTGATTGATGGATGGAGGTTGCGAAACTGGTGGAGTCGGGAGAGGTGGAGTCGGGAGATGAGAGGGAAGCGGGGAAAGGAGGAGCTGGGTTATGTGGAGCAGAGGCGGAGGATGATGAGGATAAGGAATGATAGATGGAGGGAAGGATGAGGGAGGATGGATCCCGCTGAGTCACGAATCGAGAGACGGAGTGAGAACGAGGATTAAGTGAGCGGGGATCAGGAGATATTAGCGGGAGCGGGGATTGGAATCAGGAGAGGAGCCGCAGGAGTGGTGGGGTTAAGTACGCGGAGATTGGGTAGATTTCCTCTCAACACCATCCGTTCAAATCTCCATTGGTTCACATCTCTTGCTTCACATCTCCATCTTCACACAAATTCCATCATCCTCTAATCACCCCATATCAAATTGCCATCTTTCTCAACATGTCCAATCAAACTTCCCAGCAGCAATTTGAAAATGCAAAAAAGCTGACTGAACTATTGTTACTATTTGACTCCCATTCATACTCTGATTCAGACTCCAATTTGGAATCAACTTGGTTGGCTTTGAATTCTCTATGACAAAAGCAATAAATGGTTCCAAGAAGACAAACTCTCCACAACCCTATGTATAAAAGGCAAAAGCTTCATCTCCTGCCCAAATTAAGCTTCCAGCAACTTTTCCAAACTCTATTTCCTTCATTCATGAAACTTTTGGAGATGATTGAAGACCACCACATCTTCCATAAAAATTCTTGGAATACTCAACGCAATCCAGCTATCCAACTGGCTGTTGCTCTTTTTAGATTGGGATAAAATGGAAATGGAGTAGCAATTCATTGATTAGAAAAACTGCTCTCAGTTGGTTATGGAATCATTGACTCATACACAAAAAGAGTCATGATTTCTATCCTATCTTTCCGTTGCTCATTCCTTTCTTGGCCAACCAAAGAAGAAAGTGAGGAGATATCTCAAGTAATGGAGACTGAAGGCTTTCCCGGTTTCATTGGTTTTGTTGAAGGAACCACCATCCCCTTGAGTCAAAAACCCAAGCTAGATGGCAACCACTATTTTTATTGGAAAAATAGGCAATTGATTCATTCTTTTCCAATTAATTTGAAAAAACTTTGGATCACGCACTGACAAAATACATTGCATCTCTTTGTTTAGATACTCTTTGGCCCTACAACTTGTTTGCAATAACAACAAGAAGTTCATATCCCTCCATGCTGGCCTTCTGGTTTCTTGTCATGATTCATATGTTTTCAATTTAATGCATATTGCCCAAAAACCAGAGAACTACTTTGACCAAGATCAATACCTTCTGGCCAATTTGGCTTATGCTAGTGGGAAATATTTAGTTCCATCATACCGGAATGTTTTGAATGTTTTTTCCAATTATCAAGGAAAAACCAACATCAACTGTCATCTTGCCCAATCATGAGTTTGAATTGAGCATGCCATTGGAATCCTAAAATGAAGATGGGCCAGCTTACAGGAAATCTAAAACCAGCTTCAAAATTTGAAGGACATGAAGATCCTCATTAACTGGATTATCACTTGTGTCATCCTTCACAACCTTCTTGTCAACATCAAGGATGAATGGGGCAAAATATTTGAAGAAGATATTCCTGATCCTCCTCAAGTCATCCCTTTCTCATCTTCTAACTCATCTTTGGCCATGAGAGAGCGTATTCTACCCCTCACACTTGCTCACTTTGATTTGTAGCATTTGGTTTTTAAATAGGTGAAATATCTTTTTTGGTTTTAGTTGTTCAACCAAGCATCCAAGGCTGACTTGGATTTTTTTTTTTTTTTTTTTTTTTTTTTTTTTTTTGGGGCAGACTTAGACAAAAACAGAACCAAAACTTTCAAACCACACACTTCAACCCACCATACCACTGGTCCACTCTCCTCCTCACCCACCGCTGGTCCACTCTCCACCTCACCCTCCACCTCCACCTCACCCATCACCTCCACCTCACCCTCCACCTCCACCTCACCCACCATCACCACCTCACCTCACGTCACTCACTGCCTCCCCTCCTCCTTTGGTTGGCAACCCTGGAAAGCCCCCTCCCCCCTCTTCCTCTTCCTGCCCCTCACTGGTTTCTGATCCTTCAATCAATCAACCTTTAGGTCCCCCCTGACCGCCTTGCTCAATCCCTCAGGTGAGCCCCTTCCCTCCTCCCTCCCCCTCACCCGCTCCCCCTTGCTCCCAACTAACACCCCCCCTCTCACCCCCCCCCTTTGGCTTTCCAACGCCAATGGCCACCAAATTGCTTGCCAACGCCAACGGCCATGCAAAGCTGCCCCCCCTTTCTTGCTTTGCCAACCGCAGCCAACCGCACCCCCCCCCCTCCCCTCCTTCAGCCGGCCAACCAAAGCCCCCCCTTGTCTCCTTTGGCCAACCAACAACAACCCACCCCCCCCCACCCTTGCTTGCTTGGCCAACCGCACCCCCCCCCCCCTCCCCTCCTTCAGAAAGCTGACCTAAGCCCCCCCTTGCCTCCTTTGCCTAACCAACAACCCGCCGGCCAACCAAATCCCCCCCTCCCTTGCTTGCTTGGCCAACCGCACCCCCCCCCCTCCCCTCCTTTAGCCAACCAAGGCCCCCCCCTCCCCTCCTTTGGCCAACCCACCCCGCCTCCCTCCATCAGCCAACCAACAATGCCCCCCCCTCCTTTGGCTGACCAACCCGCTGGCCCCCCACCTTCTTAGCCAGGTGACCAACCAACTGACCCCCCCTCCTTGGCTGCCCAACCAACTGACACAGGGCCCCACCCCCCTATTTGGCCAGTCAACTGACCCCCACCCTGCCTTGCTGATTCCTGAAGGTGAGCCCCATGACCCCCTTCTCCTTCTCCTCCTTCTGCTCATTGATTGATGAATGACTCTGACTGACCTTTTTTTTGGGGGGGCTATCATCATTGATGGACCAGTATTTATTTTTCTACTTTTGTTCATCTTCCACAATGATTGAAACATGGCTGATGATTTTTTTTTTTTTGGATTCCCCACAATTCAACACCTGTTTTGACCCCCATTTATTTCCATGCCTGCCCTTTTTCTGCATGACCCATGCTTCACCCGCCATGCTCCCAATGTTATAAAACAAATCAAATCCCATCTTGATCCTCACCTCAAGCAAAGAAGTTGCATGGGAGGGACCAAGATGGAAGAAGATGCGTTGAAAAACATGAAGAGAGGTGGAAAGCAGAGGGCTCATTGGCAAAAGAGGGCCCAAATGAGAGAATCCAAAATCTCTTTGGAAGTGACTGAAGAAAGGTTTTTGGAAAAAATTCTATGGTCTAGACAAAAACTGCAACCTTTGGATTTGTACCCTGCTTTTGCTGCCAAAAAGAAAAAGAACAAACAAAAGCCCACCCCTGAAGAGTTTGAACAGGCCAAACAGAAGATTGAAAAGTTCCATTTCTTCACTGGTGGAAAAGTTTCCGTTCTTGACCAAACCAATCATCAAGACTCTCTTGTAGCCATAATTCAATTCCTCCCTCTGAATGAAATCTCTGAGGAAGAGAAGAAGGGCATCAACTTTGTGACAACTTTCCTTCACCAATCAAAAAAATTTGTCAACACTGTTGGCACCTCAAGATCTTGGGGTGGGAAGATGTGGGCTATTGGATGGAGAAAATTGATGTGCCCTTCTGAACTGTTTGGCCAATATTCAAATAAAAAATATATTCAAACTTCCCCTCAAGAGTATGCTTTCCTCAACCTTAGGTTGGACAGAGTCTCTCAAATCCTAGGCCAAATTTTTTGAAACTTAGCTAAACTTGCATTTGATTCCAACCAGGAAATAATGATGGACCACCACATCCCCTCCTTCTCTTCTTTGGAATTTGGATCCCGCCTCACCACTTTTGACTGTTCACCACATATCACTTTCACCTCCAATGGCTTCTACAACTGTCCCCATATTGACAAAGGCAATCCTCTCAGACTATTCATTTTTACTCATGATTCCAAAAAAAAAATTAAATGGAAAAATGACTGATAAAAAGGATGAATATCAAGTATCTGATGGGCAATTTGTTTTTCCTGACTTAGTTTTTGGTATTGATTTCAAAAAAAAAGGTATTTTAAAAATGTTTTGGGCAGTAAAGAAGTACAAAAACTGTACTTTTCCTGCTGTGGACACTGCCACTCATACAAGGATGGCTATGTCCATGTAAATCAACAAAAATACCATTAAAACCTGCAGGGACTTAAAAATTGGGGCGATATACTCTAGAAAAAAAATTTAAGGGTGATGTTAAATTAAAGGCTCCAACCGTGTGGTAGTTGTGTGGGGCCCTACATGGCTCAAATTAGCCGTGGGGGCCCATAGACAACTACAAAGGGCTGTTTCAAAGACGCGCAACCCCCGGGGTTGTGTTGGAGGCATGAAAGCCCCAAACACGGTGAATTCAAGCCGTGTACCCCCATACACGGCTCAAAACCACTGTTTTTGGGGGTGCACAACCCCCTGGAAGTTGTGCCAGAATTTTGGGCACCCCCTGGACCACACTTGAGTTCCCTCAACACAAATTTGGGATTAATGCGTACTTTGTGGGACTGTTGTTCCACACCTAGTGATTCCAAAGTGACTTTGAAGTGAAAGTAAAGTGAAAATTGAAATGATATAAAAATCTGCAAACAATTCTTTCTCAACTCAAAATTAAGCAAACTTTGTTTTTTCAATTGAAAGTTGGATTGAATACTGACGTATACCATTGTAATTTTTTGCATGGGAACAGTGGCAAGCCCTCCTTCTTCTGACATGGCTGCATGGAAGGTCTATATTGATAGTGCCATCAACAAAGCTTTGGAGAAAGAAAAAAAGGATTTGGCTAATGAAACCTTGGAAGCCCCAATTGCATCCATTCAAGGGTGACAATGGAGGAAAAAAATGTTCCACAGTGGGATTTTACCTCTGGTTGTGAGTAACATTTTATGTTACTGAGGCCTTTGCTGGATTTAATTTGATTGAAACTAATGGATGCATGGAACTATGAAACTACTTAACCTAACCATTGGATTAGTGCCAGATGCACTTGAACCAACTCCCTTGAGAGCTTATCCTACTAGGGAAGAGGCACAAAACTATTGTCAAACATGGGCAAGGAAGCATGGTTACGCTTTAACATTTTTCAACTCAAAGTGTGACCAATATGTGGATTCAGCCTGTGATAGACATGGTTCCTATTCAGGAAATCTTCTTACCAAATGGTCTAGACAAACTCACACAAGGAAGGTTGGGTTCAAGTTTTTAATCCATGCAAGTTGCATCAAGGCAGACCCCTTGTGGCAAATCTCCTATAAAGAAACGAAACATAACCATCAACCATCTGAAAATCCCTCTGTGCATTCTCAACTGAGGAGAATCTCTGGGAAAGCCTTTGATCTACTTAAGGAAGGAATAAAAGATGGGCTCAATATGTTACAACTTAAGATAAAATTGAGCAAGATTGATGGGCGGGATTATGTTGATGAACAAACAATCTATAACACTAAGCGGAAGGTAAAGCTTGCCCTCAGTTGCGTGAAAAAGTGAATGCAATGATCTTGGAATCTCCAGATTATGAGCAAAGTGGCCATTGAATTATATCATTTAAAAGATTACAAAATATCTCTCAAAGCCAATACTTCAATGTTGTGTAAACAAGAGAGGTGACACCCCCAAAGTTGTCCTCAAGTTCTGGAAGTTATTGGTCTAAGAGTCTGTAAGGAGATCGGATTCAATGAGTTTAAGAATAGAGAGAGTGATGACAGGATAAATTACTTTCTTCCAATCCTTCCCCTCCAATTCTTCTCATACCATTCCCTGGTGGTCCAGTGATGATGATATATGATGATGATATATATCATCTGATATATATCATCTGATATCTATTACCCAACCCAGAGTTGAGAGTGAGTTTTTTTTGAGTCCTCCCTCTCAACCCTAACTTAGGTACAACCACAAGCAACAAGATAGATGAAATATGACCCCAAGTACAGAACCCTAGCTCCACCCTAACCCTACCCCGTACCACCCACCCCGTCCGAAACCCTCCCCTTCAATATCACATACGTCCGGTTTGTCCTTCTCATGGCGCAGCCCTCCGCCGCGCCCTACTTGGAGCCCCCTGGGTTTATCCGTCCGTGCGTGTCCGCTGTGGAAAGAATAAGGGTTGTCCCCCTATAATTGTCCCAAGGTTTGGAAGTTAACAGTTCCCTGCGTTTGAAAGGAGATGAGGATGTCCAAAGTTGCACTTAAATGAGGAATAGAAATAAGGAGATAAAGAGATAAAGAAAAGTACAGAGAGTGAAATTGCCAATCCTTCAATCCTAAGAACTTTCCACCTGGATGTGTATCCGGTATGAGTTCCGTTAATCTCTTGGTGAGATGATTGATCCAATCCAATGATTTCATGGTCTGATTCCATGCATGCCCCCGCTCCTAACCCGGATTTGAGAGTGAGGATAAGTCCTCCCTCTCAACCCTAACCTAAGTACATGCGCAAATAACAGTATGACAAAGAAACAGAAAACAATCCCAAAACAGAAACCCTAGCCTCGTCTTCCCCACCTTGGTACCAAACTCCCCCCAACGTCCGTATGCCGTTCCGTCCATCCATTTCATCCTTCTCATGACGCAGTCCTTGCACCGCGCCCTACTCGGAGCCCCCCGCGCCTGTCCGTATCCGTTTGTCCGCGCCCCTTGTGGGTGTCTGGTATTTTCCGGCGTGATCTGCGCGCTTGCATGCGCGCTCCGTACGTTGCTTTATAGCCCGTGCATTTCTCCGCCCCTATGTATCCAAACTGGCGTGCCCGCAAACCTAGTCAAGCGCACTACCTTCCAAATCCAATCTTGGGGGCGGATTGCCGCCCACGCCGCATTTGATGCTGAGCCCAAGCCGTCCACTAGGTGCAGAGCCAAACAGCGGCCGCTGCTGAGCACTCCGCATACCCTAATGCCAAGCCCGCTTGCCTCAAATGCTGAGCGCGCAGCCGCAAAGCAGTTCCCAATCCGCGTCTATAAATTGACACCACATCCCCCCCCAACTTGAGTTCTGTCCCCAGAAGTCTTCCATTGCTTCACCACACTACAACCACCGCTACTTCCACTACCACCCCCACCCTCCCACTACCACCTTCCCCCGTCCTCCTTCCTCACCCTCATCATGGCCCCTCCCTGCACCTACTGCGCAAGAAATGGTCTTCCTAGCACACTCCTCTCCATCCGTCAAGCTTTCTCGGCCTGCCGTGCCGGCCACTGCCAATGTTCTCTTGGCAACACAATGCCGCAAGCCCGTCCCGGACCCAACCCCACCCAACCACGCAAGAGGGCTTGTACGGACCCATTCATAGTTTTGGACAATGACACCATCTTGGAGGACTCGTGGACTCCGCCGTCCTCCACCGAGGGAGGATCACAACTTGGCTTCTCCTCTTTGCCGCGTGGGGCCACCGCAGAAGGAGGACTTCCCATCCTTCAATGATTTCCGGAGGGCTTTGCAATCCTGGGCAGACCGCATCCGGGTCACGGAAGGCGCAAGGGACCCGCGCCTCAATGAAATTCTTTGGCGTTGCGCTGCTCCGGCTCCGGGTCCTCCTCTGGCACCTACTCTGGTTCCTCCCACTCTGGCTCCAAAAGGCACCCCGCCACGGCCCGCGCCACCAGAAGCCTCGGATGAGAGGCCTAAGACCCCCGACGTCCCTCCGCCTCCATCACCCATTATTGTCCCGTCATCACCTCCAGCTGGACTGAGCTCCCCTGTTGGTTCCCCGGAGGCCCCGTCTTCACCGGCCGCTCCTCCCCCCAGACCTCCCAAGATCCCGGAAATCCCAATCGTAATGGCACTCCCGGCGGCCAGCTTTGAGGTTCTTGCGGAAAGGTCAACCACAATGCTTCGGAATTACCTTGCAAGCTCCTGGCGTCTTTCTGGGCCTTACTTGCGTTTTCAAGGGCGGAAATGGAGTAGATGATGAATATGGCGTAGGCGCATTGCCCCCCCCTTCCCCTTCTTCCCTTTCTCTTCTTTTGATTGTACCGTGCTTCCTTTTTCCTAAGAAAATACACATATCCGTGCAAGGTCTTAACTTTCTGAGCAAGAGTGCGCGACCGCGCTTTGTGAGAATGAGCTTGAGATTGAGGTACGCGTCTGCGCGCTTTGCTCCGTGAGCAACCGTAAGTGACCAGCCGTTACAAAAGGGGCACCTGGACTGCCCCAGACAAACTTCCACACAGTTCCCCATACCCATCCTGTAACAAACACAACAACCAAACACCAGCGCGCGCCACCGTAAGGGAAGAGAGAGAGAGAGAGTAAGAGAACAAACATTCTGGGGTGTCTAGTTGTCCCGTCTGTGAACCTGCTAGAGAACCCCCTCACCAAATCAAGCTCTTTCCCATACCAACCACCCATCCTTGAGATATCCTGATATAAAAGAAAAAGAGAAAAAGAAACCAACAGAGAAGAAAAATAGAAAAGAACACTTTTTTTTGCGCAACGCCCGTAGACCGCCCGCAAATTGCTCTTCATCCCGCTTCCCCCATCTGCAGGATTGTCCTCGTGTCCCGGTTCCGCGGGGCTTGTCCTTGCGTTCACAGACCTGGATTTGTGCCGTGCCCGCGTTTCCTGCAAAAATCCCAAGCCAGCAAAGACCCCACAATCCAGATAAGAAAGAAACATAGAGAACAAACATTCTGGGGTGTCTAGTTGTTCCGGCTGTGAACTGGCTAGAGCACCCCCTCACCAAATCAAAACTTATCCCCTACCCCCACCACCTCCCCCCCCAACTTGGCCACTGTCCCCAGCTGGTCGCAACCGCCTACTCCGTCACAATGGCACGTTTTCCGCTTCTCCGCCCAAAGATGAATCCCTGGATTGCGTTCCAACACCATTGCCGTGCTCCACACTCCCCTCGTCAGATCCGTCACCCCCTTCCGCTGTCTTGTCAAACAAGGTAGATCCTTGCGCAAAGAAGCGCTTGACATGCAAAGCTGCCGCCTTCTGTTTCAGCGGAGTACTGTCTAATTCCTCCAACTGATAGCTGCCGCCCTTGAACTTGGACAACACGCAGAACAGGCCATTCCACCAGTTAGAAAACAACTTCCCCCACTGAGACTCCAGACTCCAGTTGTACAGGAGCACCAAATCCCCCTTTGGCAAGGGATCATGGAGATGATGCAAGCAGCGCTCGTCCCAATAGCGCACCAATGCCATCCGAGTCTTCTTCAGCCAGTCTGCGGCCTTTGGGAGCATCCCGTCCCGTCAAAGGAGCTGTTTGGCGAGAGCCTCAAGCAATTTGGCGGAGGTCTTCACCTTCCACCAGTCAACCCCCAGGAACGTCTCCAACTCAATGTCCACCGGAAGCACGGTTTAAGACTCCAAACGGTGCTAGGCCGTGGCAGTTCTGCGGAGGGGAAAGGTGCTGTTTATGCTGCCCTCCTGAGTGTTACAAAAATATTTAGATGTAACCAAGATCAAGGTCCAGAACCTGGTAAATGAGGAATCAAGGAGTAGAGGATAAAGATGATAACAGTTTGGTAGCGACGGAACAGCACTATCTGAGACAAGATTATGCAGGGAAAAACTTGAACAAAAGAAATTAAAGTCTTCTTAGAGTTCAACAAACAAAAGCTATTGTATGTAAACAACGCCCACAAGCTAATAACTCTGGTCGTCAGCAGAAGATTGGGGATGATCAACTCAAACCCAAGCAACCTCCAGGTTCTCCATGAACCTGCCCAACTCTCCGCAATCAAGCGCTTGAAGGGTACCAGATAACTGAGGGTGGCTGTAAAAGACAAAGCACAATGTTTAAGAAGCTCTAAAACAAACAGTAACTGATTTGAAGCAAGGATAACCTCAACACTTCTCAAGTGACTCAAGAGTAGGCTGGCAGAATGCAACTCCAAAGAAGCTAAGGGGAGGTATAACACTCCAGGTCTTAAGCTTAATAAGACCTCTTCAATCAATTGTGATTGGCTCCAGAAAGGTGATCAGGGATCAGGACCAGTATGCTCAGAGAAAGGGATCAAGGCATGGTATAAAACACTCAAAAAAAATTCCAACAGACAGAATTTTTCTTCAACCAGCAAGGCTATTGGTTGGTGATAAGGATCAGGGATCAAGGGTTTGAGTATGGAGGATCAAGGATCAAGGGTGTGCTGATTTCATGCTGGATGATTCCATGCTCCGATGATTCATAAAAAAGGCAGGGGAGAGCCCCTCCTTATATGGGCAGGAGGCCCTGTTAGACTATGTACAACGTATTCTAAAAATAGAGGGGAAAAGGGAAGAAAACCATGTAGTCACTCGCGTCCGTCTGTGGATGGGCGCACGCAAAAATACCAGAGTCACCTACCCCTCGTCCAAAGGCGGACGGGGTGGGAAAGAGAAATGAACCAAACCGCCGCGGATGTCTGTGGGCGGTAGTTGGCACTCTTCACCCCTTCCAAAGGCGGAAGCGGATGGGAGAGCCCCAGGAAAGGTGACAGATGAAGTCTGTGAGAGTGCGGATGGGCGGATAGGAGATCGGCTTGAGACGGTTGAGTAAATCCTGACAGGCTTGAGATTCACGACTGATAGATCAAGTGAGATGGGAGATTTGACGGATCCAAGGATTTGCCAAATGCTTGGGGGTGCAGTCGGGATGGATTTGGTAAATCATGGATGAGCGCCGTGCGACAGTAGCAATGAGGAGATTGGGACGCGGGACGAAAAAGATGAGGACGTGCAACAACAAACATGAGGACGCGCTATGACGACGGCGGAGATGACGAGCAACACGCAACGGCAAGGATGATAAGCAACGCGGATAAAGGACGCGCAACGCGCGCGGATGAAAGACGGTTTGGATGAGCCTGAGGATAAGTTGTTTGGCCGGATGGTACTTTTCCGCAACAGTTTATGGATTGAGGTCTTAAGGCAGCCAGGGTTTCCAGGATGGGGCACCACATCTCTCCCCAACTTAAAGACTGTCCTTAGTCTGCTCCCAAGTTTGATGCCATAGAAAAAGAAAGGAAAGAAAGATGATTGAAACCAAAGAATGGCCATTTTGATCTCAAGAGTGGTTGGGAGAAAAAAATATGTCAATCCGACAAAAAACCCTAGAAGTGGCTGAGATAAAAAGAAGGAGGCGTCCCAAGTGCTCACACGCGTGGCATGAAGTAGAGTTTTCACAAAACGACAAGGATCTTGCCCAGATGGTGCACAATTGGGAGGACTTACTTCTGGACCAAGTTGCCTCCACAAGGGTGAAATTTCTTGACCTGATCAGCAGAGAACCTTCTGGCCATCTGGGTACCATCCAGCTCCTCCAAAAGATATGATCCACCTCTAACTTGACGGACTACTTGGTAAGGACCATTCCAGTGGTTAGAGAAAAGCTTTCCCCACTGAGTTTCCAAGGAATGATTATAAGCCAATACCAGGTCGCCAGGGTTTAAAGGGTCCCTGATTTGATTCCGGTTTTTATCTTCCCAATACTGAACTGGTTTTGCTCTTGATTCCATCATCTTCTGATAAGCTTTGTTACAAATATCTTCACTCCGCTCCAGTTGCTTTGATCTGGCAACTCATAGGTCAGTAGTTGAGGAAACTTGTTCCCAAGAGATGCCCAGGAAAGACTCCATTTCAAGATCAAGAGGAAGAACAGCCCTCTGACCAAAAATGATTTCATAAGGAGAGTAACCAGTGGTTTGCTTGGTGGAAATTTGATCAGAGAAGAGGATCAAGGGGAGAAACTTTTGACAATTCTTGCCACTTTCACCAGCCAATTTGACAAGAGAAGCCTTCAAAGGAGCATGGCCTCTCTCCACCATGCCTTGTCCTTCAGGATAATAGGGAGTAGTAACTCTATGTTGTCCAGGGAGCAATCAAATCATTTCAGCGAGTTTTCCACCAAATTCCAAGCCACCATCCGTAGAATAAGATTGAGCCAAGCCATAACACATTGTCCAAGTCTCATGAAGGAAAGCTGATACTGATTCAGAGCTGAGGTTCTTAAGAAACTTTGCTTCAACCCATCCAGAAAAATCATCTCTAGCCACAATGAGGTACTTAGCTCCACCAGCCTTAATGCGAACCACATCCATAGCAATCCTCCCAAAGACAGTGGACTCTCCAGTGGGGTAACAAATCTCAACCGGGCGCCTAAGATCACGTTTCTGGCACACTTCACAACTCCTACACCATTGAGCAACGGATTTTTTCAGGGATGGCCACCAGAATCATTTGGATATTTGTTGATAAGTTTCCTTTTCCCCACAATGACCAAGGCCTTCATGGAGATTTTCCAGGATTGAATCTTGCTTAGAAGGAATAGAGACCACAACAAGTGCACAAGGAGTTGCTCTTTTCATAAGCCTAGAACCTTGGACAAAGAATTTGGAGGACTTCCTTTTAAGGGACCGAAATTCTTTGGCAGAGAGATCAGGGGGTCTTTGGAGAGTTGAAAGGTACTGCTCCAACTTAAGCCAGAAACCTTGCTGGAAACCAGAGTAATTTTGGGAGGAGAAGGCAAAGACAGGGCGGACCAAGGGTTCTTCCTCATTGAAATCCATTCCAACCTCTGATTCATTGTCTCCAATAGGTTGTCAAGATAAACCATCAGGCATGGTGAAAGATTTTCCAGGCCTGTGAACAATGTCAAAAGAGAATAACTGGATGAAAGCCACCCAACGAGTCATTGGAGCATTTGGGAGGCTGGGGGCGTTGATCATTTCAATAATAGATTGTGCATCGACTTGTAACTCAAAGTGTTGACCCCAAAGGACAGTCTGAAGCTTCTTCAACATTTGGTCCACACCGCAAAGTTCCAGTTTTGGCTGGGAGTACCTGGATTCCACATCTGAGAAAAGAAGAGATTCATACAGAGCAGGACAATCCAAACCATTTTCATCTTCCTGGGTAAGAACAGCCCCAACAGATTGATAGCTTGAGTCCACTGCCAGCTTGATCTTGCTGGCTCCGGGTCCATAAGTGATCTTTTTCAAAACAATGTCTTTCCCAAAAATTGTTTTGAGCAACTGAAATGATTGTTTGCAGTCTTGGGTCCACATCCATTCAGCATCCTTCCTGGTTAAGCAACGCAAGGGAATACAGATTTTGGATAATGAGGGAATGAAGATCCTGACATAAGTTACAACACCAAGGAAACCTCTAACTTCCGTTGGATTTATTGGGGTAGGCCAGGAGATGATTTTGTTGACTTTAGAGGGTGCCATCCTTCTTCCGTCCTTGCAGACTATATGACCAACAATTTCCAAGGCAGGGACACAGGCGGCAAGTTTTGATCCAGAGACAGTAAGGCCAGATTCCTCGATTCAAAACAAAATTCTTTCCAAGACAGTAGCATACTCCCAGACAAATCTTTGGATTCCTGAGTGCCAAGGTAAGAGCTCATTATCATAGTCAGAAACTGGCCCTTTAATCCCACCATCATTGATAAAGATACCCGCATGATCCGGGATTTTGTCCTGGAAGATCCACATCATCTGAGCCTGATAGACTGCAACCAAGTTGGTGGCGCCTTGAGGCAATCAAGTCAGCTGAAATTGACCAAGGGGAGTATTGAAAGTAGTGAGGGGACAAGAAATAGGATGCAAGGATTGTTTGTCATAGCCACCCATAATGTCACCTAGACCATAGCAAGCTCTCCCAGAGAAGGATTCAACAAATTCTTCAGTGGCAGGCGGCACACCAGAGTCTTTAATAGTAACTTTATTAAGAGGTTGAAGATCATGAACTACTCTAAGTTTACCATTAATCTTTAGAACACAGAAAACAGGACTGAAATAGCTAGAAGTTGATTGTTTGTATAAACCGGTTTGGACTTGTTTGCGGACCAACTTGATGAATTTGTTGACTTTAGCAGCAGGGATTGGGATCTTTTTCTTCTGCCAAGGGTCATGTTCAACTACAGGGATGATGTAAGGAAGACCATAGGATTCTTTCAAGAGTCCTCTCTCTTCTTCACAGAATGCAATATATTTTTCCCTTAGAGACAAGATATTTTTGATCAAATTTAACTCATCAGGAAGAAGCCATCCATCTGGTCCAAAATTGACCACTTTCAGACAATCTTCAGTGACCCGACCAGAGGGAATAAATGGACCAGTGAGGGATTTGGATAGACCACAGTAAGGATTGCGGGATAGCGGAGGAAGCATAAGAGGAGGATTGAGGTTGAGAGGCATTGGTTGGTTGACTGGCTGGACCTTCTTTGCAACTGGTTTGTAATTGGTGGCAAAGGAGAGGAATCCCTGCTTCCTCCAAGCATTGACCAGTGAGACCTGACTACAAAAACTGAGGCCGTGTTCCAACATCTTTCAAGTCCAATGTTCTGCTGCGTCCTTGAAATTTGCCTTCTCCATAAAAGAGGTTCCAAAAGATAACACATTGCTCACATGTGTGGCACAGGGTAGAGTTTTGAAAACAACAGTAGTAGAAGCCCTTGGTGGTGCACAATTGGGAGGACTTACTTCTACCCCAAATTGCCTCCACCTAAGACCAAGCTCCTTCATACCAAAGCCACCAAGAAAAGAATTTAGATCAAGATATAGTTTAGACTCATTGTGGATATTCAAAACTGGAATAGAGGATGAGTGATCAGGCTGAAAAGAAAAAGGAAAAGAAGATACAACAGATCCCGACAGAGAAGAAATATTTTTGGATTTTTTGGATTTTTCACGTGTTTGGGTTTTGATCTTATTTGGATGAGAAGAAAATGATGAGGAAAAAGAAAGATATGCCTCTGAGGTGGGAGTTGGTCCATGAGTTGAAGTATGAGGCTGAGGAGAACTACAACTATCAGTAGGGCCAACTATTCTGCTAAAAAATGAAGATGAAAGGAATGAGAGTTTTCTTTCTGCTTTCCTTTCAGGACAGATTTGGGAGGGTGACCAGGGAAGTCTCTTTCCCAACAACCAGAATCCAAAGAACAAAGGGGGACTTCAATCTTTCTGCCATCAGCATCAGGGAGGAGAATTCTGTCCCCAACTTGATCAGAAAACATCAGGTTAGCACCAAAGTCCATTAATAAAGGCCTTCCCAAGATCATGGGACCATCCAGACAAGTGATCCAGAAGTGACAAGTGCCAACAATATTTTGAACAATTTGAACAGGAATATCCTCAGCAATACCAACCAGTTCACAGGACTGATTCCCAATTCCATAAACCGCAGAGTTGAAACTGGCCCTTGGGCTAAGTTTAAGCTTGCAGGCCATGGAGTCCGAAATCAAGTTGAGCTGAGAGCCCGAATCCACAAGGAGAGAAACTGTTTTAGTTGAATCACCAAGACAACATGGAAGAAAATCAAGAGGACATGAATACAGGTTTGTATCTGAAGAGGGATCTTTTCAAACAAGAATCCTCTATCAGAGTACCAGAGGAGACCTTTAATTTGTCCGGACCAATCTCCACACGTCAACAAGAAACCCATTTCATCATCCCTTCTGCCACAGATAGAGAGATCAACAGGAGTTCAGCCACAGATAGATCAGGGATTTTAAGATCAGAAATTTTCTTTAATACTCCTTCCACAGCATTAGGGTAGTCCTTGGAGATGCCCCTCTCAAATCAAACTTTGGGCTGGGTGGAGGGAGGAAGATCCGGTGTAATAGGTGATGGAAGAGGATCTGAGAGTTGGGCAGGTTGAAGAGGGGGAGGATCAGAGTTGTCTTGGAACCTTTCCATAAGTGGTTCCCTTTCTACTTCCATGTCTTCCACATCAGAGGAAGGAGGCTCAGGTGAAGATTGGCGTTTAACAGGTTTTTGCAGAATGGAGGATGGAACAGGAGGAGACTTATGAGGTTTTGGTTCCTCATGGTGTTTCCTAGCTGGATTGTATTGATAGGTGCCAGGGAAGCTGAACAAAGTGATAGCTGGGGGATACCAAGGTTGCAGAGTTCCACAGGATGATTGAAAATCCACAGAGACCAAGGATGCTTTCTTAGGAGTTGGTGGTTGGTATGAGGCCACCACATGACGGATTGGTCAAGACAAATCAAAAGGGATCAAAGCACCGTTAGGAAGGAAAAAATTATTTCCCTTCTGCTCTACTAACTTCTCCTCATTTTCTTTCTGGAGTTCAGGACATCTACCGGTACCATGGCCTTCCCTATGGCAATAATAACAGAATATAGTAGACCTAGGAACAGAATTAGCAGGTTTAGGAGTGGCTAAAGAGGATATTTTCTGATCTATTTTATTCTCAAATGCCTGAAGTAATTTGGTGATCTCATCTATAGTAGGTGTCTCCTGGTGATTCTGAGGATTGGGTTTAGGTCTGCAATTGGCTTCCATCTTATTCATGATTTTGTTAGATGCTTGAAAAGAGGTGGCAAGGACTGGTTCAGTGATTCTAGGTTTTTCAAAGGTGAGAGCTGTTTGACCTTTCATCACTTTATCCACAGTATTCCTAAGAACCATGAAAGCCGGGAGCTTGAACCAATTGTCTCTTGTCGTGATCATGGATCCAGATTTCACCAATTCATCCTTAATTCTTTCCTGCACTCCTGGAGAGAAAGACTGAAAAAATTGCACTCAAATTTTTTCCAATGTATCAATGTGATTGTTCCGGATAAGATAGGACTGGATAGGGTCCCAAGATTTTCTGAAAGTCTGATAGTCAGAGGCTGAGGAGATACCACCATTGGAGATCCATTGAGAAACCAGGGCATCCAAGTCTTGCAAAGTAAATCTGGCTACATTGATTTTTCCCCAATAGGCCAACATAGCCTCCTTCAGGAGCCGCCAGTTGTGAGTTTCAAATCCCTTGAACAATTTGATAACCTCCATAACTTTTTCAGAAGAGATAAAAAACCGTAACTGATAAGCCATATCATATTCACTGGCACCATCCACTTCCACAGCCATCTCATAGGAGTCCAGGAATTGTTTGACATTGGTCCCATTGAAGCCTAAATTTTTGTTCTGAGGTTTGATTTTGACCATCTTGGCCCAAACAGATAAAGAGGATCCAGCAGATTCCATGTTGAAGGGTTCCTAAGAGATCCAAACAAGCAGAGTTCCAAGGTGGCTCACAAGTGTGGCAAGAGTAGATTTTCCAAAAAACAACAAGGATCTTGCCCAGATGGTGCACAATTGGGAGGACTTACTTCTGGACCAAGCTGCCTCCACGGATCAGATCTGAGAAAAAAGAACAAACAGAAAAAGAAAGAAAAGAAAGAAAAAATTGGATTGGATTTTGGAGTTGATTCTTCAAGTTGGGACTGTAAATCTCAAGGTTTCTGGTTTGATCCTGGCCCGGGGGACCAAATGTAAGACTCCAAACAGTGCTAGGCCGTGGCAGTTCTGCGGAGGTGAAAGGTGCTGTTTAGGCTGCCCTCCTGAGTGTTACAAAAATATTTAGATGTAACCGAGATCAAGGTCCAGAATCTGGTAAATGAGGAATCAAGGAGTAGAGGATAAAGATGATAAAATTTTGGTAGCGACGGAACAGCACTTTCTGAGACAAGATTATGCAGGGAAAAACTTGAACAAAAGAAATTAAAGTCTTCTTAGAGTTCAACAAACAAAAGCTATTGTATGTAAACAACGCCCACAAGCTAATAACTCTGGTCGTCAGCAGAAGATTGGGGATGATCAACTCAAACCCAAGCAACCTCCAGGTTCTCCATGAACCTGCCCAACTCTCCGCAATCAAGCGCTTGAAGGGTACCAGATAACTGAGGGTGGCTGTAAAAGACAAAGCACAATGTTTAAGAAGCTCTAAAACAAACAGTAACTGATTTGAAGCAAGGATAACCTCAACACTTCTCAAGTGACTCAATAGTAGGCTGGCAGAATGCAACTCCAAAGAAGCTAAGGGGAGGTATAACACTCCAGGTCTTAAGCTTAATAAGACCTCTTCAATCAATTGTGATTGGCTCCAGAAAGGTGATCAGGGATCAGGACCAGTATGGTCAGAGAAAGGGATCAAGGAGTGGTATAACACACTCAAAAAAATTCCAACAGACAGAATTTTTCTTCAACCAGCAAGGCTATTGGTTGGTGATAAGGATCAGGGATCAAGGGTTTGAGTATGGAGGCTCAAGGATCAAGGGTGTGCTGATTTCATTCTGGATGATTCCATGCTCCAATGATTCATCAAAAAGGCAGGGGAGAGCCCCTCCTTATATGGGCAGGAGGCCCTGTTAGACTATGTACAACGGATTCTACAAATAGAGCGGAAAAGGGAAGAAAACCATGTGGTCACTTGCGTCCGTCTGTGGATGGGCACACGCAACAATACCAGAGTCACCCACCCCTTGTCCAAAGGCGGACGGGGTGGGAAAGAGAAATGAACCAAACCGCCGCGGATGTCTGCGGGCGGTAGTTGGCACTCTTCACCCCTTCCGAAGGCGGAAGCGGGTGGGAGAGCCCCAGGAAAGGTGACGGATGAAGTCCGTGAGAGCGCGGATGGGCGGATAGGAGATTGGCTTGAGACAGTTGAGTAAATCCTGACAGGCTTGAGATTCACAACTGATAGATCAAGTGAGATGGGAGATTTGACGGATCCAAGGATTTGCCAAATGCTTGGGGGTGCGGTTGGGATGGATTTGGTAAATCATGGATGAGCGCCGTGCAACGGTAGCAATGAGGAGATTGGGACGCGCGACGACAAAGATGAGGACGCGCAACAACAAAGATGAGGACGCACTATGACAACGGCAGAGATGACAAGCAACACGCAACTGGAAGGATGATGAGCAACGCAGACAAAGGACGCGCAACGCGCGCGGATGAAGGAAACGCAGCGCGCGCGGCGTGCGCGGATGAAGGAAGCGCAGCGCGCGCGGCGTGCGCGGATGAAGGAAGCGCAGCGCGCGCGGCGTGCGCGGATGAAGGAAGCGCAGCACGCGCGGCGTGGGCGGATGAAGGAAGCGCAGCGTGCGCGGATGAAGGAAGCGCAGCGCGCGCGGCGTGCGCGGATCAAGGAAGCGCAGCGCGCGCGGTGTGCGCGGATCAAGGAAGCGAGGCGCGCGCGGCGTGCGCGGATCAAGGAAGCGCAGCGCGCGCAGCGTGCGCGGATGAAGGAAGCGCAGCGTGCAACGCGCGCGGATGAAGGAAGCGCAGCGTGCAACGCGCGCGGATGAAGGACGGTTTGGATGAGCCTGAGGATAAGTTGTTTGTCCGGATGGTACGTTTGCGCAACGGTTTATGGATTGAGGTCTTAAGGCGGCCAGGGTGTTCAGGATGGGGCACCACAATGGGGCACTGTCCAAAAATTAACTCTTACAGCAAGTAGCCTGTTGACCGCTTCACCAAAATTGGATCCGCAAACAGAACCATTGGAAGGGTCTCCTGCCAGCACTTACCATCCTCCCCGCACATCTTGACCAGGGCGTCCTTGATTGGTTGATGCCTGCGTTTGATCATGCAGGCCCCCTCAGGATAATAATCCGTTACTTGGCCAAACTTGGCTCCACAACTCTTCACCAACTTGACCAAACGGCTGCAAAACTCAGCCCCTCCATCCACTGTAACCAGACAAAGCAACCCGTACCGTGCAAACCAATCTTCCTCCAGAAACAGAGCAACTTTGTCCGCCAAGAGCTTGACCAACGGACGCACTTCCGCCCAACCGGACAGGTTGTCCCGCGCGACAAGCAGATAGGCAAACTTACTGGCCTTGATGTGGACGACATCAAGCAAGACTTGACCAAAGAGGGTGTCTTCCCCTGTGGGGTTTCCAACTTCCTTAGGCAATCTTGTGCTCCGCCATTGACAGGCTTTGCAGGACGCCAACCATTCCCGTACCGCACGCACTACCCCCGGCCACCAGAACAGCTCTTTCACCCGCCTCCGCATTTTGACCTCCCCTTGATGGCCAAGATTGTCGTAAAGGCCTTGGAGGATAGCTTCCTGATCCGCCCTTGAAGTGGTAACCACAAGAGGAACCGGAGTCTTCCTCCACCAAAGATGCCCCTCCTGTACATAGAAGTTCCCTGCTTGCCGCCTTGCCCATTGCATGTGCTTGTCCGTAGTTCCGTTGGGAAAACAAAGGTCCCGCAAGTAATCACAAAGAATTGCGTACCGCTTGGTCTGCCGGAGCGGCAGCTGAATGCCCGCCTCCACAAACCCTACCTTGACAACCGGAGTCTCCACATTGAGCAGTTTGGCGTCCTCAAACGGGTTGTCCCTTGGATATCGCAACAACGCATTGGGCATAGTGAATGCTTTCCCCGGAACATGAACAACAGCAAACGAAAAAAGTTGAAGAAACGCCACCCACCTGGTCATGGGATCATTGGGCAACGCCGGGGAATTGATCATCCGCGCCAGCGCCTCTGCATCCACCAAAAGCTCAAAGTGAACCCCCCACAAAAGATACTGAAGCCGCCGCACAATCTTGGTGACCCCGCACAACTCCAACTTTGGCTGAGAGTACCTGCTTTCCGTCGGAGTGAAGGTGACCAACTCGTAAAGCACCGGCCTATCCTTGCCGTTGTCCTCTTGAGTGAGAACCCCCCCCCCTGCGCCAAATTTGCTGGAATCAACCGCTAGCCTAATTCCTCCTGCGTTGTAGTCAAGATCGCGGAGCACAATGTCACGTCCCACAATCTCCTTGAGCTTCTGGAAGGCGCTATTGCACTCTTCTCCCCAATTCCACTCCGCGCCTTTCCGCGTCAGTGATTGGAGCGGGCTCGCCACCTCCGCAAACCTCTTGATGAACATACGGACATAGCTAGATAATCCCAAGAACTGAAGGATATGCGACACCTTCCGCAGGGCCGGCCATTTGAGGACCTTGTTCCGCTTTTTCTCTGCAATGGGCCAGCCATCGGAAGCAACAACATGGCCCAGGACTTTGAGCGCTGGAACAAAAACTGCCAACTTCTTCCCCAACACCGTCAGTCCTGCCTCCTTGATGCAAAACAGGATGTGTTCCAACGTCTGCGTGTATTCCCACACAAAACGTCGGACACCGGGAACTTCAACCAGCTCTGCTCCTCCATAATTGGATTTTGGACCTTTGATGCCCGCGTCGTCAATGAAGATTTGGACTCCCTCCTGAAAATCATCTTTCAGGATGCAAGCCATTTGCGCCTGGTACACTGCCACAGAATTGGCCGCGCCCTGCGGTAGCCAAGTCAGCTGCATTCTTCCCAACCCAGTCTCAAATTCCATTAGAGGCCGCAAGCAAGGATCCAACTTGCACTGGTCGTATCCCCCCATCACATCCACTAAACCGTAACAAGCGCGCCCCGCCATTGACTCAAGGAATTTGTCAACGCAAGGGGGCCGTCCTGCGTCCCGGATTGTAAAGGAGTTGAGCCGCTGCAGATCATGGACAATCCTCAACGACTTTCTGTCCTGCTTAACTACCGCAAAGATTGGACTGGAGTAACTAGATGTTGACTGTTTGTAAAGGCCAGTCTTCACCCGTTCCCACACTAACTCCAGAAACTGCTCCCGGACCGCCTGCAGTATCGGAATTGGCTTGATCTGCCACGGCTCGTGATTGACAGTGGGGATGACATAGGGGTTGCCAATATTGTTTTTCAGAAGCCCCCGCTCTTCAGGTCCAAACGCAAGCGCTCTTTCCCAAAGAACCAGAACCAAAACCAGCAACTCACGCTCCTCCGTGATCCGCGCCAAAATAGTAACCCACCCCGAAGTCTTGATCGGCATGACCCAAGGGTCCCGCAACCAAGCAATCGGTCAAAGCGGTCCGTTCAATTCCTGGGGAATTGGCTCATTCCTTGGTTGGACCTTCTGCCACACTGGCTTGTACTTGCCAGCGTTGCACCGCATCATCTGCACGCATCCTTTGCTGTAGGTCCTGCACAGAACAGAACCACGGCTTTTGCCTTCGCTCATGAGTGTGGCACAATGATAGGGTTTTCAAAGCGTAGTACCCTCGGGCGATGCATACTGAGAAAAGGGACTTACTTCTGCGATGTGCGTGCCCTGCACTTTCCTTCCTCCCCCTCCCTGCTCCTCATTAGTCAACCGCCCGCAGGAAACTGGAGCTTGTTCCGTGCGGTCTCCTTGGTCAACTAGAAAAAATCCTCCAAGGGTTGCCCGTTGCAGACCAACTCCGCATCCGGTTCCTCCTCATACTCCAACACTCTCCTCTGCTTCCCTTGCCCGTGATCGCAGATAGTAGTCTCAAACCTTCTGCCGGACGAATCCTCCACTGTCAACGCCTCCATTCCCGCCTCCGGATTGAAAACCATTTGTGCTTGGAACCCAAACATGAACGGCCTTCCCAAAATCACATCCCCACAATCAACCAAAAGAAAAGAAAGAGGCCTACATACCCTTGCAACCTTGACCTCCTCCTCCTCAACTACCCCATCCACACAACACTCCCCTCTGTTAAGCGCGCGGAGACCCATTGCGCATTTCCACCAAACCAACCCCAAATCATCCACCATCCGCAATGGCAGCAGGTTCACCATTGAACCACTGTCCACCATAGCCCACACCTTCCTCCCTGCTATGACCATTGGAACGTAAGCAAGAGGAGTCAAAACCAATTTCAACTCACACTCCTTGCGCCCCTCCTCCTTCCGCGCCACATGAACCCGCTGCACCGTCTGAGGTACCCGGCCCTGACCGCAATCCCGCAACGCCTGCACCATCTCCTTTATTACCACCGGAGACACAGCCGCCAGTTCCTGCAAGGTCAGCGGGACCAGAGTCTTGTTCCCCATCACCCTATGCACAATGTCTGCCGCTTTCTTCTTCCCTACAGGATTTGCTGCCGGCGCCTCGATTCCGGGCATGTGTGCAGCCGGTTTTGGAACGGTTGACGGGGGTTGCTCCTTTGCATCCACCTCCATCTTATTGGAGACTGCCACCTTCTCTTCTGTTGCCACTACCCTTACCTCAGCTTCCACCCAAGGTGGTTGCCACAATCCGGGACCGGTAACAATGCCTAGTGACGCTTGCGCCGTTGTTCCCGCCTCCTGACCCCTTGTGTGCACCTGCTGCATTGCGGTTGGCTGGCTTGGCTCCATTGGAATCTGTTTGCCCGTTGGAAACATGTACCCCATCCCCGCCGGTCAAACCAATCCTGCGTTGAGATCCTTTGTAAGCTCCTCACACGCCAATTGCCAATGAATGTTTGCCCCGCAGTACGAGCACCCCCTTGGCACAAAGGTACCGGGCGGCCAAAACCCTTCCACCATGTGAGGTGGAGGCCCCCGCGACTGCTGCTGGCCCATACGGCTCATGCAGATCTTCAAATCCTTCATCAGTTCCGTCAATTCACTTACCGGAGGGGTGGGCGCGGGTTGAGGAACCGGAACACGCGTGGAAGTAGGTGGAACCGGGCCGAAAATTGCGCCAGAGCCGAAACCTGGGGGGCGGATTTCTTTGGTCCCGCTGGGAAGGACTTAGTGGTAGCCTCAATAAGCTCTTCTAAGTCAAGCTTGCTCTCCACAGCCTGGAAAATGACAGCCAACTCAGGAAGGAGCGCAATGCTCCCATCCAATGACCGCTTTACCAAGTTGTGATTGTAAAGATGCCGCTGCACCCTTGCCTGAAGTTGAGCGCCTAAACCGCCCAGAAACGCGCGTTTCATGGCCCCCGTCTGTCCCGCCACCACCTCGTTCTTTGACAAGTACAAATAGATCCAATCAAATGTCAAGGTGTAATCCGCCAGCTCCACCCGAGTTCTGACTCCTCCGCGCGCGCTTGCCTCCAAGGCCACGCGGTTGAAATTGCTTTCCCGGAATTGAGGTTTGCGCCTACCCCACCGCATTAGGATCTCCACCTTCAGTTTTTGCCAATCCTGATTCTTGTAGCCTTCCATCTCCTCCACATCCCGGAGCTTCTCTTTGTCCATAATGAACAGGACGACAAGCTGGGCCTTATTGGCGTCCAATGCACCTTCCGCATCTGCAATACCTTTGTATCTCAAGATGAATTGCTCCACATCCGCAGTGTTGAATTGGATGTGAGGGTAGTCGCGCGGCCTGATGCAAACTGGACAAGTGGGTTCATGGTCACTGGAGACCAATGGGGGAACGGCCTAGCTTGTCCTGGGTTGAGCGGAGGGAGGGGGAGGAGGAGGGATGGAAGAAGCAAGTGGGGTCGGAGTAGCGGACCCGGAAACGGAAGGAGAAGAAGAAGAGGAAGAGGAAGCGACTGTAGGAAGGTATGGATAGGACATCGCGCCCAGTTACCTTCAAAAGACAAGAAACGGAAGTTTACTTCCCGGCCAGACCCCCAGATGTGGAAAGAATAAGGGTTGTCCCCCTATAATTGTCCCAAGGTTCGGAAGTTAACAGTTCCCTGCGTTTGAAAGGAGATGAGGATGCCCAAAGTCGCACTTAAATGAGGAATAGAAATAAGGAGATAAAGAGATAAAGAAAAGTAGAGAGAGTGAAATTGCCAATCCTTCAATCCTAAGAACTTTCCACCTGGATGTGTATCCGGTATGAGTTCCATTAATCTCTTGGTGAGATGATTGATCCAATCCAATGATGTCATGGTCTGATTCCATGCATGCCCCCGCTCCTAACCCGGATTTGAGAGTGAGGATAAGTCCTCCCTCTCAACCCTAACCTAAGTACATGCGCAAATAACAGTATGACAAAGAAACAGAAAACAATCCCAAAACAGAAACCCTAGCCTCCTCTTCCCCACCTTGGTACCAAACTCCCCCCAACATCTGTACGCCGTTCCGTCCATCCATTTCATCCTTCTCATGACGCAGTCCTTGCACCGCGCCCTACTCGGAGCCCCCCGCGCCTGTCCGTATCTGTTTGTCCGCGCCCCTTATGGGTGTCCGGTATTTTCCGGCGTGATCCTCGCGCTTGCATGCGCGCTCCGTACGTTGCTTTATAGCCCGCGGATTGCTCCGCCCCTACGTATCCAAACCGGTGCGCCCGCAAACCTAGTCGAGAGCACTACCTTCCGAATCCCATCTCTGGGGCGGATCATGGCCCACACCACATTTGATGCTGAGCCCAACCCGTCCACTAGGTGCGGAGCCAAACAGCGGCTGCTGCTCAGCACTCCGCATACCCTAATGCCGAGCCCGCTTGCCTCCAATGCTGAGCGCGCAGCCGCGAAGCAGTTCCCAATCTGCGTCTATAAATTGACACCACACCACAGATCCTGCGATCTGTGAGTTGGCCTGTGCTTATGCCCGCGCAAACCTCTGCCCCTCCCTACTTGGAGCCCCCCCGGGTTTATCCATCCGCAAGCGTCCGGGGATCCCGCGCTTATGCCCATGCAAACCTCCCTGGCATGTATAACCCCTGATTGCCCCACCCTTGCCTTCCAAACTAGCCACCCGCAAGCTTGGTCCAGCTGGCTCCATCACTTGGTCTGCGTTCCCTGGGCGGGTTGCGGCCCAGTGCCCCCCAGAGTAGGCCCAACCCGCACCTGGTGCCGAGCCCCGCAATCCCTGCCACTGAGCCCTCATCTGCTGCTGCTGAGCCCGCAGCAGGCACTTCCAAGACCGCGCCCACCCCAAATGCTGAGCCCAACCTACCCAACTGCTGAGCGCGCAGCCCGCAACGCAGCTTCTAATCTGAGGTTATAAATACAACACCACAACATAAAGTCTTACAATCAAGTAGGGGAAGGCCAAAAATTACAGATATGCGGCAAGAAACATCTTGGTTTGAGCATGTTGAAAAACAACTCAAGGGTGGGAAAGGACTAGAAGGGCTCCAAACAAGAAAAGACAAAAGATTGTAAGTCTTTTCTTTTGGGATATGTTCATATTTTTGGTTTAATGAACTTAGTTACTAACTAATGATGAATTGTTAGTCAAAGTTTGCAGAATCTGAATCTGAATTTTATAGTTCAGAGGAAATAACTGAAAGTGAATTGGGATCATTTTATTTGGAATCAGAATCCTCTTCAGAGGAAGAGAACGTGCAGCAAATCTCAACCAGGAGCTCATCTTTGGTGAGTATTCATTGAATTGATCTAATTAAAGAAATGAATACTAAGTTAGTTTTCATGATAGGAACCAAATGTGAAATACCTCAATGAAATACCCAAGAAATTCCAAAAGTTCTTGGGTGAGGTTTGGGATTCAATTGGAGATGGGAATTGCAGATTTAGAGTCATTTATAAATCTCTTGGTTATGAAGAACATGGTTGGTTTAAAGTTAGGAAGGAAATGATTGAAAAATTAGAGAAAAATAAAGCATTCTACGTTAAGATGCTTGGTGGTGCAAAAGAGGTTGAAAAGACCAAACAAAGACTTGATGTTGAAGATATCAATGAAAAGATTCCCTCCTCAAAATGGCTGGCTAAATTAGATATGGGTCAAATCATAGCAGACACATATTCCAGACCTAAATTCTTCATTTCATTGGAGTCATGTGATACTTATACTCCAATGAAAAATTGTTTGACTCATCAATTAGATCCAATTTTCATTTCCTTTTTAAACAATAACCACTGGGTTCTATTAGTACTTGAGGGAGAAATGATTCCAATCCTGACCATCGTAGCAAAACCAGATTCCTTGATTTCTAAAAAAGCCTCTTGTTGGGTTGATCATCTCAAAGATTAACTGCAAATGTATTCTATATTTTAATAGACTTTGACTTCATTTCATCATTGGGTTTTGTATAAATTTTAATTCTAATGCAGCTAACAAGTTCTATTAATTTAAAGGGTTATCACATTTTGAACATCATTATGTTGAGTGTTTTGAGTTAACATCATTATATTGAGTGTTTTGAATGAGAGTTTAATGGTAAGTCAGTTCAACTTGTGTTGGGCTGATTCCATCACAAGCTTAACTTATTTTAAGCTTGGCATGGGATCAGCTTAACACAAGTTGAGCTTGTTTTTTTTGGTGTTTTCACTTTAGGGCTGGTCAAAAGACTTGTACTTTTTGGGCACTTTTACTTTGGGGCTGGTCAAAAGAATTCTTTAATTTTTGGGCCCTTTTACTTTTGGGCTAGTCTAGTTGAACTTACTTTAGGGCTTGTCAAGTTACTTGTTTGTTTTTTTTTGGTTTTTTTACTTTAGGGCTTTTCAAGTTACTTGTCTTTTTTTTTGTTGTTTTTACTTTTGGACTAGTCCAGTTACTTGTGTTTTTTGGGTCTTTTTACTTTAGGGCTAGTCCATTGGATAGTACCAGTTTTTCTTTTTTATTTATTTTTTTTAACCAAAAAATGAACATTCTTTGGTTTTTTGGTTGATTTCTCTTCTTTTGGAAGTTTTATTTAGTTTATGGGTGGTGTTAGTACCCTTTCATTCCTTTTCCTTTCCCCCTTTTTTTTTTGCTCACTGCGGTCAGGTGCCGTGTGGAAGTCCACACAACAGTGGACCAGGCTGGGTTGGCTGCACAACTATTTGAGCCATGGGGGGTTCTACATGGCTCTGATTGGACCGTGTGGCGTGCCACATGGCTCCCCTTAAACCATGTGCAAGGCTCAATGAGCGGTGAATTTGAAATTTCCCAAAATTTAAATAAATATAAAAAATATTTGTTGATTAGTGGAGTTTAAAATAGTCTCAAACATTGTAGTAATCAAAAACAAATTTTTCATATTTTTTTTTTTTAAATTTTCAAAGTAAATATAATTACAGGCCAAGCAAATTTTTTTTTTAAAAAAAAAATTAAAGCAAATATATTTACAAGCCCAGCAATCAAGTGATTTCCTTGATTTCATCTACAGTCTTACTGCTACCAATAAATGCCATGGCTATGCATAAACTATCCTTTTTTTCTGTGGCTAGCCTTTCCCACTCCTTTTGGAGTCAGAATTCCTCTCAATCCTTCTCCTTTTCCTCTTTTTGAAACTCCAGCTCAGCCTATTTAAGTTGGCACTCAGCATCCAACTTTTGTTGATGAGCCAAACTCTCAGCCTTTTGCTTGTGACAATCCATAGCCAGTTGACAATCCCACTTCTCCTTTTTGAACTGAAGTTTTTCAGATTAAATTTGCAATTTCACTGTTTTTCAGAGGGGAATAGGAATGAGCTGAATTTTGAAAGCAAGGAGAATCCAACATGCTTACTTGAATCTTGCTTCTCCATGATATCCTTAAAGCCAGAAAGCCTTGAAGTATTTCTCCTCTTTTGAAGGCTATTTGGGTTGATGTTGATGTAATTTGGGGCCTTTCACTTTCCCTTTGTGGAGGAGGTTTGTGTTGGAATGGTGTCACTCTCATTTGAAGGGGATTTGGGAGGCCCCATTGGCTTGATTTTTTGGCCAATAAGGAATGGATGAGCCTGTTTTTTTAAACTCTAAATCAGGCAGGATTAACCAGAGAGAAGAGAAAAGAACTTGGGTGCTTACTTGAGCAGATGTTGATGGTAGTGGCAATACAGGAATAACATCCTCCTCATTGGCCAAGTTCTCCAGTTCTTCCACCCCAGGAAGAGAGAAATCAAAAGAAGGAAGTGAGGGTTCCAAGGTCCTTTTTGACTCATCAATTGATGCTGAAGTAGATGCAATTGGAGCTGACTGTGTTGGAATATCCTCCTCAGCATTGGATGGGGGCAACTCCAAGGCAAAGGTCTCATCAGGTTCCTCATCACTAGACTGAAAATCCACAGCCAAGTCCTCAGCATCAACTGAATCAGATTTTTGGGCATCAAAAGCAGCAAGAGGGGTGATGTTGGCCTTCCTTCCAAAGGTTTCATCCATTTGGATATAAAAAGGACAAATGGAGTCCAAATTATCAACCACTATGTTGATTCCTTTGGCTTTGTTGGAGTTGGTGATACCAAAGCCAGTGGAGATTGACATGGAGTGGGCCTTTTTTTACTTGGCTTAATAATTCTTGAATTGCTCCCTCATCTGTTTGGATGACAGATACAGCCTACCTTTTGTTTTATTCTTGAGATCATTTGCCATCAGGAGATAACCATTGACCTTGGAGGATAGAAGTTGCCCAACGCATGTTTCATTGTTGGATCCAAAGCAAGCATTGTAGTTGGAGGGAATTTTGAGCCAGTTTACCAGGATGATGTGATCAGCTCTCTTGAGCTGACTTGAGCCTTTGGAAGCTGATGGGGTAGGATTGTTGGATTTTGAGTTCCTGGGTGATGTTTGCTGTTTTCCATTGGTTTGTTTAGTGGACTTGAAGGGGGAGGATTGTGAAGGGGCCATTTAAAAAGAGTAAGAGGGATGAAGCAATGAAGCAATAAAGTGATGAAGCAATGATGTGATGAAGGGATGTGATGAAAGCGGGGATGAGGGATGAATCAATAAAGTGATGAAAGCAGGGATGAGGGATGAAGCAATAAAGTGATGAAGCAATGAAGTGATAAAGGGATGTGATGAAGGCGGGGATGAAGCAATGAAGCAATGAGAGGATGGATGTGATGAAAGCGATAAAGTGATGAGAGTGATGAAGAAAGATGAGAGTGATGAAGTGATGAGTGGATGAGAGTGATGAAAATCAAATTATTTGAATGAGGTTAGAGGTAGAATTTTTCCAATGAGGCCAGAGGTTGAAACCAGGGGTGATGATGTGGAATGACACGGTTGAACTGGTGAAAGCCTTTATATACTTTATTTGAAAAAACCATTTATTTCCAGGTAACTCTGACACATATGATCTGAAAAACGTGGGTTTTTTTGATTTTTAATGGCGGGTTTGAAATGGCCGATTTTGGTTGAAACCTGCCATCAAAAAATGGTGGATTTGGGTTGAAACCAACCATTGAAAAATGGCGCGTTTGCTTAACTCTGATACACCCTATTTCTAATTTAATGGATTAATTTATTTTTTATTTTTTATTTTTTTTATGAAAATAAAACAAAGAAAAAAGATAAAAAAAGTAAAAAATAAAAATAAAAATGTATATATATATCCATTTGCAACTCAGATGGGTTGCAAACAGAATTTTGCGCCTTTTTTCCACCCCAGGGTTGTAAATTTAACATTAGCCATAAAAGGATGAGCAAAAAAACACCACCAACCAATTTTTCCTATTCCAATTAAACTGTTGCTGAAAACCTCCTTGGGTCTTATTCCTGCTCAAATGCCTTCAATGAAATAATTAATCCAATTCAAATGAGAATAATCTTCCCCAAAATCTATAAATCCCTGTTAATGGCTAATCTAGGTCTAATCAGAGAACTATTTTTATTCTCACAGAAATCATGCACTAATTTTGAAAAGAAACTTTTGTGCAGACTTTTTATATTTCAGGAGGGAAGGAGATTTGAAACCATCTTATTTTAAATCTATTTTTTTTTATGAATTGTTAGTCACACCCAATTTCCCTTCAAGAATCTGCTAGAAATGTGTTTTATAAATTATACCATAATCCCTAAGGAGTCTTTACAATGCAAAAGAGGACTGATGTTTCTTACATAAATATATGTGTTTTATTTTAAAAGGATTTTATTTGAAAATATTTTGTGTCAAACTTCTCTTATCATGTGTTGCATCATGGTAACCCTGATCTTCAAGAAACCCCTTTTCTACTGACAATGTGCACTATTATTTTAGAAGAACCCATAATTTATTCTTAAAAAAATTAATGAGTTCTCCCTGCATATCTTCAAATACTCTCTTTAATCATCATCTCTATAAGAGTTGAATATTGAAATATTTCCTAGGAAGTTTATTGATATAATATTACTTTTATCAGGTTTTAAAGGCTTCAAATGAATGTTATAGAAAATTTGAGTTCATTAAAACCTTAATTATATTTTTGAAACCAATTGGCAAATTTGAATAAAAAACTATTCCCTTCTTTGAATCTATTATATTTCCATATTTCAAATGTTTTAATTATTATTTGAATATTCTATTTTATTCATTATTGTAAAATCTGTAGTGGCTAACGGTCAGCAAGGAATGTTTTAACTAGTTTGAAGAAAATATAGATTAGATTGCATCAAAAATTTCAAATTTTGCTACATAAAAGGCCTGAATTCTGTGGATGATCCCTGGTTTAAGTTCCTCAAAGCTGGAGGGAATTTTTAAAATTATTTGAGGCCATAAGAAATTTTAAGCTCTGTGGTTCTTGGGAGCTAAAACTAATCAAACTCAAAAGAGCACCAGGGCCCTGCCAACAATATAAATTTGTGGTTTAATTAACTTTATTTGAAAAAATTCTAAAAAAGAATCAATAGAATGGATTTTTTGGTGGCTTTCTATGGTTGGGTTTAATTCCAGATTCTTACCAATGGGTAAGGTACAAAGCAAAAAAAAAATACCTTTTCACTGTGGCTTCACCATGCCTTCTCTGCTGTTGATTCACTTCCAAAATTCACATTGTTATTTCCATCTATCTGCTAAATCCATCTGCTGGTGGTCATTGATTTTGAGTGAAAATTCTTCAAGTTGGGACAACTAGTCAATTTACTGACTAGTAAGCGGCCACTATGTGCTTTTTGAAGGCTAGAGATACCACTACTATCATGACTAAAGATTATCTGAGGGCATGAATGAACAGAAATCAGTAGGGGTAGGTATAGGGGTGGTACAAAAATCTATCTAAATTGATTGGTTTCCATATAACTCATCATTTTCTTGTTTTGATTGATATTAACACCACCACCACTTCCAAGGATATTATGATGATAGATTCTCCTATTACTCATTGAGGTCACTTGAGAGCTCCTCTTGACTTAGCTTGAACAATAAGCAAATATGTTCTGAATTCAAGCACTACTATCAATTCCACAATCATGTAATCTGGCACACAGTAAGACATCAGAGAAGATCTTGGTCAACTTGTGTCAGATTTCTACTTGTACAGAGCAACCTGTCAAAGTACCAAAATAAATAGAAAACAAAAATAAACTCATAAAACCTAAGAAGGAATGGGAATCCCTAAATATAACCACATATTTGAAGCTTTGGCACTTCAGCACAAGAATTCCAATACAACTGCAAGCAAATTACTGCACAAACCACGCGCAAATTCCCTTACTTTCTTGCGCAAACTCCCTTAATTTCTTGAGCTAATTCTCATACTTTTTCATGCAAATTTCCGCACTTTTAGGCGCACAAATTCCTGTGCTTTTGCGCTTCTTCAACTCTTTTTCACATGTTTAATTAGTTGAGGAGCTTGCAGACACAAACCAAACTAAAATTCCTGCATGCAGACGTAAAATCTGTGCGCCTGTCTGCTTTCCGCAACCAATCTCAAATTCCTGCTTGCTGCCATCAAGCCTGCAGGCATCAAATCAGCAATGTCAATTCCTGTCAACAAAGTACAGCATGTTACTGCTACAACCTACATGCATATGTCATGCATATGTAATGACATGATATATGGATAGGGGACAGTTTGAAAACTCTAGAACATGAATAAAAATCATGAAAAAGTCAATTATAAAATAGACAAATTAGAGAAAATAATAATAAAGTTTGTCACAAAAATAACATTATCAAATCTTTATGAACAGCAAAACATACCAAACAGTTCCTTTGTAAATTATTAAAATTATAAAAATGATCAGAAGGTAAAAGAAAATCTACAAATACCTGCTTCTGACCACTTTACTCAAAAGAATATAATACAAAAATAGGAAACATGCTGGAACTATAGAAATAACAAATTAACATTTAAACAAGTTCTGACAATGATTTCAAACATAAATATGACACATGCTGGTACAGCTGAGTTACAGAACTAGAAATGCTTGCCAAACTAGTCTCGTCCAGCCTTCTAGACTTAGCACTCAATTTCAAACCTCTCTACATGCCCTGAGAAGGTCCCTTCACCTCAAAAAGGTATATATACAGTAACTTTTGGCTATCATTAAACACCAGTAATTTTTGATATCAATCCAGACCCCATTTCCACCTGTGATCAATTTTTTATAAGAGATAAACAAGTGATAAATTTACTCATTCTGATAGTATAATTATTTATTCTAACCCATCATTGATTCCATTGAATAAAATCAGAAAAAAACCCCAAACTTTGATCTGAGAGCCTTTCAAACGTGAATTCCTGCAGTACCCTTTTGAGCCAATTACTTCAAAGTAAGTTGGTTTCTCCTTTCCTAGTTCAATAAGCCCAGGGACACCTTCATTCCATTGGTTTTTACCCATTTAAATTAATGCTGAAGGAACCCATTGTCCAGGGTTTTATACTGCTCAAAGTAGCCTCCTGAAGAGAGGTTGTTTTACTGTAAAGATACCCATTTTTTTATAAGCTGTGGCTCCTCTTAAAAACATATTGAAAACCATTTAACCAAAACACTTTAAACCTTTCACCAGCTCTCATAATATTTACTAACTTTGAGCTTTTTGAGTGTTATTCCTTGGAGTATTATTATTCCATCACTGCATCACTTTCTGTAGCTAAAGGACTTCAAGGTTCCTGGAATCAGGAAGCTGAAAACTTGAGATTGATGGAATTCTTAGCTAGTTCAGAATTTATATCTAGTAGTTTCTTGGAATTCCTTGAGAGATGTTGGGAGAACCTAGATTGAGTACCAGTTGTGGACACAGTGGCTGGGGTGGTAGGACTTATTTCATGATTGGTTGGTCCGGTTCCTTCATTGAACAGGGGCAAGCAGGATTTTGGATTGGAAAATCCACCCAACCATAGAAATCACTGAACCTGGTCCAGTGGAAGCAGGTTTTCAGGTTTGAAAATCCATGGTGGAGTGGCTTGTGGTCAGGATCTTCTCTGGTCTGAGGAGTTTCAATTTGAATGTTCCTGATAAGATAAACACTTTTGTTAGTATTTCTAATTGATTATTGATCACCATGCAATTGTGATGGATTAGGGATTGGGGGGAAGCCAAAGTGAATTTTTGGCTTTGGTTTGAAGTTCTCATTATCACAAGCTTTAATTGGATGAGGTAGCTTGTGATCAGGATCTTCTTTATTCTGAGGAGTTTCAATGTGAATGGATAAACATTCAGTGATGATCCACTAATCAATTAGAAATTGATTGCTAATTTATTAGTGATCATTGTGCACTTTCAATGGATTAAGGTGGGGGTGGATGGCCCTGGACATTTGGATTCTGATAGCTCATAATTGTGGTCCTTCCCTAATATATAAGAGTGCACACTTCAAAACTTGATTGAAACTTATCTGCCTTGCTTTAATATGTTATGATCTTCTCAAGGTTTTCATCAGTTTTATCTTCTTTTTTTTAAAACAGTTTTATCACAATGTGATTGCCTTCCTTTTTTTTTCTGTTTGAAATTTTGAAGGGCCTACTTTTTGGAAAATGATTTTTTAATTGTTTGAATTAATAAAAATCTCTTTGTCATTTCATTGTTGATGCATCCACTCAAAGGTTGGGAGGGCTTAGTTAATGATGGAAGCAAATCAGTTGAAAATGAATAGGAACAAGCAAAAGCATGCCAAACATTGGAGGCAGAGGGAAAAACATACAAGGGACTCCAAAGTTTCCCTTGAAATAAATAGTGATGGCTTCCAAAATTGTTAAAAAATTACCTTTTCCATCCAATCTCTAACACTAGTTCATCTATACCAGGCTATCAACCATGAAAATGAGAAGTTTCCTTGTGTTCCAACCAATTTCAAGCTCAAGCTCTGTTCAAGAACTTTCACCTCTTTGAAAATAGAAGTTTGGTTGTTTTAGATTAGTGAGACCAGGGATAAATTGTGACCATCATGGAATTTGTTCCATTGGATCAAATTTTCAATCAAGAGAAGAAATAAATCAACTTTTTGGCCACATAACTCCACCAATACAAAAATTTTCTCAAACATGTTGGCCCTTTGGGAACATAGGGTGGAAAGATGTGGAAAGATGGATGGAAAAAATTGATGCAATGATGTGAATTGTTTGATTGATATTTTAAAAAATCCATAGACCAATCTCCTCATCAAGAATTCAAGTACCTCAATCTCAAATCAGACCAGTTTTGCCAGATATTGGGTGGAATGTTCCAAATTTTTTCCAGGATAAATGTTGAACCCAATCAGAAAATCATGAAAGAAAAAACACCCCCTCCTTCTACTCCTTGGAATTCAGCACCAAACCAAATCCTTTTTATTTCTCACCTCAAATTGATTTCAACTCAGGTGGCTTCTACAATTCTCTTCATATTGACCATGGCCATATTTCTTTGCACTCATCTCTCCTGATGGTTCCAACAAAAAAGGCTGCTGGCAAAACTACTAAAAAATTGGACCAATTTGAGGTCTCTGAAGGTCAATTTGCCTTTCCTGACTTGGCTTTTGGCATCAATTTCAAGATAAAAGGTGATTTCAAAATGTTTTGAGCTGCCAAAAAGTATGATAATTGTACACTTCCTGCTATTGGTTCTGACACACATACCAACATGGCTATGTCCATGAAAATCAATTGGAGGATCAGTAACACCAGAAGATACTTTGCAAGTGGAAATATCTACTCTATGAAAAGATATGTTGACATAAATAAAAACATTTGCTTGTTGGAGGTTTTAAATATACTATCAAAAATTTTGGAAAACAGAAATGATAATTCTTTGAGCTGATTCAATTTTTGAAAAGTTATTTCTTTACAAACCAAATATTTGAGCTATTTGCTCCATTTCATCCAAAGTTCTACCACTCCTCATGATTTCAACAGCTAAGGAAACCTTTTCCATTTTTTTCAGCTTTTATTCAATCCTTCCTCTTCTGCTCTCTTTCAAAATCCATCCCAGTTTGTCTCAAATTCATATAAGCATCCAGCTTTTTGTCTCCAACCCTTTGTGCACCTGTTTGATTTTCTTGATCTATTTTGAATTCAAGCACCCATTTTTCATTTTCAAACACAAGCTTCTCATTTTAAAATTCAAGGCTATAACTCTTTGGTCTGGAACTTACCTGCTTTGAGAGGAATATCAGTGAATTAGTATGTATACATGTGTTGATAATGGTTCAATTTGCTCACCCAAATCTTGCTTCTCAAGGATATCTTCAAAATCTACAAATCTGGAATTGTTTCTCTATGTTTGATGGCTTCTGGTGTTGATTTTGCTTGAGTTTTATACCTTTCTCTTTAGCTTTCCTCAGGGTGACTTCAGCCGGAAATTTTCACTTCCATTGTTTTTTATACGGTACTCTATTACAATAGAGTTTTTAAGGAGGAAAACTTGCCCACCCAGTGTTACCTGTGTTTCCAAGAATTACATTGGATGGTGAAGTTGGAGGCCCCATGGGCTTGAGCTTTTGGTTGGCTAAAAAAGGGTGGTGCTCTTTAGAGGACATAAGCTATTAATCAATAGCAGGTTTGATGTACCACATAACTAATGTTGATAAAAAGGTAGTTTTGGCTTGTTGGGGAGGAGCTGATCTTTCAAATTCATCCTCCTCAAGGTTGATGGGATGGAAAATGGCTTGAACCAAGCTAGAAAGCAAGCAATCCAAAGAGGCAAGTGTTGGGTCCAAGGTTTAATTTGAATGGATCATTGATGCTGATGTAGACTCCATTAGAACTGTTCTCAGTGGAATATGTTCATTGGCACCAGATTTTGGCCAACCCAAGGGCTCCTCAACAAATCTTGGTTCCTCAATCAAGGTTTCCTTGTTATCATTGTCACTTTTCTGAAGATTGGCTACCTGTCACAACTGCCCCTGGCATGCAAGGGGCTGAAGGCACAGGCACTACTGCTCATAGAACTCAAGGATGATTCATTTGGATTGCAATTGATAAGATGAGAGGAGGTTTAAAAAGGATGAACAAATGGAAGGGTGAGAAGAGAAGTCCAGGTGGAGGCTGTTGAAGAAGGAGTTGTTGAATCCTATAAGAGTAACACCATGGAGGGACAAGGTGATATGAGTTGAGCAGGCTGGGTGAAGGTTGTCTTGTGCTGAGATGACACCTACTGGCTGAGGGACTAACCAGTAAGAGGTAGTATACTGATTCCTTGGGGGAATTAGTCCAGGAGGGAAGGAGAGGCCAGTATATGTGAGAACTGAGAAGGAGGCCTTGAGGGATGAGTGGCTGGTGATTCAGGTTGGGGTTCCCATGGTATTACATGTTGACTGATTGGGCTGGAGGCTATAGTTGACTGATTGGGTGATGGGCCTGTCTGGGAGGGTTTGAAATTTACTGATCTGGGTTCCTGGGAGTATGGGCTGAACAGACATTGGACAGTATGAACTATTTATATACTAAGTGTAATATGTGCTAACTCATATACCAACTGGGTTGAGGGGAGATAGAGGATGTACCAAGCCATAGAGAGAGGGAGAAATCCAGGGAAGGTTGACTGAATCACATGACACAGTGGTAAGGTCTACATAAATTTCAGCCAGCTACTATGCCAGAGCTAGCTGAAAAAGTACCCAAAAATAACAAAATTACAGAAATAACATGAATTAATAAAAAAAAATAATAAGGAGTAGGAAATCCAAAATATTATTGCAGATTTGAATTTCCCACCCAATCTTAGGTAGGGTCACTCAGAAACCCCACCTTTGAATTCCCACCCCTTAATCACCTTAACTCCCAGAAGTCACTGACTCACCATTGCACATTTTGGCCAAGTTAGTCTTTCACATCAAATGTAATGTACAAGGTTCACACCAGAAATTCAGTTGGGATTGACAAATTATGTATAGTTTAGGATTTATGAGCAGAAACATGTTTTTTCACAAACTGCTGCATGCAGCTGCTGCAGCTAACCATCTAAACGCAACTTTTTTCAACTGAAGCACAGTTCTAACAAGCAAGCATGCAGCCATGGGACTGCACCAAACAACAGATGCAACAGCCGCTGTCAAAAGAGACTATAGGGGTATCAATGTACAACCTAGACATTCTACTACCCAGGCAGAGACATATAGCATATTTAATAAATATCTCTGCAGGTAGAGCATGACTAAGAAATTAGATAAATAAAATAAAAATACATAAAATGTTTAAAAATCATACTTAAAAAAGTTAATTGTATAAATACCTAAAGCTTCAAAAATGATAAGTAACAACTTTGGAGGCCTGAACGCCCCACTTAATCTGACACATATATGGGAACATCAGAACACCAAATTTTCCATGAACGTCTGTTCAATCTGAATATGTAATAATATTACCAAAGTTCTGAAAAGAAGTATTTTAAATAAATGATTTGACCAAAATATGTTAAGCTTTGGAAATAATCATCAACAGATTTGAAGAGTTTAATGACCTATTTCCTGTGAAATTTATGAAATTTCAAAGATATCCTAATGACCTTAGAATATTGACTAATATGAATGTTAAATTGGGTTGCATGAAAAGTAATTGGAAATATTTTGAATAAATCATTTTGATAAATACTCATAGTTTTTAAAATTAATATTAAAACTTCAAAGGAGCTGAACTCTCTCACTTGGAGTGAATTAATCAGGGAGCTCATAAAAAAAAGCAAAATGTTCTTGAAATCTCCAACAATCAGAATTTGCAATCAAGTCAATGAAATTCTCATGTCATCCATGGCTAAAAGAATACCAAGTGAACAATTGGGCACTTTTTCCAATCAAATGATCAAATTATTATTGGAAATAGCTTCAATTCAGGAATCATTCAGCTCCTACCAGTTCTACAGCACCTAGATCACATGCTGCTGCTGCTGCTGCAAAAAAAAAAAAAAAAAAAAAACTGCTTGCCCTTCTGGCCCCAGCACCCATCCCCTTTGACCCCTATAGCCCTCAGAAGGACAGGCTAGGATCTACAAAGGTATAAATAAGGGACACATTTCATGATGTTTAGACCCCAGACCCAGTTACATATATATGCATTCCAACACCATGGGATTGTGATCAAGTACTCATAATAGATAAGTAAGTGATTTATGGCTTTAGTCTGATAATTTTTCCCCATCCCCCAAAACTGTTATAAATGAGTTTATACTGCTTAAAAGTCATCTGATGACCAACCAGTATAAACTATTGCAGGTGCCTAAGGAGGAGTTATTTATCTCCTCTCTACCGTGGTTGTTTTGCTACAAGGCTCTGCCATTCATTTCTATGCATTATCTTTGGGACATTAATTCCTTTGAAAATTATTAAAGATTCTCAAGTAACCAGGTATACGGGTTAAAAAGTTCATCTCCTGAAGAAGAGGTGTTCAAGATCCTCAGTAATATACTACTTTGGCCCCTCTTTTTAGTTGTTAGACTGTTGTTGGTCGAGTTCCCTGGTGAGGTTCTCTTGGCATCTTTATTATTTGTCAGGCTAGTCTTGCTGATCAGGGGCCATTTTAATTGGGAAGTGGTTCTCTCTGCGCCTTCATTTTTTTTTCCCCCCCTAACCCCCGAGCTTCTCCTTCTCTCCTTCTCTCCCCATCTACCCTTCTTCTACCCTTCTTCTACCCTTCTTCTACCCTTCTTCTACCCTTCTTCTACCCTTCTTCTACCCTTCTTCTACCCTTCTTCTACCCTTCTTCTACCCTTCTACTTCTTCTTCTTCTTCTTCCCTCTCCCCTCATGACCACCATCTCCTCCATTGGGCTCCCGACAATCGACTCACACTCCTCGATCGATTCAAGACCATGTTCAACTCTCGATTCCCTGGCGCCTCTAATCCCCCCTTTCATTCCCTCCATCCTTCTTCCTTCCTTCCTTCTTCCTTCCGTCTCCAATCTCTCTCGACCAGCCTCCATCCGTTCATCCTTCCTCCCTCAGCTCTCGACCCACGAGCGATCGGTAAGTCATCCAACCTGCTTCCGTCCTCATCCTCCTTCCCTTCCCCTTCCAAGCTATTCTCACATCCACCACCCCCATCTCCATCCTTCCCTTCCCTCCCGTCTTCCTAGCACGGCCTCCCAAGATCGACTCGACGAGAGACCCGAGCCTCAAGATCATCCATCCTGAGCTCACATCCTTCCTCGCCAAGCTCCTTCATCCTCAACCTTCCCCTTCCCGTCCCCCTCATCCCTCATCCCCCATGCTCAGCAATCACCCTAGAGCCCTCATCCTCAACGCCACCCATCTTCCCAAGACTCTCTCACTCGAGCCGGAAAACCTTGTAAGCCTGTCTCCACCGGCCCTGTCCGAATTCCTCCGTCACATACTCGCTTCTCGATTTGATTCGTTCACCCTGCGATTGATCCAAGAACTCGATCATCCAACTTCGGCCTTTAGCATCCCTCAACGTCTTTCGATCTTCCGGACCCTCATCGGACTCTCTCGCACCAAACGTCGCTGGCTTACGTCGGATGATAAAGATCTCCTGCTCGTCTCCGATGGTGCCGTCGCTAGTTATTTCAACAGTCTTCTCCAGCTACTCCCCTCTCACCATCATCATGGCCTCAGTCCTGAAGACCTCCGTTGTGTCATGCGTGCCCTGAGGCGATCCTCTCATCCCACGTTTTGGGATGCTAACCTGATGAGGTTTATCTGGCAAGAGATCATCAAGACTCACACTCATAGTAACTCCCCGGCTACCAACACCCGACTAGCCATCCGATCCATTCTCCATTGGATCTCCTACCCTTCACCAACCGATCAGAACCCTAGCGTGTCTCAACCATCACCTGCGATCTGGTCCTTGTGCCTTCAAGTTTGGTCTCAACTCATCGATTGGGCCGAAATCACCTCCGAGGACCTTCATCAACCCCTTATCGATCAAGCTACCCTACTCTCCCCCGTCGATCAAGCCATTCTCACCATGCTCTCTCCGATCATCCGTTCAGCCTCCCGTCGTTATTCTCGCGATCCTCTCAACAGGCATCACGCCAAACTCTTCAAAGATGCTTGCCAGGCCTTAGAATTCCTCCTCAGTCGCTTCTCATCCGGTTCTCGCTCAACTACCATCGAGCAACTCGTCCTCCATCTCGTCCATGCTTTCCTTCGTGCCGTCCGTACCGATCATCGCGTCCCCGCACCCGAAATAGTGTCGATCCTCCTAAGTTATCCGCACCTCGAATCGGTGGGTGACCGCTGGTCCCGGGAAGGGATCTCTGATCAAGATTATCGACTCTACCGAGAAACACTCAATACCATCCACAGCCTCGGTCGAGCGAGTCTTCTCGTCGAGTTTTGGTTAGGTTTACTACCACTGATCAACCTGGCCCGTGCCGAATGGCCCTTGAGCAGACTTCTATCGGCACTCGAAGAGCTCTCGAATCCACTCATTCGTGCCATGTCGGGAAAGTCGTTGAATGGCTTCCGATTTGCTCGATTGGTACTCAAAATCGTCAAAGCGCTTGAATCCGAAACTGACTCGAGACTGATACCTAGCCGGCTGAAAGCGTTCAGGTTGCTCGTTGAACGCCGAGATCTTCATACTTTTGATTGGTTGTCACGAGAAGAGCGAAAATTCGACAAGGATGGGATTGAGTTGAAAGCCGAAGAGTTGAGAGATTCAAGCGGGCTAGAGCACGAGAACCTTGAAGCCTTATTCCGCCTCTGGCAATTATCTTGGGGACTTACCAAACGCCTGACGAACGAAGCGGATGGTGAACCATTACCACTTTCGATCTTGGTTGGGATCACAAGATTAGTGCAAAGGATTCGAACCGATCGAACGGTGCTCTTATTGAGGATGGTGATCAGTAGATTTGTTGCGGACCGTACGCCACCGTTGACGGAAGAAGAAGCTCGATCGAAATACTTGTACAATCCCAGGGTGAAACTGACGGATATCGAGAGGACTCGACTGATCGAATCTCATCTGACGGTCGGAGGAGAATTGAGTCGAAAGTTTTTGATCGAATGTTTTGAGAGTTTCACGAGGGATAGAGTGATCCCATCGGTGGAGGATATGAAGTTCTTACATGGGTTCTTGATCCAACTCGATCCTGAGAGGGGTCGTCAGTTTTGGATCGATCGATCCAAGCTCGTCCATGGTCTACCTTGGAATCTATTCGACCATTCCCAAGCTTTTCCGGTCGCTTGGGATCAATCTAAAATCCAAATCGCCAAGGAAGTCTTTACCTCCAAATTCCGACCTCCTCCATCCTCAGATCAAGGACAAGTCTAGTGGGAGCGGGGACCCCTGGTCGTCAATCGATGGATTCACCCCCGGCTGGTGTTATACTCTTTATTCCCATCTAGATCGATTGCTTGAAACGGTCCCTCGATCTGTACGGCTTCATGCCTCCTACCCCCTCTTTCCATTCGAATTTCATCCTAGGTACTCCTCAGGGCCTTTCCTCTCCATCTCATCCAGGCTGGTGGGTTGCTAAGATTATTGCATGCCGTTCCTTCAGCGTATACCCAACGTTCTCAATGGGCTTGAGGGAGGTCCGGAAATCATTCAACTGGTCGATCTAGCCTTTTGAATCTCATTTTCGTTTTACCACGCTTTGAAAGCTTAGGCTTATGAACCACGGTACCATGCTCGATTAGGATTGCATCTTGATGGTCGATTGTTTGGAGACCTTGTTCTCAACGTGTCATCATCAACGATCATGATAAGATCCTTTACTGATCTTCATCTTGGTGTCATGAAAACGATTCGAGAGGTGCTTTCGCCAACCAAGGCAGCCCCCAGAACGTCATCGTTGTTGTTCGACCACTCGAATGTATATGGGGACTAGGCAGCTTGAATTCAAGTACCCGTCGGGGGAAGTCTCGAGACATTGACTTGCTGGGTGATCTTGACAACTTCAAAGGAGGATTCATTGATTCAAATGAACCTTTCAATGGTGGATGATCGATTTGAAAACCCGGACAAAAGTCAATAAAGTACAGCCGATCCAGTTCCGTGGGGATTCCCGCACGAGGAAGGTATCACAGATCTTCACTTGGATCAAATCAAACCTCTCGAATGATCGATGTCGACTAGAGTAAGATCTTCACAACCTTCCTAGCCCCAGGGTTCATGCATGTTTTCTTCCCAGGTGGGTGGAAAAGGATCAAGACCGATCGAAGGGTCCTTCGGATCCTTCTAGAAGCCCTCTGGGATGCTTTGAGGCTTTCTGGAGTGCCTTTGGGATGCTTCAAACCCACTTCGAGGCCTTCCAGGATGCATTTGAAGGCTCCTGTATGGTCCCCAACTTGTTCCGAGGCCTACCCAGAGGCCCTCTGATATGCTTTAGAAGTAAAAAGCTCCACTGAAAAAAAGTGTATATGATACTAGGATGCCCCCCCCCCCCAAATTTGGCTGCCTGGTGTAGCGTGGAGAGGCATGGCCTGCATCATTGGCCTTGGGTCATGAACTGGTCAGCAGCTAAGATTACAGAGAACGATGCCAGGTACTGAATCGTTTCTCAAAGGAGGTTGATGCTGGGGCCTTCTGACCCTTGAGAAACCAACATTTTTGTAGAGGTAGTAGGTCGTTGAGGCTTCTTGTAACAAGCTTGGCAGTTGATTGGAAGGGATAAAAAACAATTTTTTTTTAAAAGAAAAGAAAAAATGAAGAAAAGACAAAGAATAGATGTGAGGCTGCTTTGAAGCAAATCAAAAGTTGAAACTAGATTAAATGAAGAGAGAGAAAAAAAAAGATGAAACTAAAAAAAGAAAGAGGAAAAAAATGCAAGGATTGAGGCTGCTTTGAAAAACAAAACATAACAAGGCAAGAAATGCTAGAAAATGAGGGAACTTTGAAGCATGAAAAGGGGATGTAAAGACTAGAAAAAAATCAAGATTGCTTCAAAGAATCTTGAGAGCTGATTGGAAGCAAGAAAGATAATGCTGGGAAAGAGAGGAAAGAAGGATGAGGGGATACCCAAGCCCATCAAGCCCATGATATTTTTCTTTCTTTCTTTCTTTTTTGTTTTTTTGAAAAAAAAGGAAAGGAAAGAGAGATCAAAAGATGTTGAAAAAGTTAAACTGGAGGCTGTTTGTTTCTAATCAAGTGTTGAGAAGAGTGACTAGAGCTTGGATGGTGTGGAGTGGACCAGGGATGGGATGGGATTGGATGATGAGATGAACTCAGGATGGTGAGTGGTAGAGAATGATGACCAATGAACTCAGAACCCATGTCATGGATACTAGCCACTCATACTTTGGATTGGTGAGTGTTGGTTGGCTTTGAGTTGATAGACCTATTGTTGGTAACTTAATCCATGATAGTTTTGAAAAAAAAAAAAAAAAAAAAAAAAAAAAAATGGAAACATCTTGGGCTTGTCTAAAACTGGTGATCAACCCATCACTGGCAGGTTTTGCAAATTTTTTTTTTTTTTTTTTTTTTTAAAAAAAAAAAAAAACAAGCAAGATGATGGCTGCTTTCAAATCTGATTAGCCTCATCCGGCAACAAGTTCACCATTGTTCTTCATGCTTTGCATCACAGTTGATATCATAATCATCAATTGCTATCAACAATCTGGAATAAACAACCCAGGTTCATTATTGCCTACTGTTTATGACTGGTCATCTATCTTTCTTTCTTCACTCTTACCCAACATTCTCTCTCCCCTCCTTGATTTCCTTCTCCTAACCTCCTTAGATCCTGAGCTTGTGTTGTAGCCAATTCTCCTCCTATGATTTTTTGTATACCTTTCTTAAAATACATCTTTCTTAAACCGCCTCACATACTATCTCACAGCTCCTCTCCCAACCATTCTTCACATCCTTTTCCACATGGCTTCAATCTCCCCTTCCCACCCATCCTACATACATCCTATCCTATTTCCCAATTGCTCCTCTGACACCACTTTCCTGATCACCTCAACCTGGAAGCTCCTTTGCTAGTATCTTAAACATCTTACTATCTTTTCCACCTCAATGATGCACACATGGCTTGTTTAATCTACCACAACCAATCTACTTTCTTTGTGTTTTAAAAAATTTGCTTCCTGTTGTCCCAAGGTTATCTCCCTGATGTTAAATGCCCTTATTTTTCAGCCGGATTTTCCAAGTTTGGTACAAACACAACCTCCAAAATGGTGTTCTGAACTTGCAAACCATGCATGGCTACACACTCCAAAACTTTTCCTCTGCATTCTCTGATATCTACAATCTATTTCCAACAATTCTGAAATTGTCCACCTTCCTTCTACCAATAATCTCTCCTTCCCTTTTCACCCAACAGCTTTTCACACCTCTGCAGAAACACTCCTTCCTTGCTTCCATGGCTTTTGTCAACAAACTTTCACAACAAGAATTCATTTATTTTTTCTCCACATCTGTCTTAATTTTTAATTTTTATTTCTCTTTCTTGTTTCTGTGGCTTTTTTTTTTTTTTTTGCTTCAAAGGCACCTCAATTCCTGTTTTTTATTTTATTTTTTTATTTTATTTCTTTAAAATTTTTGAATGACCCAGGCTATAATAACACCAAGGATTTAACTAAAGTCATTCCAATGACATCAAAAGGCTTGATTTTAGCAAAATAAATTACTAAAATGACACCAAAAGGCATCCATGGTGTCACATTAGTAATTTTTTAACAATATTGATGCCAAATGGCCTCCTTTCCCATGCCAGTTAGGCAAAAAGCCTTTTTATGGTTTCAAGTAGTTCATGGAGTGGCAGAGCATACCATGATGGCAGCTTGGCCCCCAAAGGCCTGTAAACATTAATTGAGGACCTGGAAGTCTAAATTGAGGCCTCCAGACCCCCTGTGGGGTCTGTCTAGGGTAGAGAATTCAAATATGGACACCAATTGAGTAAGTCTCATATGTAAAAATTCTACAAATAATATTTTTTTTGTAAGGAATCCAAATCTGAAATCAGATTTTAAAAAAACTTCATCCAATAGGTCATATCAAAGTTAAGCAAACCCACCATTATTTAATGGCAGGTTTCAACCCAAATCCGCCATTTCAAACTGGTCATGAAGAATAAAAAAAAACCACTTATTTCACATCAGACATGTTAAAAAGTTACCTGAAAAAAAATGTTTTTTTTTTTTCAAATAAAGTATTTAAAGGCTTTCACCTCCCCAACCCATCATTCCAAATCATCACCCCTGGTTTAAAACTCCAACCTCATTGGAAAAATTCTAACTCCAACCTCATCCAAAAATTTGATTCATTTCTCTTCATCTCTTCATTGCTATCATCATCACTTCATCACTCTCATTGCTTAATCACTCTCATCACTTCATCAATCTCATCACTTCATCAGTATCATTGCTTCATCACTCTCATCACTTTTTCACAAATTATTGCTCTCATCACATCCATCCTCTCATCACTTCATTGCTTCATCCCCAATTTCATCACATCCTAACTTTCATTAATTGATTGCTTGATCACTTTATCCCTGCTGTCAACAAATCCTCTGATCACTTCATTGGTTCATTGCTTCATTTCTATATCCCTCTTACTCTTTTCAAACAGCCCCTCAGCAAACCTCCCCACGCAAGTCCACTAAAAAATCCAATGGACAAAAGCAAACATCCCCCAGGAACTCAACATCCAACAATACTCCCCTATCATCTTCCAAAGGCTCAAGTCAGCTCAAGAGAGCTTATCACATCATCCTGGTAAACTGGATCAAAATTCCTTACAACTATGACACTTGCTTTGGATCTGACAATGAAACACGCATTGGCCAACCTCCATGGTCTAAGTTTAATGGTTATCTACTGTTGGCCAATGAACTGAAGAATAAAACCAAAGGTAGTCTGGATCTTTCATCCAAACAGATGCAGGAGCAATTCAAGAACTATCAATCCAAACATTTCCCCTTTAGCCAATGCTTACAAGCCCTATTCTTGCCCTGTCTCTCTATGTTTTTCAAATCATCTTCTCCCATCCACATACTACAATTGGGGTGAGGATCAAGAAGGGATTCAATTCATATTATGAAATTCAATTGAAACAATACCCCATTGGAATCAATTGCTTGATTGATTGCAAATTGATCCAGCAGTCAATTACCAATCAATTTCTCAATTGATTCATGATTGATTGAGAGATTGATTGGAGACCAATTGACAGATCAGTTGACAATGGATTGGAAATTCCACTTCTCTGTATGTTTTTAAAATCATCTCCTCCCATCTTGTTCCCTTCCAGGCACCTACTGTGATTTGAGTGAGGATCAAGAAGGGATTCAATTTTTTGTATAAAATTTTGAGGGCAATGGAATTTTCTCAACCCAAAATTTTGCACACTATGGGATTTGAACCAATTTCCTCAACATTGATGAGTGATGCTTTGACCACTAAGCTAAGTGGGCCAATGATGGATGGGCCAACATGCCTTTCCAAACATTCATCATCATAATCTAATTACCCCTTTCTCCCCATGATCATCCCAGCTCATCATCTGCTCATTACAGTACCTGTCCAACAGGTGTACCTTGGATGGTCGTATCATCCATTGGGTCTCATCCCCGGGAAATTACATCTGTCAATGAAAGGCAGCCAGCTACAATTGATCCATTGATTTCCAGCAGTGGCAGAGGAGGAAGAGGAGGCCGGTGTGGTGACCAATTTGGGACAACTCATGTAACAGGGAAATTTTTAAAAAAAATTATTACATTTTTTCATCTATCCATCAAAAAAAAAAAAAAAAAAAAAAAAAAAATTGTCTTGGCAACTCCTCCATGTTCTTTTTCTCCAACTTTCCACTTTCCTAGAAGTCTAGGAAGAACCCCTGTGGTTGTAAATCCCTAGGAAATGTGTTCAAATCCTCCTCTTTGCACTCCAAATCTGATTTTTTTTTCCTTTTGAGTCAGCACCACACCATCATCCCACTTCAGATGGAAAAAATAGCTGCTTGTCAAGACCTTCTCTACATAGGCTTCTTCTTTATTCATGCAATTTCAACCCTTGTTATGGATATCCAACCAATCTTGATGGATGCTCTTCAAATTGGTTTATTCAAGTCTCTCCTAGATTTCTAATTCCGCCCAACCAATGATCCTTTGATGACGGGTGCTTGTCTCCATGACCTGGACTACCTTTTGTTTACAATTATCCTTTTTGATATGTATAACTGAGTTTATCCTTTGATCAATCCTTGTACCCAAAAAAATCCCCTAATTTCCCTGCTCATATCACATTGCTCAAAAATAATGTTCTCCAAGTTGGAAAATCAGTCCTACCCTCCTCACCACTCATCTTCACCTTGGTTATTGGTTGCAATCATCATCAGCTTGACACTCCTCTTGATTCAATCCCTACCAACAATCTTAAGACCCAGATTTGTCTTCCAGGCCTTCTAAGCACATTCTCCCACCCTCCAACCGTTGCACATCAGCAGTTGTGCCGTTTGCTCATTGCATCCAATCATCCCCTTCCACCTCCTCCCACCTCTGGATGGGGGTGGCCGTTGATTAATTGTCATGCGCAAGTGTCCGCGCACCAACCCAAGCAATGGAAGGGGGTGAAATCCTCTCACCCAAGTTGCAGGAAGTTGGAAGGGAGGACCAGAATTCCTTGACCCCCTTATTAAACAAAAAAGAAATCCGCTCTCATTTGTATTATCCAATTGTAAATAGTTTATGGGGTCTCTTTCCCATAAAAGGAGGCGCTCTCCCCTGCCTTTTACCCATCATCCCTGAATCCATCAATCAATCCATCCATCATTTTGGAGAAATAAATAATCCATGGGGCCCTTCTCCTTTATCTGAGCATCTTATCAAAGGTATATCTATGATTGCCCTTTGATCCTTGAGCCTCCATACTCAAATCCTTGATACTCCTCTCTTTGGACTTATCCGTATCAACAAACAATAGCCTTTATTGTTGAGTAAGAATTTATTTGGTTGGATTCTTGAGTGTGTTATACCTCTCCTTGATCCCTTTTTCCGACCATACTGGTCTCAATCATTCTTTGATTTTCCTTCTGGAACCATTCAATTTTGACTGAGAGGTTTCTTTAAGCTTGAAAGCTGGAGTTTTAAACCTCCCTTATTTTCTTTGAAGTTGAATTTTTGCCATGCTACTCTTGAGTCCCTTGAGAAGTGTTGGGTTATTCTTGTTCAAATTAGCTATTTCCTTGCTTCTAGAGCTTTATAAAACAAATTTCTTTGTTTTTTACAGCCACCCAAAGCTATCTGGTACCCTTCAAGCACTTTATTGCTCAGATTTGGGCAGGTTCATCAAGAACCTGGAGGTTTGTTGGGCTTGAGTTGATCTTTCCTAATCTTCTGCTGAAAACCATAGTTATTACCTTGTGGGCATTGTTAATCACAACTGCCTTGTTCTATTGAACTCTTAAAAAAATTTGACTTATTTTGTACAAGTCTTCCCCGCATCATCGTGCCTCAGATAGTTTTTGCTCCATTGCTACCAATTACAATCAAATTTATCCCTTTCCATCAATTCATTACACAAAAGGTTCTTGACCTTCATCCCTGTTACATTTAAATATTTTTTAACACTCAGGAGGGCAGCCTAAAAAGCACCTTTTCCCTTCCAAAGAACTGCCTGTGGCTCAGCACCATTTAGAGTCTTATATTTGGTCACCCAGGCTGGGATCAAGCCAGAAACCTTGGGATTTACAGTCCCAATACGTTTGGAATCAAATTCAAAATCTGTTCTTTTTTTCCTTTTGTTTCTCTGTTTTTCTTGTCTTAGATCTGAACTGTGGAGGCAACTTATCCCAGAAGTAAGTCCTCCCCATTGTGCACTGCTAGGGCAAGATTCTTTTTTTTTTTTTTTTTTTTTTTTTCCCGTGAAACCCTACTCTTGCCACACTTGTGGGATACTTTGGCATTCTGATCTGTGAATCCTCTAGGAACTCCCTTATTAAAAATGGAATCCTCTGGTCCTTTCACCACCTCTGCTTGAACCAGGATGGTCAAGATCAAACCTCAGAACAAGAACTTTGGTTTCAATGGGGTAAATGTTGAATGGTTCTTGGACTCTTACAAAATGGCTGCTGAAATGGATGGGGCAAGTGAATGCAATATGGCCTATCAGTTACAATTCTTTATCTCCTCCAATGAAGTCATGGAAGTAATAAAATGGTTGGAGGGATTTGAATCCCACAACTGGGCGCTTCTAAAGGAAGAAATGTTGGCATATTGGGATAAAATAGATGTAGCTTGATTTACTTTGAAGGACTTGGATGATCTTGTCTCTCAATGGATCTCAAATGGTGGTGTCTCTTCAGCCTCTGAGTATCAGTCTTTTAGGAAGTCTTGGGACCCAATCCAAAATTAACCTATCCAAACCAATCACATCAATACACTGGACAAAGTTTGAGCACAATTTTTCCAATCTTTTTCACTAGCAGTGCAGGAAAGGATGAGGGATGAATTGGTCAAGTCTGGATCAATGATCACCACCAGGGATAATCAATTCAAGCTCCCTGTTTTCCTTGTCCTTAGTGGTACTGTGAATGAATTTATGAAAGGTCAAACTTCTTTAAATTTTAAAAAACCTAGAAACACCAAACCAGTCCATGCTCCTTCTTTCAAAGAATCTAACAAAATCATGAATAAGATGGAGGCAAATTGCAGGACAAAAACTAATCCTCAGTACAACAAGGAAAGGACCACTATTGATGAGATCACTTTCAGCCTCCTGGATGCCAAGACCCTTGCTTTCCTTTAGCTACCAGAGGTGATAGAATAAATAATAAATATATTATTCAATAAATGCAGCAAAAATCCGTAAAATATTTGGATAAAGCTTATTGGAAGGTTGATTGGTTTGGTTATAGTCTAATGTCATAAATAAATATTTATAAATTGATTATTAAATAAATTAATAGAGGGGCCACAATAATATTGGGGATCTTTAACAACTCTCTTCAGGGAATTAACTTTGAAAACACATAGACCTGGTTACTTTGGAACCTTTAATTTATATTCTTAAAGGATATATTGCCCAAAGATAATATGTATATAAAAGACATGGTGGAGTGGCAAGGCTTTGTAACCAAGCTTCCATGGAAGAAAAAGGATAATAAAACTCACTGGTATATTATTTAATCCTTTGGGTACCTTTTTGGGATGTGCACCAACGGGTTAAACCTGTTACTGGGGTTAAAAGGTTTTTCAGCAGTTTAAATTGATAAAAAAGGGTTGGGGACGGATATTATTGATCAGACTAACGCCATAAATCACTTAATTATCTCTTATAAGTATTTTATTACCTTGGCACGGTTTCTGGATGTAAATATAACTGGGTCTCTGGGTATCAATATCCTCAAAAGAGATCCTTATTTATAGCTCTTTGAGTCCCAATATTGTCCTTCTGAGGGATACAGGGACTCAAAGGGATGTACACTAAGGCTAGCGGGGTAACCAGTGGTAGCATGTCATGTGTTCTAGGTGATGTAGCCTGGGTAATATCTAATTCCACAGAGTATGGGAATTATTCTACCTTTTATTGATGTTTTGGACATGTGAATAACACTAATCTGTCCATATTATTTATTATTAATTAACTATCCTTAGTAAATGTTCCCAGTATGTTAATAATTCTTTTAATAGAAATTCCTACGGGTAATCTGATGTCAAGTGGGTTGTCATTATTTATTAACCAATTGGAGTAAAATTATGATATTGATTTTACTCCTTATTTTCAAAATTCAGTTGATTCACTAAAAATAATTACTTAAAAATATAGGTTATGAGAATTCATGTAATATTTTTACATCATTAGTTTTCTTAGTATTTTTCAAAACTATTGATGCCTTAAAGCTCTCACAATTGTATATTAAAGTTTTTTAATATATTTTTACCAACAGTAGTTATCTTATTTTTGACATTTTTGGTATTTTTAATTATATTAATAAAAAAAACTTATAAAGGTTATTTAGGTATTTTTATATACTTTTATGTATTTTTATATTATCTAATATCCACAGGAACATTTATTACATATGTAGAATGTTCCCGTGTAGGTTGTAGCATGTTTACGTGGTACCTCGGCTTCTCAGGCCACCTGTCACTCTGTCAGACCGTTTTCCCGCGGCTGCGCACTTGTCAGAGGCCCAGGGCTGCGTACAGGGCTTGTCAGGGTATGCTGAAAGGGTGGCAGTGCTGCTTCTCAGCCGCCCGTGGGTGTATTGGTTGCCCCCGGCTGCGTGTGGGAATTGCAACAGAACACATTCACGTATGTAACTCCTAAAATATCCACAAAACCTCAATTCTGACTGAATTTTAGGTGTGAAACCTATACGTGACAAGAAATGTGAGATATTTTATTGGCCAAAAAGTCCCATAGTGGTGTTGTGGTATTTTGGTCTTTTATTTCTTTAATTATTAAAATTATAAGGAGTTGGATTTCAAGGGTGGGGTCAGTGAGTGACCCTACCTAATTTTGACCAGAAAATCTATTTCTACAATAATATTCAAGTATTTGCTACTTCTTCTTAATTTAATTTTAATATTCTTATTTTGATGTTATTTTTGTTACTTTTGCAACTTAATCTGCAATAGTAGCAAGCTGACAATCACTAAGCTACTCCAAGCTTTTGAGGAAAAAATTGATCAAAAGATTTCTTCTCTTGCTACTCCCAAACCCTCTAACTCTCTTCCCAAATCCACTCTGGTATTTTACTAATGTCATAGGAAAGGCCATTGAACTGGGAAATGTCTTGAACTACAGAAGGATAAAGAAGAAAAGTTGGTGGAGCAGAAGGGGAACAATTTCTTTCTTCCTGATGGTGATTTTATCCCTTTTGATTCATCTCTTCCTATTTGTCATGTGGTGGCCTCTTATCAGCCACCACCTCCTATGAAGGCATCCTTGGCTTCTTTTGATTTCCAATCTTCCCATGGTACTCTCCAGCCTTGGTATCCTCCAGACATCTCCTCCTCCTCTCTGGATGGGGCTTATCAATTCAATCCAGCTAGGAATGAAATGAGGAATTCAAAAATCATAAGGCTCCTTGCCTGCAAACCTCAATTCTTTGAAAACCGGTTAAACATCAATCCTCACCTGAGACTCCTTCCTCTGATGTAGAAGACATGGAGGTGGAAAAGGAACCACTCATTTAAAGGTTCCAGGATCACTCTGATCCTACTTCCTCATGTAAATTTCCACACTCTGATTCCATCTTAGTTCTTGCTTCACCTGAACTTCCTCCCTCCACCCAGCCCAAAGTTTGGTTTGAAAGGGGAATTTCAAAGGACCACCCCAATTCTGTGGAAGGGGTATTGAAGAAAATTTCTGATCTCAAAATTCCTGATCTATCTGTGGCTGAACTAATGTTGATCTGTCCATCTGTTGCTGAAGGAATGAAAAAATGGGTCTCTTTTTGACTTGTGGAGATTGTTCCTGAAAAATTAAAGGTCTCCTCTGGAACTCTGATGGAGGACTCTGGTGGAAAAAATCCCTCCTAAGAGTCCAACCTTTAATCCTGTCCTCTTGGTTTTCTCCCTTTTTATCTTGGTGATTCAGCTAAAACTGTTTCTCCTCTTTTAGATTCTGGATCTCAGCTTGTCAGCTTGCTACTATTGCAGAGCAAGCTGCAAAAGTAACAGAAATAACATAAAAATAATAATAATAAAATCAACCCAAGAAGGAGTAAAAAAAAAACCATTAATATTATTGCAAAAATGAATTCTCCACCCAAAATTAGGTAGGGTCACTCACTGACCCCACCCTTGAAATCCAACTCTTTATATTTTTAAATAATTAAAGAAAGAAAGACCAAAATACCACGGCACCACTATTGAAATTTTTGGCCAATTAAATATTTCACATGTATTGTCACATATAGGTTTCACACCTAAAATTCAGTCAGAATTGAGGTGTTGTGTATATTTTAGGAGTTACAGACAGAAACGTGTTCTTTGACAATTCCTGAACATAGCTGCGGCAGCCAATGCACCCACGCGCAGCTGAGATACAGACCTGTCACTCCTTCAAGGTCATGTACGCAGCCTGGGGCCTCTGACAAGTACGCAGATGTGGGACTATGGGTTGACAAAGTGACAGGCAGCCTGAGAAACCTAGGTACCACTTAAACATGCTAAAACCTACATGGGAACATTCTACATATGTAATAAATGTTCCTTTGGATATTACATAGTCTAAAAATACATAAAATTAAATAAAAATACCTAAAAAACCTTTATACGTATTTTTTATTAAATATAATTCAAAGTACCAAAAATGTCAAAAATAAGATAATGACTACTTCTAAAAATATATCAAAATTCTTTGATATACTATTATGAGAGTTTCTTGACATCAATATTTTTGTGACATACTAAGAAAACTAATTATGTAAAAATATTACATGAATACCCATGACTTATTTTTTTAAGTAATTATTTTAGTAAATCAACTGAAATTTGAAAATAAGAAGTAAAATTAATATCATGACTTTACTCCAGTTATTTAATACATAATGAGAACTCACCTGAAATCAGAATATCCGTAGAAATGTCTATTAAAATCATTATTAACTTATTACTAAGGATAATTAATTAAATAATAAATAAAAAGGACAGATTAGTGTTATTCACATGTCCAAAAATCAATTATAAAGTGGAATAATTCCCATACCCTGTGGAACTAGATGCTAACCGTGCTACAGCACCAAGAAAACGTGACAGGCTACCACTGGTTACCCTTCTAGCCTCAGTTTCCGTCCCTTTGAGCCCCTGTACCCCTCAGAAGGACAATATTGGGACTCCAAAAGCTATAAATAAAGAGATCTTTTGAAGATATTGATACCCAGAGACCCAGTTATATTTACATCCAGAAACCATCCCAAGGTAATCAAATACTTATAAGAGATAAGTAAGTGATTTGTGGCTTTAGTCTGATTAATAATATCCATCCCCAACCCTTTTTATCAATTTAAACTGCTGAACAACCTTATAACCCCAGTATACAGGTTTAACCAATCAGTGCATTTCCCAAACAGGTACTTAAAGGATTTAATAATATACCAGTGAGTCTTATTATACTTTCTCTGTTGTGGAAGCTTGGTTACAAAGCCTTGCCACTCCACTGTGTATTTTATATACATATTATCTTTGGGCAAAATATCCTTTAAACTAAAGGTTCCAAAGTAACCAGGCCTACATGTTTTAATACTTAATTCCCTGAAGAGAGGTGTTAAAGATCCCCAATACATTTGTGGCCCCTGTATAAAAATATTTAATAATCAATTGATCTATATTGATTTATAACAATAAACCATATCCAAACCAATTAACCTTGCAATAAGCTTTATCCAAATATTTTACGGATTTTTGCTGCATTTATTGAATAATATATTTATTATTTATTCTATCATCTCTGGTAGCTAAAGGATATCAAGGATCTTGGCATCCAGGAGGCTGACACAGCTCAACTTAATTTTGGATGCTATGGCCTGCAAACTCAAACTCAGTCCTAGGGTCAGGTTCAATTCTGCGGTTTATGGGATAGTGAATCAATCTTGTGAATTGGTTGGTATTTCTGAATATTTTCCTGTTATAATTGGTTGAAATATTGTTGGAACTTGTCCTTTTTGGATCATGCGTTTGGAAGTACCTATGATCTTGGTTTGACCCTTCTTAATGGATTTTGGTGCTACCCTGATGTTTTCTGATCAAGTTGGGGAGAGAATTCTCCTCCCTGATGCTGATGTTAGAAAGATTAAATTTCTGCTTTGTTCTTTGGATTCTATTTGTTGGGAAAGAGATTTCCCTTGTCATCCTCCTAAATCATCTTTAAAGGGGAGGCAGAAGGATAATCCTAATTCCTCTCATTTTTTATGGGAATAGTTGATCCTACTGATAGTTTTAGTTCTTCTCAGCCTTGGACTTCAACTCAAGGATCAAATATCATCCCTGGGGCTCATTTTTCTTTTTTCTCATTATTTTCTTCAGATCTGGAAAGTATTAAAAATCAAAAACACATTAAAATAGAAAATTCCAAAAATATTTCTTCTCTCTCTGGATCGGCTATGTCTTCTTTTCCTTTTACTCTTAGGTCTGATAAATCTCTTCTCAGTTCCATTTTGAATCTCTGCAATGAGTATAAAATAGATCATGATCTTTATTCTATTCATGGTAGTTTTGGTATGGAGGCATATGGGCTTCATTGGAGGCAATTTGGGGTAGAATTAAGTCCTCCAAATTGTGCACTGCCAGGGCAATCTTCTACCATTGTTTCCAAAACCCTACCTAGTGCCACACGTGTGAGCAATGTATTATCTCCTGGTTCTCCCTTTATGGAAAAGGAATCCTTCAAGGATATTGCATAACATTGGATGTGGAAAATGTTGGAACTTGGTCTTAGTTCTTGTAATAAAGTTTTGCTGGTAAACTGTTGGAGGAAACAAGAACTTCTCTCTTTTGCTACCAAGTATAAGCCAGTTGCCAAAAAGGTCCAACCAGTAAACCAGCCTATGCCTCTCAACCTCAATCCTCCTCTCATGAATCCTCCCTTATCTTGTGAACCTTACTGTGGTTTCTCTAAGTGCCTTACTGGTCCCTTTGTACCCCATGGTCATGTCACTGAAGAACATCTGAAAGTGGTCAATTTTGGTCCAGATGGATGGCTTCTTCCTGATGAGTTAAATTTGATAAAAGATTTCCTATCTCTAAGGGAATAATCTATTTCTTTCTGTGAAGAAGAGAGAGGTCTCTTGAAAGAATCCTATAGTATTCCCTATATTGTCCCTTTAGTTGAACACAATCCTTTGCAAAAGAAAAAGATACCAATCCCAGCCACTAAAGTCAACAAATTTACCAAGATGGTCCGCAAACAAGTTTGTACTGGTCTATATGAACAGTCATCTTCTATTTATTCCAGCCCTGTCTTCTGTGTCCTCAAGAAAAATGGTAAAACTAGAATAGTTAACAATCTTCAACCTCTTAAAAAAGTAAATATTAAAGATTCTGGTATTTCTCCTGCCACTGAAGAATTTGTTGAATCTTTCTCTGGGAGAGCTTGGTATTTTCTAGGGGAAATTATGGGTGGTTATGACAAAGAATCCTTACATCCTATTGCTTTCACTCTCACTACTTTTGATACTCCTCTTGGTCAATTCCAACTTACTCAATTGCCTCAAGGTGCCACTAATTTGGTTGCAGTCTATCAGGCTCAGATGATATGGATCATCCAGGATGAAATCCCTGATCATGCTGGTATCTTTATTGAAAATTGCAGAATTAAAGGTCCAGTTTCTGAGTATTATAATGAGCTCTTGACCTGGAATTCAGGAATTCATTTATTTATCTGGGACTATGCTACTACTTTGGAAAGGATTCTGTTTTGAATTGAGGAATCTGGCCTTACTGTCTATGGATCCAAATTGGCTACTTGTTTACCTGCTCTGGAAATTGTTGGAAATGTGGTCCACAAGCAAGAAAGAAGGATGGCACAAGCCAAAGTAAACAAGATAATCTCTTGGCCCACTCCAATCAATCCCACTGATGTTAGAGGTTTCCTAGTTTTTGTGACTTATGTTTGAATCTTTATCCCATCTTTATCCAAAACCTGTGAAACCTTGTGTTTGTCTAAACAGGAATGATACTGAATGCATTTTCACGCAAGAGTGTGAACATTTGTTTCAGTTTCTTAAAATGGTTGTTGGTAAAGACATAGTTTTGAAAAAGATTGCTTATGGACCTTTAGCCGGCAAGATCAAGCTGACTGTCAATTCCAGTTATCAATCTGTTGGGGTTTTCCTTACTCAGGAAGATGAAAATGGTTAGGATCTTCCTGCTCTATATGAGTCTTTGTTATTTTCAGATGTAGAATCCAGATACTCTCAATGAAAACTGGAGCTCTGTGGTGTGGCTTGAATGATGAAGAGGCTGCAAACTGTCCTCTGGGGTCAAAATTTCATCTTACAAGTCAATGCTTAATCCATCAATAAAATGATCAATGCTCCAAGCCTTCCTAATGCTCCTATGAATTGTTGGTTGGCCTTTATCCAGCTTTTCTTTTTTGATATTTTTCACAGGCCTGGAAAATCTTTCATCATGCCTGATGGTTTATTGCAATTTCCTCTTGGAGACAATAAATCTGATGTTGGAATGGATCTTGATGAAGAAGAAACTTTAATTCAGCTTGTTTTTTCTTTCTCATCTCAGGATTATTCTGGCTTTCAGCAAGGTTTCTGGCTTAAACTAGAGCAGTATCTTTTAAATTTTCAAAGACCTCCTGATCCTTCTGCTAAAAAATTTCAATCCCTCAGAAGAAAGTACCCTAATTTATTTTTATAAGTCTCCAGGCTTATGAGAAAAGGAAATCCTTGTGCTCTTATTGTAGTTAATATTCTTTCTAAACAAGATTCTATCCTTGAAAGTCTCCATGAGGGTCTCGGCCATTGTAGGGAAACCAAAACTTATTGAAAATCATCCAAACAATTCTTGTGGTTATATCTGAAGAAATCTGTCTCCCAATGGTTCAAGAGTTGTGAAGTTTGTCAAAAACAAGATTATAGGCATCCAGAAGAAATCAGTTACCCTACTGGGGAGTCCACTGTCTTTGGAAAGATTGCTATGGATGTGGTTCACATTAAGGAATGTGGTGCTAAGTAACTAATTGTGGATAGAGATAATTTTTGGGGTGGGTTGGAGAAAACTTTCTTAAGAATCTTAGCTCTGAATCAGTTGCAGCCTTCCTCTATGAGACTTGGACAATGTGTTACGGCTTGGCCTTATCTTACTCTACCAATGGTGGGTCTGAATCTGGTGGAAAACTTGATGAAATGATCCAATCTATTCCTGGAAAACATAGAGTTACTAATCCTAATTATCCTAAAGGCCAAGGAATTGTGGAATGAGGCCATGCTCCTTTGAGTGCTACACTTGTTAAACTGGCTGGTGAAAGTGGCAAGAATTCTTCCAAATTTCTTCCTCTTGTTCTCTTCTTGGTTCAAATCTCAACAAAACAGACCACTGGCTACTCAACTTATGAAATAATCTATGGTCAAAGAGAAGTTCTTCCTTTGGATCTGGAAATGGAATACTTCTTGGGAATTTCATGGGGAGGGGTGTCCTCAACCACTGATCCATTAGTTGCTAGATCCACAAAAATGGAGAAAAGTGAAGATGTTTGTGATGAAGCTCATCAGAAGATGATGGAATCAAGAGAAAAATTGGTCTGGTAATGGGAAGATAAGCACTTAAATCAAATCAGGGATCCCTTAAATCCTGGTTATCTAGTTTTAGCTTATAATTGATCTTTTGAAATCCAGTGGGGAAACCTTTTTGCAAATTTCTGGAATGGTCCTTATTGGGTGGTTGGCCAAGTTAGAGGTGGATGTTATGTTTTGGAAGATCTGTATGGTACTCAGTTGGCCAGAGGGTTCCCTGCTGATCAAGTAAAGAAGTTCATTGTTGTTGAGGAAACTTATCCTAGAAGTAAGTCCTCCCAATTGTGCACCACCGGGGTCATTTGCTGCATTTTGTTGTAAAAATTTACTGTATGCCACGTATGTGAGCACCTGTGATGCCTTCTTTGTTCTATCCCTGCCGCTTCCAGGGCTCTTTTGGATGGATCAAGATATTTTTCAACTGGTCAATTACTGTCAAGATCAAGAAATGGCCACTCTTCTGTTTCAATTTTCTTTTTATTCCTCCTTTTCTTAATATCTTCAAGCTTGAGATGCAGACTAGGGAAAGTCTGTAAGTTGGGGAGAGATGTGGTAACCAATTTGGGACAGCTCATGTAACAGGGAAATTTTTAAGCTTTTTTTATTATATTTTTTCATCTATCCATCAAAAAAAAGGGTTTTTTTTTGCGTTGGCAACCCCTCAATTTTATTTTTCTCCAACTTATCCTTGTCTTAGCGGTCTAGGAAGCACCCCTGGGGTGGTAAAGACCCAGGCTCTGTGTTCCACTCCTGCTCTTTTCACTCTGCATCTGAAATTTTTTTCTTTTGAGCCAGCACCACGCCATCATCCCACTTCAGATGGTCAAACTAGCTGCTTTTCAAGACCTTCTCTACGTAGACTTCTTATTGATTCATGCAATTTCAAAATTTGTTATGGATTTCCAACCACTCCTTCTGGATGCTCTTCAAATTGGTTTATTCAAGACTCTCCTAGATTTCTATCTCTGCCCAACCAATGATCCTTTGATGACGGGCCCTTGTCTCCATGACCCGGAATATCTTTGGTGTCCAATTATCCTTTTTGATATGTATAACCAAGTTTACTGTTTGATAAATCCTTGTACCCCAAAAAATACCCCAGCTTTCCCTGCTCAAGTCATGTTGCTCAAAAATCATGTTCTCCAAGTTGGACAATCAGTCCTACCCTCCTCACTTCTCATCTTCACCTTGGTTATTGGTTGCACTCATCATCAGCTTGAAAATCCTCTTAATTCAATCCCTACCAAAAATCTCAAGACCAAGATTGGTCTTTCAGGCCTTCTCAGCACATCCTCTAACCCTCCAACCATTGCGCATCAGCAGTTGCATGGTTTGCTCATTGCACCCAATCATCCCCTTCCACCTCCTCCTTGGCGTCTGGATGCGGTTGGGTGTTGATTAATTGTCACATTCAAGTGACGCAAGCAATGGAAGGGGGTGAAATCCTCTCACCCAAGTTGGGGGAAGTGGGTAGAGATAACCAGAATTCCTTGACCCCCTTCTTAAAAAAAAAAAATCCGCTCTCATTTGTGTTATCCCTGTTAAAATGCGGATGCACTCAGGTAATGTGCATAGGAGTGGGTAATCCAAATGGGATGCAAAAATGGGCCTCCACGGCCCATTGGAAATCATGTGGGTCACGTGGGCCTATGTGGGTGTTATTGGTTTTGGGCATTTGGGCGCCAAAACACGTTTTTATGGTCTTTTGGGACACTTTCCCTCAAGGGCCCACCAGGGTGGATGGGCCACCCAAGCCAGATGGGCTTATTTGGGCATAAAAGGGCCCAAGCTTTATTATGGACATACTTGGCCAGACGGGCTGGCCTGCCAAAGTATGTAATTCTCACAATTTGGGCTTGGGGCGGCCCATTGGGACCGCCGCCCCTGTTGCGGCCCGCTAGGGGCCGCCGCTTGTGTCCCGGCCCGCTTGGGGCCGCCTGTGTTCCTTGGTACGGCCCATGTGGGGCCCGACAGCCCGCGCTGAGCTGTCACGTGGTCAAGGGATCCCGCACGGGCCCGGCTGGTTGCGCCTGGCAACCAGCGCCGTGGAGCCGGAGGTTGCGGCCCCGGCTTGCTCCCCCTCCCCTCGCTTGCTGTTGCGAGGGGGATGGGGGCAAGCTGGCTGGGTTGAACCAGCCAGCAACCAACCGCAACAGTGCGGTTGGTCAGGGCAGGGGGGAACTGACCACCCCCTTGCCCAAGGAGGTGGCGGCGCTGGTTGCAAGCTTAGCAACCAGCAGGTGGGGGGGAATTCATCACCCCTCCACCATTGAGCGGTTGAGGCAACCAAGCAAAGGGGCGCTCTCCCCCCCCCTTTACCAAGGGGGAGGAGCAATGGGCCTGGGGGGACCTGATCACCTCCCAGGCCAACCTTCTTGACAATGCACTGGGGGTATCATCCCCCAGGGCCCCTGGTGAGGGGATTTGACCGCCCCCACCAGGGATTTGAGAGAAAGAGGGGGGGTACAGCATGTCCGCTGGTCACACCCCCCCCATGTGAGTCTGAGACCGGACCCAGGTGTGCCCTGGGTCCCACCTGGCCCATTTGAGTGGCCAGGGGCTGGCTGCATGAGGCAACCAGCCCGTAAACAAGGTAATGAGGTCATCATGGCTGGTTGTAACAGACAACCAGCCAAAGGGATTGAACAGTTAAGGGGCTGGTTCAGCCCCATTGAGGTGGAAACACCAGAAATAACCGGAATAAGCTGGTTGTAAGGGTACAGGGACTGATGCCATGTGGGTTGATGTAGTCCAAACCAAGTAACAAGGCCAGTGGAGCCTGTAGAGCCCTTTTGGGGAGGAAAATTTGCCTTTTGGCTTGTTGTATCATGGGCTCATAAGAGGCCAATCTTTTGTACTTAAGGAGCTCTTCTCCCTGCTTTTTTCCATCCATTCATTCATCATTCCAATCAAGTTCATCCAACATATTGCCCCATTGTGAGAGCCCCATTAGCCAATATTGACACCCAGTGTCCAGCATTTCTTTTGCTTTAAATACTGCTCATTTTCCTAAGCTAATTGCTGGCCATAATTCTAACACATTATCAGTACCATCATCATCATTATTTCCAAGCAAGATAGACCCTTATAACTTACTTTGGACAACCTCAAGGACCTCAAGTTTTCCAAGAAGATGTCTTATATCCTTGAGTCCAGCTCCACCAAGATGGTTTTGAATAGTCAGAACTATAATGCTTGGGCTGTCCTTATGGACAGTGAGTTGGATAACATCTTTTGTGGGGATATTATGAAAGGAGATGATACTTTGATCAGTTCAGAGGTGAATAAGAAGGCCTATCATCTTATTCTTAGACACTTGGATGAGCATCATGTAACATGGGTTGCTGATACTCTGTTGGAGGAACAGAAGAGGAAGGGGAGTGTTTTGTGGAAAATGCTCAAGTCAAAGTATGCTGGTGACTCTGTTCATCAAAAGGGGATTGCTTTCAATAGATTGTTTAAGTTGAAATTTGGCAACTGTAAACAATTTGTGGGGTAAGCTAGATCTAGTATTGCTAAGTTCAAGTCATCTGGGCTGAACATGGATCCTGAGTGTTTGTCACTCTTAATTCTTCAAAAGCTTCCAAAAGAATATGAGTCCTTGGTCAGGATCATATCTCAGCTGGATCCCCTTCCAGGAGAAGAGGATGTGCTTAGAACTATTGAAAAGGATGATCTTCAATTCAAGATGAAGGAGAGCACAGGAACTGCTCTGGTGGGCAAGAAAGGAAAATCTGGGAAGAAGGCAAAGGCCAAAAAGGATTTATGAAAGGTCTTGTGTTAAAATTTTCAGAAGAAGGGGCACTATGCAAAGGATTGCAAGGAGGCCAAGAAGAGGAAAAAATCTGAGGAAAGTAAAAAGGAAGACAAAGAGGTCAACCTTGCCGTGGAAAATGTTGCTATGGTGGAAATGGATGTTTCAATGGAACAAGCTGTTGTGGAACAAGTCCCCAAAAAGAAGGCTAAAATCAAAGAGGATCAAGAGATGGACTTGATTGATTATGAAGTATGTAATCTTAACCTTGAAAATGAGAACTTACCAGTGGCTGATAATTCTTCATTTCTTACAGGAGGATTGTTGAAGGAGGATGTTCTTGTTTTGATTGATTCTGGCTGTACAGACCACATGTTTTTTGAGCCAAATTTGTTTTCAAATATTAGAGATTTTGATGGTTTTGTGGTGTTGTAAATATTGGCCAAAAAGGAAGAACAATCCAGATTAAGGGGATTGGAAATGTTATTCTTGCAAATCACATGTGTTTCAAAATAATGTTTGAGAAAGTGTTCTATGTACCAGATTTGCCTTATAAACTTGTGTCTCTTGAAGTGCTCTGGAAAAAGGGTTTCCAGATCTGTTATTGTAAAGAAGATAAGTTTGTTATTGATTTGAATGGGAGAACTATCCTGAGTGGAAAATTTTGGAATAAGTTTCTCTGTGCTGACTTGTTCAAGATTTCAGCTCTGAGCACTGTTGCTCACAATAGAAGTGGCCATAAGGTAACTGACAGCAACTGTGAGAGTTGTACCTTAGGGTCAAAGACCAGGAATGTGTTCTCAAAGAGTAGAGACCACACAGAAGTTCCTAGAGAGGAATTCTCCATTGATTTGGCAGGGCCATTTTCACCAGTGTCTCTTGGAGGGGCAAGATACTTCATCAATTTGTTTGATACAGCAACTAATTTTGTTTGGGTAAAACCAATAAGATCAAAGGATCAAACCACAGAGGAGGTTTCAGTAATCTTCAAAGTCTGGAAACAGAATGGTTTGATGAGGGAGATCAAGAGGGTTATTACTGATGGAGGGGGTGAGTTTGTGAGTAAAGATCTTGAGAAAATATTGAATGATTATGGTATCACTCATATAGTTACTACTGCTAGTACTCCACAAAACAATGGAATAGTTGAGAGGATGAATAGGACTTTATTGGACAAACTCAGAACTATTATGGCTCAATCTGGTCTACCAAAGTTTTTACGGGCTGAGTTGGTGTGCACAGTGTGTCTGTTGCACAATATTTTAAGTGTTAATGGGAAGTGTCCTCATTATCAGTTTTGGAAGTTGTACCCCAAAACATCACACCTAAGAACAATTGGTTGCTTGGTGTATTATAGTGTCCACCATAATGAGATTGTTGGAAAGTTAGATCCTAGAGCCAGAACAGGGGCACTTGTGGGCTATGACTTAATAAGTAAGTCATACAGGATTTATTGTCCAGGGACAAGAAAGGTTATCCATAGTAGGGATGTAAAATTTGAAGAAAGTACCTTTCCACTCAAAAGGGGTGAACCTAGTGCTTTTCAGGAATCACAGCAGGAAATAGCATTGGAGCCTATTGCCCCAGAAGAGGCTGGAGAGAATATCATTAGTGATGATATTGAGGTGGCAGAAATGCCACAGGAGGGTTCAGTACCCACTTCAGGGGACTCTGTGGAATCAGAACCTGATGAGCCTCCACCTCCAGTTAGAAGGAGTGGCAGGATGGGAATGCCTGTTGATAGGTATGGGGAATGGAAGTCCCATTATGCTTCTGCGGAATATGAGGAAGATAAACTCCAGGAACAGTGTATGCTTAATGAGATTCTACAGTTGAGTTCAGAAATGGGTAATAGAGTTAACCCAAATAGCTTTGGCAAAGCTATGAATTCTGATGAGAGAGCCAATTGGAAGACAGCTATTTTTGAGGAATTTGATTCTCTAGAGAATAATAGTGTGTTTGAAGTGGTTAAGCGGGATTCAGTTCCAAAAGGAAAGACCATTTTTGGGTCTAGATTAGTGTTAACAAAGAAGTTTGATACTAATGGAGTTTTGAAGAGGTTCAAGGCTAGATGCGTTGCACAGGGCTTCAAACAGAGAGAGGGTATTGATTACCAGGAGACTTTCTCGCCAACTGGAAGGCTGTCCACCTTCAGGTACATCATTGCTTTGGCAGTGGAGTTGGGTGAAGAAATCAGACAGGCTGATTTTGTGACTGCATACTTGAATGCAAATCTTGGAGAGGAAGAGACTGTTTATATGTCAATTCCTGATGGTTTCAAGGAATGGATGGTTGAGACCAAGCCAGAAACTATGAAGAAAATCTGTGTGAGAAGTTTCCTCTCAGCAGATAAAGGGGAGTATGTCCTCAAGCTGTGTAGATCCCTGTATGGATTGAAGCAAGCAGCTAGGTCATGGTATAATACTATGAGCATGAAACTGATAGAGATTGGTTTCAAAAAAAGTTTGGCTGACCCTTGTCTCTTTGTGAGAAAGGATGCAATTTTGTTTGTATGGGTCAATGACATTATCATTATTGGGAATGGTAAGGAGAGAGTCATGGAGACACTCAAAAATGAGTTCAAGATAAAAGATCTTGGTCTGGCACAGCAGGTGCTGGGAATGAAATTTAGTAAGAGCAAGAATGGGATCAGGTTGGATCAGAACCATTATGTGTCAGCTCTACTTAAGCAGTATGGCTTAGAAGATGCAAAGGAGTTTGGTACTCCAATGCAGTCTAACATTTGGTTAGAAAAGTCTACAGATGAAGACCATCTAGAGTTTGTTCAATCCGGGAATGATTATAGATCAGCTATTGGATCTTTGAATTATTTGGGGCAGTGTACAAGGCCAGATTTTACTTATGCAATTGGGATTTTGTCACAACACTTAGAGAAACCATGCATGAGGAATTGGTCAGCGTTTAAGAGAGTTATGAGGTATCTTAAAGGAACAAGCAGTCTAGGACTGCAGTTTTCAAAGTCATCAAACTTTGACTTGGTTGGTTATTCTGATGCGAGTTGGGAAGATGGTAACACTAGGGAATCAACAAGTGGTTTCATATTCTTCTTAGGAAAGAATCTAGTGTCTTGGATGTCTAAAGAGGTGTCGGCAATAGGTCTTTTTTCAACAGAAGCAGATTACAGAGCGTACTTGTCAGCTTCACAGGAAGCAAAATGGTTGAGAAAGGTCTTAGATGTTGAGAATTGACTCACAACGGGATGTTCTCTATATCTGAGACACCCGCAAGCGCACATCTTAGTATGAGTGTGAACACTCTACTTCTAGTAAGGACTCTTCTCCTCCTTGACCAGATCTTGTGGAACGGGACTCTCTCTTCGACCTCTGATCCCTCTCTTTGATCTTGGACCTCCAATACAATTTCTTGACTCTCTCTTCGATCCCTCGACACCCCCAATATTTTATCCCTTGACACCCCCAATATTTTCCTTTCTTATTTTTCTCGACTCTTCTTAGTCTCAATTCTTTTCTTTTCTTTTCTTGACTCTTCTTATTGTTTCAATTCTTTTCTTTTCATATTATCTTGTTGCCTGCTCTCTATCAAATCTATCCCTCACATCAGTTACGGGATACTATTAGGTCTCACAACTTCTGAACTCTTGTCTGGTAAGAGACCATCCCCTCAATTTCTCAAGATTGACAACTCTGACTCTCGGCTCTCACAAATTTCAGTTGTCTGCCCATCTATTTGTGCCTTGCCTTCTCTCCCATTTTCCATCATCTCTCGACTCTGATTATAGCTCAAACTGTTGGTCATTCTTGTATTCTCTTTTGTCTGACAAACCTTTGTCTATGAGTTTGCTCTATTCCTGACTCCTTGTCTCTAGCCGCTGGTTTTAGTTTCATGAAAATTCAATATTAAACTTCAACATGGTTAAAAGCCAAAAGACGACTCAACTTAATCGAAAATGAATGAACCAGCCGGAGCCAACGACTATTTTCACCAAGTTGCTCTCAAAGCCTTGGTCGACACTATCCCTCCGCTCAATGAAGATAATTACTCCATCTGGCGATACAAGATGCTGATGCTCTTCGATCTCAAGGAAATCAAAGACGTCATAACCAAAAACTCAGTTCAATTATCCTTAAAGCAAGATCAAGAAATACAAGCCATTATCCTTTCTAAACTCAACAGCGTCACTCACGCCAACGTAGTGAATACGGCAAACATTTTGTCTTCTAAGTTGCTCTGGGCTGAGATTACCCGCAGGTTTGCCTCATCTGAAACCGCAAACAGAGCCCGGGTCTTCAATCAATTTCTTCACACGACATTCAACAAGCATGCGATCAAAAGCTTCATCACAGACATGAAAAAGGCACTTATGCGTATGGCAGATGTGGGAATCGAACTGCCCAAAGATATACTCGCGTACCTCCTGCTATTCAAATTTCCCCCTCTTCTTGAGAACCTCAAACAGCAAATCATGCACGTAGAGAAGCTTGTGACGGTGGACGTAGTTTTCAATCATCTCATCCAGTACAACAATGAACGAAAGGCACAACTTAAAGTAGGCAAATCCACTCCAGATGTTACTCTGGTGACAACAAAGAGCAGAAGTGAAAGAGAGGAAAAGAAGGTCCGGCTTCGATGTAGAGAAGGCTACCATGATCCCAACGCTCCCCATCCAGAGTCCTCTTGTTTTCATCTTTACCCTCAAATTGCTCCAGGGTGGTGGACTGAGCAGCAGAACAAATGGAAAAATAAAATCAAAAAGACCCCAACAATTAATTACCATGCATTATTGACCCTCTTGATCAATGCAGACAATAACCCCAACCTTCTACTAGACTCCGGCGCGAACATTCACATCTTCAATGACTTAAAGTTCTTCACATCAATCAATCTTCAGGACAAGCCGGAGGAAATCAAGACTGGCAAGCTTGAAGCCAACCTGAAAATTTGTGGTACTGGAACGGTCCAACTTGAATGGAACAAATCCGTGGTAACCCTAGATGAATGTATGTACGTTCCAGACATTTTGGTTAATCTAATTAGTCCCAGACTCCTAGCAAAGAAGGGATGCAACCTCGTCCAAGAGCAAGATTGATTCACTGTAACCCAAAACAAAGAGACGGTCCTTAAAGGAATGATTCAAGATAATCTATTTGTTATCGAGAAACCATGAACTGCTGGCAGTAATCTAGCGGTCAATCTCTCAAACCAACTCGCCAACCTTTCTGATGATCTCCAATCCTTATCTGACCTACATAAGATGTACGGCCACGCCTCAATTTCCACTCTCAAGCCTCTCCTGAAAGACCGATTCTCCAAGGAAGAATTAAATAGATTCCAATGCGAGAACTGCGTAAAGAGTAAAATCACCAAATCACCCTTCTCAGCCACCTCAACACCGTCCTCAAAACCCCTTGAAAGGATTCATCTCGATCTAATCAGCCAAATCACTCCACAATCAAAGGCAGGCCATTGGTACATTCTCACTTTGGTCAATAATTTTTCAGGTTATCTTGCCGCCTTTCCACTGGTATCTAAAGACAAAACTCCAGATGTGATAATCAGCATTCTAGAGACTGAATATAAAAGACTCAACTATTATCCATCAGAAATTTTCTCAGATAAAGGAACGGAATTTACTAACAAAACGCTGATTGACTTTGCCAAATCAAAACATATAAAGCTACTCACTTCTGAACCCTACCATTTGCAACACAACGGTCGATCCGAACAAGCTAATCAAACTATCTTTGAATCAGCTCGCGCAACCTTTTCTTCCTCTCGACTACCAAAAAACTACTGGCATATAGTAATTCGGAGTTGTTGTTTCATGTTAAATCAAATCCCGAGGGAAGGTAATGACCTCTCCCCATGGGAACTCATGTTTAAAAAGAACCTCCCAGCTAACTATTTGAAACCAGTAGGATCACCCGTCATATACTTGGGAAATTGTCTCCAGAGAGGGAGAAAATTTGATGAAAAAGGGTTAGAGGGAATCTTAGTTGGGTTCAATCCAATTTTCCATTCTTATCTCGTGCTAAACTCATTGGGTGCTGTTGTTGAAACCAAACACGTGCAGTTCCTCAAGAATCACAATTCCAAATTCCCTCTCCTCAAGTCTCCTGGACTCGACCTCTTTTCTCAAACAAGGGGATCCAACAATTCTGATTTCTCATCAGCCAAAAAACAATATACTATCCGAGAATCACGTGAGAGTCCGGTCAAATCAGAATCTGAATGCAAAGAGGATAATGCTGCGGACTCTACAGACTTGTCAGTTCTGAATCCCCCTCGCTCCCCTTCTCCAACTGAAACCCCGCTTCCCTCGGTATATCAAAGACCCAGACGCGAGATCAGGAAACCACAAAGGTACGGTTTCCACCATTACTACAAACCTCCATCCTATAAGGCCGCGCGTAAATGCCCCGAATGGCCTAAGTGGAAAAAGGCCGCAGAAGAAGAATTAAGCGGCATAAAATTGCAAGAAGTGTGGGAAGAATACTACGGAAACCCTGAAAATATTCTAAATACAACGTGGGTCTTCAAGATAAAAGAAAATTGTCATGGGGAGCCGGTTAAATATAAAGCTCGCCTATGCGTTCAGGGGTTCAATCAAATCCTGGGAGTTGACTACAACGAAACCTGGGCGCCTACCGGAAAGATTGCATCTCTACGTCTAGCTCTTTTATACGCGTTGAAGGAAAAAATGAAGTTGACTCAATTTGACGTTACAGGTGCTTTCCTCCACGCTCCCTTGGAAGAAACAGTTATTATAAAAACTCCAGAAGGGTTGAGTAGGAAATCTCCCTATCTAAAATTAAAAAAGTCCCTCTATGGCTTAAAACAATCTCCCAAGAACTGGTACCAAACTCTGACGCTCTGGATCAAGTCCCAGGGGTACCAAGAATCAACTAGCGATCCTTGTCTCTATCTCAATGCCAATACAAATGAAATGCTCTATTTCCACGTGGACGACTTGATTCATGTAGGCAACTCAAGCACCTTTGAATTAAATTTTCTCAGCCGATTTCAGAACTCGTCCTGTCATCCTCCCAACACAATACTTGGAATGCTTATGGAAATCAAGGATGATCGAATTCTCCTAAGTCAACCTAACCACATCGACCGTGGACTCGAAGAACTCGGACTGTCTTCTCGCAAAGATGTTCTATCTCCTCTAACCCAAAACCTCAATCTTGAACCCGCCTCAGATGTTGGCCATGCGGAATTCTGTCAGTTAAACATAAACTACCAATCCGCTATTGGACTTCTCAATCATCTCTCCCAATATACAAGACCAGACATATCCTTTTCTGTGTCCAGTTTGGCCAGATTCAACGCGAAGCCTGGTATGAGTCATTGGAGAGAGGTCAAGAAAGTATGGAAGTATCTAAAAACTACCAAAAACTTCAAACTTACAGTTAAATATGACTCCGGACAAGACATCCTCTCAAGTTTCAGTGATGCCACTTGGGGTGATGATCCCGTCTTTTGAAAATCTCAAACCGGATACATTATCTTCCACTATGGAAGCCTGGTTATTTGGAACTCAACACAACAAAGAAACATTACCTACTTGTCTACGGAGTCAGAATTGAATGCATTTCTTGATTGTTATCTCAAAATCAAATGGATCAAACATCTCATCAATGAGGTTTATCAAAAATCAGAACCTAAGCCCAGGATGTATATCAATAACAAGGGGTTAGATGACAAAATTAAGAATTTTGGCTCTCACTCAAAGTCAAGACACATAGATATAAAGACAAAAGGTCTCCGCGAGGATTTTGCAGACCAGCAATTCTCGTTGAATCTTATCCCTAGTCAAGATATGGTTGCTGACTCTCTCACTAAGGCGTCTTCCATCAGTTCGCTTGAATCCTTACAGAATAAAATATTCTCTACCTTTGATGACTCTCTTACCAGCCACGGGGAGTGTTGAGAATTGACTCACGACGGGATGTTCTCTATATCTGAGACACCCGCAAGCGCACATCTTAGTATGAGTGTGAACACTCTACTTCTAGTGAGGACTCTTCTCCTCCTCGACCAGATCTTGTGGAACGGGACTCTCTCTTTGACCTCTGATCCCTCTCTTCAATCTTGGACCTCCAATACGATTTCTCAACTCTCTCTTTGATCCCTCAACACCCCCAATATTTTATCCCTTGACACCCCCAATATTTTCCTTTCTTATTTTTTTCGACTCTTCTTAGTCTCAATTCTTTTCTTTTCTTTTCTTGACTCTTCTTATTGTTTCAATTCTTTTCTTTTCATATTATCTCGTTGCCTGCTCTCTATCAAATCTATCCCTCACATCAGTTACGGGATACTATTAGGTCTCACAACTTCTGAACTCTTGTCTGGTAAGAGACCATCCCCTCAATTTCTCAAGATTGACAACTCTGACTCTCGGCTCTCACCAATTTCAGTTGTCTGCCCATCTATTTGTGCCTCGCCTTCTCTCCCATTGTCCATCATCTCTCGACTCTGATTATAGCTCAAACTGTTGGTCATTCTTGTATTCTCTTTTGTCTGACAAACCTTTGTCTATGAGTTTGCTCTATTCCTGACTCCTTGTCTCTAGCCGCTGGTTTTAGTTTCATGAAAATTCAATATTAAACTTCAACATTATAGGATACTCATAAGCCACAAGGGTTTGCGTTTTTGTATTCTGATAACCAGAGTTCCATTGCGTTGGCAGAAAATCAAGTGTTCCATTTGAGAATAAAACATATTGATTTTCATTATAACTATATGCGGGATGCAGTTAACTGCAAAGAGATAGTGTTACGGTACAGGCCTACTGGGGAAATGATTGCGGATATCTTAACTAAGGCATTAGATAGGAACAAACATGAAGGTTTTGTGTCTAGTATGCGTATGGCATCCCTTTTGGATTAAGGGAGTGTGTTAAAATGCAGATGCACTCAGGTAATGTGCAAAGGAGTGTGTAATCCAAGTGGGATGCAAAAATGGGCCTCCATGGCCCATGGGACATCACGTGGGCTTATGTGGGTGTTATTGGTTTTGGGCATTTGGGCGCCAAAACACGTTTTTATGGTCTTTTGGGACACGGGCCCTCACCGGCCCGGCAGGGTGGATGGGCCACCCAAGCCAGATGGGCTTATTTGGGCATAAAAGGGCCCAAGCTGTATTATGGACATACTTGGCCAGACGGCCTGGCCCGCCAAAGTATGTAATTCTCACAATTTGGGCTTGGGGCGGCCCATTGGGGCCGCCGCCCCTATTACGGCCCGCTCAGGGCTGCTGCCCGTTTGGGGCCGCCGCCCCTATTGCGGCCCGCTCAGGGCTGCTGCCCGTTTGGGGCCGCCTGTGTTCCTCAGTATGGCCCACGTGGGGCCCGAAGGCCCGTGCGGGGCTGTTGCATGGTTGAGGGATCCTGCGGGGGCCCAGCTGGTCGCGCCCAGCAACCAGCGCCGCGGAGCCAGAGGTTGCGGCCCCGGCTTGCTCCCCCTCCCCTTGCTTGCCGTTGCGAGGGGGATGGGGGAAAGCTGGCTGGGTTGAACCAGCAAGCTACCAACCGCAACAGTGCAGTTGGTCAGGGCAGGGGGGACCTGACCACCCCCTTGCCCAAGGAGGTGGTGGCGCCAGTCCCAAGCTTAGCCACCGGCAGGTGGGGGGGAATTCATCACCCCTCCACCATCAAGTGGTTGAGGCAACCAAGCAAAGGGGCGCTCTCCCCCCCCCCCCCCCCCTTTACCAAGGGGGAGGAGCAATGGGCCTGGGGAGACCTGATCACATCCCAGACCAACCTTCTTGACAACGCCCTGGGGGTATTGACCCCCAGGGCCCCTGGTGAGGGGATTTGACCGCCCCCACCAGGGATTTGAGAGAAAGAGGGGGGGGGGACAGCATGTTTGCTGGTCACACCCCCCCCATGTGAGTCTGAGACCGGACCCAGGTGTGCCCTGGGTCCCACCTGGCCCATTTGAGGGGCCAGGGGCTGGCTGCATGAGGCAACCAGCCCGTAAACAAGGTAATGAGGTCATCATGGCTGGTTGTAAAGGACAACCAGCCAAGAGGATTGAACATTTAAGGGGCTGGTTCAGCCCCATTGAGGTGGAAAAACCAGAAATAACCAGAATAGGCTGGTTGTAAGGGTACAGAGACTGATTCCATGTGGGCTGATGTAGTCCAAACCAAGTAACAAGGCCAGTGGAGCCTGTAGAGCTCTTTTGGGGTGGAAAATTTGCCTTTTGGCTTGTTGTATCATGGGCTCATAAGAGTCCAATCTTTTGTACTTAAGTAGCTCTTCTCCCTGCTGTTTCCATGCATTCATTCATCATTCCAATCAAGTTCATCCAACATATGTCCCCATTGTGAGAGCCCCATTAGCCAATATTGACACCCAGTGGCCAGATTTTCTTTTGCTTTAAATACTGCTCATTTGCCTAAGCTAATTGCTGGCCATAATTCTAAAAATCCCATTGTATATAGTTTATGGGGTCTCTTGCCCATAAAAGGAGGGGCTCTCCCCTGCCTTTTGCCCCATCATTCATCAATCCATAATTTTGGAGAAATAAATGATCCATGTGGCCCTTCCCCTTTATTTGAGCATCTTATCCAAGGTAAATCTATGATTGCCCTTTGATCCTTGAGCCTCCATACTCAAATCCTTTATCTGCCCCTCTGTGGACTTATCCATATCAACAACCAATAGCCTTTCTGGTTGAAGAAGAATCCATTTGGTTGGATTCTTGAGTGTGTTATACCACTCCTTGATCCCCTTTTCCAAGAATACTGGTCTCAATCATTCTTTGATTGTCCTTCTGGAACCATTAAATTTTGACTGAGAGGTTTCTTTAAGCTTGAAACCTGGAGTGTTAAACCTCCCTTATTTTCTTTGAAGTTGAATTTTTGCCACACTACTCTTGAGTCCCTTGAGAAGTGTTGGGTTATTCTTGTTGAAATTAGTTATTGCCTTGCTTCTAGAGCTTCATAAAACAAATTGCTTTGTTTTGTACAGCCACCCACAGTTATCTGGTACCCTTCAAGCTCTTGATTGCAGAGAGTTGGGAAGGTTAATCAAGAACCTGGATGTCGGTTGGGATTGAGTTGATCTTTCCTAATGTTCTGCTGAAAACCAGATTTATTAGCTTGTGGGCGTTTTTAATTACAACTGCCTTGTTCTATTGAACTCTGAAAAAAGTTTAACTTATTTTGTTCAAGTCTTTCACACATCATCTTGCCTCTGATAGTGCTTGTTCCATTGATAACAATTGCCATAAAATTTATCCCTTTCCATTAATTTTTTATCCGCAAATTTCTGGAAATTCATCCCAGTTACATTTAAATATTTTTGTAACACTCAGGAGGTCAGCCTAAAAAGCACCTTTTCCCCTCCACAGAACTGCCTGCGGCTCAGCACCCTTTGGAGTCTTACACCAGCTGCAATAGATTGATTCCTTCCAGTGGAAGAGAAGAAGGATGAGAAGGCTGCCGCCCGCAATCAATCAATTGATTGGTGTTGGCAGCAGAGGAGGCAGGGGGCAATCAATCAATTGATTGCCCCTGGAAGCAGAGGGGGAGGAGGCCACTTTTGCGACTGTGAAAATGAAGATGTGTCTGGTGGGAGTCAAACCCACAACCTCAGATAGACACAGAAACACACTAGAGTGCTGCCTTTACCAACTAGGCTACGGACGCTTGTGGGTGCCAGGGTTGTTTGGTATTACTGGTCTAGGTTCAACTGAACAGCCTGCCTACTGTGGTGATACATCATGTCAGAAGATTTAACCTCAACAGCCACAATCATTTGATTGCTTGATTGATTTCCAGAAGCAGCAGAGGAGGAGGAGGAAGAGGCTGCCGCCCACAGTCAATCTATTGCTCAATTGATTGCCTGCGGCAGCAGAGGAGGAGAAGGAGAAGGCCGCTGGAAATCAATCAATTGATTGCCGGTGGTGGCAGAGGAGGAGGAGGCTGGAATCAATTGATCAATAAATCAATTTCCCCCGGCGCCGGAGGAAGAGGAGGAGGAGGCCGCCACCCGCAATTTATTGATTGATTTCTGGCAGCAGAAGAGTAGGAGCAGGAGGAAGCCTCCGGAAATCAATCAATTAATTCCTGGCAGTGGCAGAGGAGGAGGGTAGTTGGGAAGAGGAGAAGTGAGTAAAGCAAGAGAGGTTGAAGAGTTTATTGAGATCTTGGACAACAGTTGAGAGCTGGCTGGGTTGATGGGAGAGCTTGAGGAGGGAGGCCACCAAGGAAGGGCTACTATGGGGAACTTGACGCAATAAATTGCAAGCAGAAAGCAGCAGAGGAGGAGGAAAAGGGGGGGGGGGAAATTGCTACAATCAATTGCAAGCGGATGGCGGCAGCAGCAGAGGAGGAGGAGGAGGAGGAGGAGGGGAGCTTAACTGGCAGATTGAGCAATGAGTTGTGGGGGGACCTAAAGGTTGAATGATCAAAGGATCAGAAACAAATGAGGGGAAGGAAGAGGAGCAGGATGAGGAGGGGGGGGCTTACTGAAGAAATTATGGGACAGATGGTTTATTTGCTAAAGACCCAAGCCAGTCTGTGGGAAAGAGAATATCCATAAAAAATCCATAAGTACATGAGAGAAGGCATGATGAGGAAAGGATGAAAAAGACTGAGAAGACTAGATCATACCGCCTAGGAGATTTGAGAAGACCCTGTGGTGATAGAAGCAGGATGACACTAGTTGAATGAAGATAGCAGCGCAAGACTAGAAGGTAGCAGGATGGCAAGGTCAGACCAATCAAACTGAGTATTTGTAGATCCACTTCTCACCAGATGAAGATGACGCAGTGTGAGACTCAGATGTGATTAAAAGGTGGAACATGCAGAATGGAAGGAGTCAATGATTGAGTAGCGTTGCAGAGGTTGAGGATGTGAGAGGTATAGTAAGGTTGAGGATGTGAGAGATAGAGTGATTTTGAGGATGTGAGAGGTAGAGTGAGGTTGAGGATGTGAGGGTTAGAATGAGTACAAGGGAAAAGCAAGGAAAGAAAAGAAAGGAATGCAAAATGCAAGATTTGTAGCCAGGAAAAGGGACAAGCAGGAAAAAGAAGGTGAATGGATGAAAGGAAGGGGATAATAGAATCACAAGAAGATCATTGTGGTGTTGTTAAATAGCCTTGGATTGGGAACCATTCCGTGGTTGGCGCTCTCAGCATTTGGGATGCGCGCAGTCTCAGCAGCAGCCGCAGCAGGCACTGCGGGGCTCAGAATACCTGGCATGGGTTGGGCTTAACTGGGTGTTCCAGGTTGCAGCCCACTTGGATGCTACAGACCCATGGATGAAGCCGGCCCAACCAGGTTTGCGGGGTGGTTATTCCAGGAAGGTAGAGCGGGGCGGGCGTGCGCAAGTGCGGGCCAACCCGCGGGGAAGGGAATGACGTGGCGCGCTGGGCAGATATGGACAATGTGAGTGGCTCCAAGTAGGTTGCGGCAGAGGTTTGCATCATGAGAAGGAAAAACCAGGTGTGTGTAACAGTAGGCAGGCTTGAGGATTGTTGCGTTATGGGAAAGGGTTAGGGTTAGGATAGGGTTCTGCTTTCAGGGTTTCTTCCCTATTTGTTGTTGGACTGTGTTGCGCTTGTACTTAGGTTAGGGTTGAGAGTGAGGGCATAAAGTCCGTGCTGCTCTCAACCCAAGCTTGGAGGTGGATATGATATAATCTTGGCATTGCGGCACAGAAAGGAAAGGAAAAGGAAGGAATACATCATCTTTTGAAAATCTCTCTCTCTCTCTCTCTCTCTCTAAAAACAGGAATCCTTATCCTTAAAGACGCTTGGACCAATAAATTCCAAACTTGAGGAAAACTAAGGCGAGTATCTACCTCTTCTATTTTCCACACCATTGGAGTTGCCCTGGACCAATAGGAACAGAAAAGAGAAATGGAAAGCGTGAAAGTGGAGGTTTGACCACAAGGAAAAGGGAATTTGAGTGCGCTTGCAGTGTTGAAGTACAGCATTTCACAGAGATTTCAGCACTTACCAGTGGTGACAACCAAAGGAGGAGGGGAGGTGGTGGTTGAGGTGGAGGTGATGGGTGAGGTGGTGGTGGTGGTTTGTGAGGTGGAGGTGATGGGTTAGGTGGTGGTGATGGTGCGTGAGGTGGAGGTTATGGGTGAGGTGGTGGTGGTGGGTGAGAAGTTTTGGTGAGGAGGAGGAAGGAGTGGACCAGGGGTTAAAAGTTCAGTCAGCTTTTTTGTGTTTTCAACTTGCTTCCAGGAAGTTTGAATGGGCATGTTGAGAAAGATGGTGATGTGATTTGGGGTGATGACATGATGATAAGATTTGTGTGAAGCAATGGAGATGTGAAGCAATAGAGATTTGAAGCAATGGAGATGTGAAGCAATGGAGATGAGATTTGTGTGGTGCAATGGAGATGGGATTGGTATGTATTTTCCAAGGTGGAGGTGTGGATGGGTTTTTTGCATGGCATGGATGGTGGATGGATGATGGTGCATAAATGGTGGGTTTGATTTTTGAAATCCCCCATTTTCATTAAACCCGCCATTTTAAAATACACCAGTTGGGGTGTATATGTATTTCAGAAAACTGCCATTAAAAATGGTGGGTTTTGTCAATGAAATGGCAGCTTTCTAATGGAGGTTTTTCTAACTTTTATATGCCCTAATGTAAGCAATGAGAAAAATGATAAGAATTTATTTTTTATACACAAAATGGAATATTTGCAGTGGAGTTTAAATACATTTTTACCAACTATAAAAAAAACTTAACAAATTGCTAAATACACCTTTTTCATTCTGGGAATTCAGAAATGTTGAAATATTAAAACAAAAATATCATCCAATACATAAATTATTAGAAAAAAAACATGAAAAACGGATATCTTTGAAGAAAAATCAAGATTTCTGATTGAATGTAAATACCTTTGTACCAAAAATAAATAAAAAATAGAAAAATGGTATGGATATTCATTTAATGAGGAAAAGTCAAATAAATTTCAATAAAAAAATTAAAGACTTTCAATCCAATTCAATAAAACCATGCTTTAATGGGGGATGAAATTTTTCCAAAGATTCAAGCACTTCTGATATTCCATTTCCCAGTTCTTGAACCCCTCATGGACCTATATTATTTCAAAATTTTATCAAAAGGTGGAAATGGAACATCTTTCTTCAATTAAAACCCCCTCTTTACTCATTTTAAAGGCTATAAAATGCAATTCATCCACAAAAGCAATTGGTATTTTAAATTGACAGGAAAATCAAAGGGGAAAAATTTCAATGATTGAGCCTTAGAGATCAAGAATATTGGGAATTAATAAAAATTGGTAAGCAAATAATGCAAATGTGGAAAACTCATCCAATGAGTTTTTGAAATATTCACATCATCAAAATCAATTATTTCTAGAACTTGATTGAAAGCCAAGTGATTACCAAAGCTCTTCCAAAGAAAGTGATAAAATGAATCATTTCTTTCCAATTAAAAATTGCACTTATTTCTGAAATCTGGGTTGTTCCCTGCAGCCTGATGAGCCACAGCATAGTAACCCAAGTGAAAATCCATTGGGAGATCATAGAGAGATTCTACATAATTTGAAAAAGCACTTGGAAGCTGAAAAAAAATCTACTTCTCCTTGGCCTCATATGAATAGATGAATTTGAAGAAGATTGACTTTGGATAGAAGGATTTTAAGATGATTGAACCAACATCAAAGGAATTCAATATGACTGAAATGGTGGCATTGATTGATTGAAGTAAGCCTGCAAGTCCGTTGCAGGAGAATGGGAACTTCAAGATTGAGCTCTCAAGGCTTGAATTTTACTTTTGTCTGGTTCATCTTTTGATCTCTCATTTTTTTTCAAGAGCTTCATGCTCAGAAATTTGGGCTTGGAATTTTCTCCTTGTAAACTCTTCTTTGATTTTTTCCTGATATCCCTTTTTATTTAAAACTTGCCTTGCCCTCCCATCTTCAGAATTTTTTTGATCTAGATATTTTATTGCCTTCAGATCTTCATCACTTTGTTTGATCTAATTCTTGCCTTTCCTTCAGATCTTCAGAATACTTGCTTTCCATCTTTAATCTTGAATTTTAAGCATAATTTTATTCCCTCTCTAATCTTTCATGTTCAGAATCCTTCAATTCCCTCTCTAATCTTGCCTGTTTTGTTGGCTTCTATTTGATTTTGTTCATAATTTGCTTTGCTTTATGTTTCCTTTTCTTCATAACAATCACTCCCAAGTTTCTCCTGTTCTTGATAAGAAGGCCTCCTGATTTTTCCTGTTCCTGCGGTGTCCTTTGATTCTCAAAATAACTGTGTCTTTCCCTTTCCTCTACCTGCCTTATTTTTTGCCTCTCAATTTTTTTTTCCTGATTTTTTTAATGAAAACTCTGTTCTTCTATTTCAAAAAAACAAAGGCTCCCTTCATGTGGAATACTGAATGGAGCTTTGATTAGGGTCTGGGAGCCTTCAAATTGTGGATTCCAGAGGCTCAGGACTGCCAACTCTTTCAAACCTGAAGCTTCCAGAAAGAAAAAGGTCAATTTTTTCCAACATCTGGAGTTTCCTAACTTTTGAAAGACCTCTGAAACTACCACAAATAGATTTGAGATTTTGTTCAAACTTTTGGAAGAAAAATTAATATACTGAATCATAATATTCATAATTAACATGAAGATTTCACTGTGCATGAAAGTCATTGGGCTCAAGATAACCTTTCAGAGTTTCTGGGGTAATCTAACATACGAATGCAAAGGATGGACATGGACCTGAAGGAATTTATTTTAAATGATTTGGTTCTTGCTCCAGAAATATTTGAATATTCCTCTTTAAATTTTATCAATTAATAATAATAAATTATCATGTGAATATTATCAAATACATCAGGGAAATTCATAAATATTTTTGAAGATTGGCTAGCTATACGAATGTGGCTCTCTTTGTTTTGATTCACTATTGAAATTGTGATAATTAAATGGAATGTAAAAATATCCCCTGTGGAATTGAAAAAGTAGGAATTTATAGAAGAATGGGAAACTTCAGCCCTTGAAATAGTTTCATTTCCAAGATGCAAGTGGTTGGGAGTCCACAGGTGTCCAAAAATTTCCTTGTTCTTGGTACAAACTCTCCGATGTACTGTGACAACTCCATTTCTAATTCCAGGTTGGAATCCAACTCCAAAAATTAACTTTGTATTCATTAATAATTATTGACCCAAAAAATGTTTTCTAAAAAGAAATAAATGAATACCACAGGTCTTCAGTTCTGAAAAATATTTTGCATCTGGCCAATATTTTCTTGTTGCTATTCCAAGTTCAAATGAGGCAAAGAATTTGATTGTGAAGTTTTTAAATTTTATTTGTAACCCTTTAAAAGAATCTTGAATCAGTTTCAATTTCTTCTTGGAAATAACCACCAAATTGATCCTAAATTGAAATCATAAGAACTCATATGGCTCATCAGGGAAAACGCTATCAACATTTTGGCCTGTTGAAGCCATTCCAACAAAGTGAAACAAGGGATATACATAGCAGTATGTCTTTTATGTGAAATTTATTATGCACACATGGTGGAATTTTCTAGGAAAATATATTGATGAAGGGTGAGGGAAGAACAAGGCTGCAAGATTCCATCTGATGAGGTCATACATAAATGAATGTATCCAGTTCTCAGATGAGGTACTCCTAAGATTCAGGAAATATTGGAGAGGTGATTGATTTCATACATCAGGATCCCGCAACAAAACAAATTTGAAATGCCTAACCAAAATGCTATGGGACTAGCTGAAAAACCATTCCATTTTAAAATTTTATGGTTTCACATACAACCACATGAAACAGTACCAACAGGTTTAAGGGAAATTTTTCCCAAGGTGTGTTTGGATTTTGGCACTAAAAAATGCATAACCCAAATATGGAGCCATATTCAGACACACTCATGAGGACCATGAGGATCCACCAAGGATTGGGAGTCTTTCTTTTTACAGGAAGAAACCCCAAACATTTTCACAGAAAAAGAAAATCTAAGAAAGTTTACTCATTTCAAATTGAACCCACAAAAGCGTTAGCCACATTCTAGTGTCATAACTCAGGATCCCACAAAAAGATTGAGAGTCAAGGCCTAATCAAAGGGATATGAGAATGGCTGCAAAACCATTAAATTTTCAGGTTTTATGGTGCCACATAATTGAACATAAATTAATTATTTCTACATTTTATTTTCATTTTGCAAAGATATTTTATTCTGATTAAATTCTTCCCATCTTTCGGGTTTAAAGATGGAAATATTTTTTTGGCGGGGACACCTGCTGAAATCATGGATCTGGCCCTTGATTTAATTCCATGTTGAATTTTTAAATGAAATTATTGACCACTAGGTTCAAAAAAAGGCTCATTGTTGTGTTTGGGGTTCATTAAAGCCAGATTCCATTGGTTATTTTCTGATTTTTTATCCATAAATATTGAAAGGGCCATAAATTCTCCTTGAGGATGTCTTATGTGATTAAGGATCAGGATTGGATTCATTGTTACTACCCAAGCAGCACTTCAATTGCACATTATTTTCAATGTGTGAATTTAAGATCCTAATGGCATAATAATGGTCATTTTCCCAATTTTGCGCAAACTGAATCCATTGAGCCTAAGTTGGAAAAGATCTTTCAGGAGGGAGCTTCATATCTGGCTTTGATAAAAGGAATTCATACTTATTTTGGTGATTATCCACAACAGGAATGCCTGGATCTTGATCAACCACATCAGATTCACCTTTAGTGTCCATATATTCATACTTATACACCTTAGGAAATTATTTATTCATTTCTGGTTCCCTTACTTCCCTAATATAATATGAGAGAAAAATATGAGGCTGATATTTAGAAATAAAAACAACATCATTAAAAAAAAAGAAAATCATAAATAATTGAAAATCTATGTTATTTTCAAAAGTTATAAAGAAAGATTTTATGCCTATAATAGCTGTGGGAAACCTGAGATACATCTTGGATTCAAGGCATGGAATACTTTTGAAGAATTTTTCTGAATGGAGCAAATAGCTCAATTCATATCAGATTGTGGGCTTTAAGTTTGGGAATTTTGATTGGATTCAAAAGAACTATCAGATTCAGGAAGTTTTTGTTGGCCTTGAGTAGCAATATAAGTCTCAGATCTTGATACAAAACAAAATCATTATAAAAGTACATCATAAGAAAAACATAAATAATTGATGATTATTCAAAAGAATTAAAAAGAAATACAACATCACTTGAGTTCCAGTGATATATGGAATTGTTTTTAGTTTTTTTTTTTTCAATTTGAGAGTTTCCATATGGTTCAAGGCCTTGGGAATATTGTGGAGGTGCTTGAGAATTTTAGATATTCTGGAAACAATTTGGATCATGATACAAAGCAGTGTTTGTGATTAAGCCCAAGGGATCAAACAAGGGATCAAATTTTCTAACCAAAGAACAACTTGAAGTATTTTGGTAATTGGATTCAGAGTTTGGGAATGTTTTTTGAGGTTGATGATGAACATCTTGAGAAATATTGGAGAGATTTCAGGCTGAATAATTGGTAACACTTGAATGAACAAAGGGATTGATTATAGAAGAGGACTGATTTTGAGAACTATTAATTGAATTTCTTGAGACAGAAATCTTCTTCTCTTCATTTGATCATAATACTCTTAGTAATTTTTAGTGTTATACATATTTTTATATGTTGATTTTTAAGTATCTGGTTGGGTAAAAGGGCTGTGGTGAGAAAAGATTGATTAATATCTGGATACTGAGGACAGAGATAATTAGTTGAGTGCCCTGGACCCCTTTTAAAGAGGAAATATTTTGGAAAGAAATGGAAAGTTATGAGATTACAGTTCAAAAATCAATATTCTTATCAAAATTTACCTGAAAGGATTCCAAAAAATGAAACAAATAATGATAAAATTCTGAATCATGAATCAAAAAAAGTTTCTATTGTTTCAAATAAATCTAAAAGAAATATTAATCACTGAAATTTTTCCACATTCAAATCTTAATATAAAAAAAAGGACAAAAAATCCAAAATCATTTGATTAAATATTAAAAAAAAAAGTAAAAAAGTAAAAAACTAGAAAAATTTGGGGAGAAGTTTTCCACAGCCTCACTCAAATCTGGGTGAGGTTGAAACCTGTAGTGATTTTTTTTTTCAATTCATTATTAGGGCATGAATTTTCTCACGCCCCCAATCATTTATTTCATGGAATATTATGTATACCTTCCATTGCATGCCTCTTCTGCTACACGGACAAATAATTTCATGGGAATTTAAAGATGTTTCTTTTTTAAATTATGAAATGGAAGTCCTGTAGCTGGGGTTTCAAAATCCCCCAAAAAAATCTTTGGTAATTTTGGAGGCAGTAGAACCCCTTCAAAAATGGAATCAAAAAATCAAAAAAATCCACCTAAACCAATTTTTCCATGGGTGTTTGGATCCTTATTATGGCTATTTCAATTATTTTTTTTGGTTTATTTCTACTACCAGAAAGTTAAAAAAAATTTAAAGAGCTTTTGATATTTTTAGAGTTTTTGGATGTGTCATTTTGCCTTAAAAAATTCCTTCAAAAAACCAAAAAAATCATATTTCTCATTGGAAATTTGCATCCTTTTATTTTACTTTTAATTTATTATTTTTTGGTGATTAAAGATATCAAAAAGTCAAAAAAAATTTAAAGAGCATTCAAATTTTTCTTTCATATTTTTTGGATGCATTTTTTACCTTAAAAAATTCCTTCAAAAAGCCAAAAAATTCAAAAAATTCAATTTTCTCATTGGACTTTTGGATCCTTTTGTTTGCCTTTTTGATTTTTTATTTTTGAGTGATTCGAAATTTCAAATATTGAGAAAAACTATTGAAGAGCTTTTAAATACTTCTTCAGAATTTTTGGATGTATCCTGGGCCTCCGAAAATTGAATCCAATGTAAAAATATTTCAAATTAACACATCTATCACAATTTTTTTTTGGGTAATGTTAAATTCATGGCTACAGAGCCATGTACACAGCTCTGAACACGGTTCTTTGAGCCATGTACACGGCTCAATGGGCTGTGTGGCACGCTACACAACTCAAATGAGCCGTGTGGCATGCGACACAGCTCAATTGGCCGTGTGGCATGCTACATGGCTCAAATGGTCTGTGTGGCATGCTAAACGTCCCATTTGAGTTGTACGGCATGCCAAAAAACTAAAATCAAGTTGTGTAGCCTCCACCAAATCATAAATAATGAATAATAAATAAAAAATAATAAGTTATAAGTTATAAATTATATATAATAAATAATAAATAATAAATAAATAATAAATAAATAATAAATAATAAATAATAAATAATAAATAATAAATAATAAATAATAATAAATAATAAATTATATATAATAAATAATAATAAATAATAAATTATATATAATAAATTATATATAATAAATAATAAATAATAAATAATAAATAATAAATAATAAATATTAAATATTAAATATTAATAATAATAAATGATAAATAATAAATTAAAAATTATATGGAGTAGTGTACAGGCCCCCATGCATTGAGGGTTCCTACACAACTCCCACAGGATTTGTGGGGCTGTGTACAGGGCTCCCACACGGCTGGAGCTGTGAATTTAACATCACCCTTTTTTTTTACATTTGGTATCAAAATTTCTGCAAATATTTTTGGAAAGAAATTTAGAATAGAATTAAAATACTCCAAGAAAATTATTTCTGACTGCTTGTCACATTTCTTACCCCTCAAATAAGAAATGACAATGAAAATAATACCAAAGAAAGGGTGGTCTCTCTTTAATTATCCTTTTTTTTTGTGAAAAAAATAATGATTATCCAAAAAATCCGAAGCTGCAGATATCAAGGGATTATCCAAAGCTTCTAAAATATTCATTTTTGCTAATTTTTGAGGCAATATTTGTGTCTCAAAAACCAAACCAAAATTCGCTTCTGGGACTGTTCTTTGAGCCCTTTCACATGCATAAATCCAATATGACAGAATTTTTTTTCCTGGGACCTCCACCAATCTTGGAGCACTCCAATTATCTTATAAACCACCCCCTCAAGCTCTTTAACCCTCCCAATCACCCCGCACCATAAGATCCCACTACCATACCATACCACACCATACAACACCATACCACACCACACCACACCACACCACACCACACCACACCACACCACACCACACCACACCACACCACACCACACCACACCACACCACACCACACCACACCACACCACACCACACCACACCACACCACACCACACCACACCACACCACACCACACCACACCACACCACACCACACCACACCACACCACACCACACCACACCACACCACACCACACCACACCACACCACACCACACCACACCACACCACACCACACCACACCACACCACACCACACCACACCACACCACACCACACCACACTAAATCACACCACACCACACCACACCACACCACACCACACCACACCACACCACACCACACCACACCACACTAAATCACACCACACCACACTAAACCACACCACACCACACCACAAGGCATGACACCACTCATCAGCATACCACACCACAACCCACTCATCATCCATCACCACTCCTCAACAAAAACAACTTGACACTCCAGATACTCTCAAAAAACACTTTTCCCTCTTATATTAAGTCTCTGAATACATGTTTTTACTCAATTTATTCTCAATATGTTTCTCAACTATCAACTCCTATCTCCACTTCATTTTTCAAAAAGAAAATCTCTTTTTGCAATGGTTTAAAAAAATATCCACCCACTTTTCAGAACTGTTTCAACAGACCCATTATCAATTGTCTTTTCTAACCAAACTATTGATTCAACTCCTCTTTCTCCTTCTTCATCTCATCAAACTCTCAATTCCACCCCTCTGGCCCCACCTCCCAAGATATCATATAATACCAAGGAGGATCTGGTTGAAGCTATCCAATCATGGGCAAAGTCTAATGGATATTCCATATCTACCAAAGTATCCAATTCCAATAAACATACCTACACTTATCAAAGTGATTAATATTGGGAATATAAACCCAGAAAAGATACCAAAAAGTTAAAAAAATCAAGAAAGACCAATTTTCCTTTAATATCATCAGGCAATGTTTCAAAAATTTTGGGGGTCTGGGTGGTAAAGGTTACATGTCCAGACCACAAGCATCCAACTTCAAATGATCCTTAAACTCATCCCATCCACAGAAAAATCAAAGGGAAGCCACAGGAGATGCTTCAAAATTTAACCAAAGCTGAAGTTCCCCCATTAAAAATTCTCAACACTCCTATAGAAACCTCATCATCTCCTGTCCAAAGAAATATCAATAATATTTACAATGCAAGATCCCTAATTCAAAAAATTGTGATGATGAATTCACAACTCCAGTCGTGTGGGAGTTTTTTAGGGCCCCACAAGACCTGTGGGAGTTATGTAGGGCCCCACACAACCTGTGGGAGTCGTGTAGGGCCCCTCAATGCGTGGGGTTTCATACACTACTCCAAAGGTTTATTCCAAACACGTTCAACCCCTGGGGGGGCATATACCCCCCATAATGGGCTATTTTGATTTTTGTACCCCTTTACACAACTATTTAGACCTGTGTACGGGGGTAAAAAACCCCCCCAGGGTTGTCCAAGAATTGAGTTATTTTTATTTTATTTTATATTTTATATTTTATATTTTATATTTTATATTTTATATTTTATATTTTATATTTTATATTTTATATATAATATTTTATATTTTATATTTTATATTTTATATTTTATATTTTATATTTTATATTTTATATTTTATATTTTATATTTTATATTTTATATTTTATATTTTATATTTTATATTTTATATTTTATATTTTATATTTTATATTTTATATTTTATATTTTATATTTTATATTTTATATTTTATATTTTATATTTTATATTTTATATTTTATATTTTATATTTTATATTTTATATTTTATATTTTATACTTTATATTTTATATTTTATATCTTATATCTTATATTTTAAATTTTATATTTTATATTTTATATTTTATATTTTATATTTTATATTTTATATTTCATATTTCATATTTTATATTTTATATTTTATATTTTATATTTTATATTTTATATTTTATATTTTATATTTTATATTTTATATTTTATATTTTATATTTTATATTTTATATTTTATATTTTATATTTTATATTTTATATTTTATATTTTATATTTTATATTTTATATTTTATATTTTATATTTTATATTTTATATTTTATATTTTATATTTTATATTTTATATTTTATATTTTATATTTTATAATTTATATTTTATACTTTATATTTTATATTTTATATTTTATATCTTATATTTTATATTTTATATTCTATATTCTATATTCTATATTCTATATTTTATATTTTGTATTTTATATTTTAAATTTTAAATTTTAAATTTTAAATTTTATATTTTATATTTTATATTTTATATTTGGCTAATGTTCAATTCATGGCTCATTGAGCCATGTAAACAACTTTGTAAACAGCTCTTTGAGTTGTGTACACGGCTCAATGGGCCGTGTGGCACCCTACACAACTCAAATGAGCTGTGTGGCATGCTACACCGCTCAAATGGGCCGTGTGGCATGCTACATGCCTCAAATGGGCTGTGTGGCATGCTACATGTCCCATTTGAGTTGTAAGGCACGCTAAAAAACTAAAATCAAATTTTGTAGCCTCCACTGAATAATAAATTATAAATTATAAATTATAAATTATAAATTATAAATTATAAATTCTAAATTCTAAATTATAAATAATAAATTATATATGATAAATAATAAATAATGAACAATAAATAATAAATAATAAATAATACATAATACATAATACATAATAAATAATGAATAATAAATAATAAATAATAAATAATAAATAATAAATAATAAATAATAAATAATAAATAATAAATAATAAATAATAAATAATAAATAATAAATAATATATAATAAATAATAAATAATAAATAATAAATAATAAGTAATAAATAATAAGTAATAAATAATAAATAATAAATAATAAATAATAAATAATAAATAATAAATAATAAATAATAAATAATAAATAATAAATAATAAATAATAAATAATAAATAATAAATAATGAATAATAAATAATAAATAATAAATAATAAATAATAAATAATATATAATAAATAATAAATAATAAGTAATAAATAATAAGTAATAAATAATAAATAATAAATAATAAATAATAAATAATAAATAATAAATAATAAATAATAAATAATAAATAATAAATAATAAATAATAAATAATAAATAATAAATAATAAATAATAAATAATAAATAATAAATAATAAATAATAAATAATAAATAATAAATAATAAATAATAAATAATAAATAATAAATAATAAATAATAAATAATAAATAATAAATAATAAATAATAAATAATAAATAATAAATAATAAATAATAAATAATAAATAATAAATAATAAATAATAAATAATAAATAATAAATAATAAATAATAAATAATAAATAATAAATAATAAATAATAAATAATAAATAATAAATAATAAATAATAAATAATAAATAATAAATAATAAATAATAAATAATAAATAATAAATAATAAATAATAAATAATAAATAATAAATAATAAATAATAAATAATAAATAATAAATAATAAATAATAAATAATAAATAATAAATAATAAATAATAAATAATAAATAATAAATAATAAATAATAAATAATAAATAATAAATAATAAATAATAAATAATAAATAATAAATAATAAATAATAAATAATAAATAATAAATAATAAATAATAAATAATAAATAATAAATAATAAATAATAAATAATAAATAATAAATAATAAATAATAAATAATAAATAATAAATAATAAATAATAAATAATAAATAATAAATAATAAATAATAAATAATAAATAATAAATAATAAATAATAAATAATAAATAATAAATAATAAATAATAAATAATAAATAATAAATAATAAATAATAAATAATAAATAATAAATAATAAATAATAAATAATAAATAATAAATAATAAATAATAAATAATAAATAATAAATAATAAATAATAAATAATAAATAATAAATAATAAATAATAAATAATAAATAATAAATAATAAATAATAAATAATAAATAATAAATAATAAATAATAAATAATAAATAATAAATAATAAATAATAAATAATAAATAATAAATAATAAATAATAAATAATAAATAATAAATAATAAATAATAAATAATAAATAATAAATAATAAATAATAAATAATAAATAATAAATAATAAATAATAAATAATAAATAATAAATAATAAATGATAAATGATAAATTATATGGAGTAGTGTATCGGCACCAACGCTTTGAGGGACCCTACACAACTCCCACAGGCCGTGTGGGGCCCTACACCGCTTCCACCCAACTGGAGCCGTGAATTTAACATCACCCTTTATATTTTTGTTTTTTTAAACCAAAAAATCAACCATTTTTGATTTTTTGGTTGATTTCTGTTTTTTCTTTATATTTTTTTTAAGTTTGTTTTTAGCCTGGAATTATTTTAGATTTGTGGCACAAAAAAAAACTAGATTTGGGTTATTTACAACCCTACACGACCCATTTGAGCCGTGTAGCATGCCACACGGCCCATTTGAGTTGTGTAGCATGCCCCACGGCCAATTTGAGTCGTGTAGCATGCCACACAGCTCATTTGAGTCGTGTAAAAAACTCAATGAGTTGTGAATTTAACATTAAACTTCAAAAAATTACCCTTTATTACAAAACTCCTGTTTAAAACATCACTTTTGAAACACAAGACTTCTCCAGAATACAAGGGCTTCACTCCAACATCAATTGGTTCATCAATTCATCTATTGACTCTTTCTATAATGAAGTTCAAGACATTTATAATTCAATGACCATCCGAAGCCATGAGAGATCTATTGAAGCCTCTCAGAAACAATTCCAGCATCTTTTTGGTTTACTTCACTTTGTGGATCATCTTTCTGGAAAAATAAGCCACTATGCCCTCAAAAACATTCATTCATTTCATCAAGTTCCTCAATGTTCCACCAATTGAAACAACTGTGATTAATCTTCTTACATGGTTATATCATGTTTTCAAAAAGTCAAATTGGCTATCAGAAAGGGTGAAATATTCCAAATTGAAGATTTCAATCCTCAATGGCATTTCAAAGCTCCCTTATCAGTAATATTTTTTTTATTTTGATTCAAACTCAAATTGACAACTTCCTGATTTATTTTGATTTTTCTTTCTCCAGTTAACTCTGGAGCCTGATGCAACTAAAGAATCAGAAGACCTTGAGTTTACAACCAAAGAAAGTAATGAAAACCTATATTCCACTGAACTATGTGAAAAATTGAGCAAGTTTCCACTGGGAGAGCAACTATATCATCTGGGTCAAAGCACAAAGCTGTACAGTGGAAGATATAAACTCACTCTGATTCAAGAGCACAATAATAATCAAAGATACAAAGCAAGGGGAAGACCCAAAGTAGCAGCCAACAAGTTAAAGAATATTTTTCAGTCCTCAAGTAAAAGAGATCCATGTGGTTTTGAATATTTAGAAGAACACAAGAGGAGATTAAGGCCAAAGAAGGAATTAATACCAAATTAAAAGGTCAGTCAATATTTTTTGGGAAAAATATCAAATTTCATAATTAATATTTTCTTCCTATGTTTTCAGGCTTCAAGAAAGTGGAGGGCCATCAAGGGGAAGGGGAAGGTAAAAAAGAAGAAGGAATAAGATAAAGAGGTAATTTTATATCTATAATTATTTCTTCTGCAACAGATTGTTTTTTTAATGAGTCCTTATCATTTTTCCAACATAGGGTAAATTTGTGACTGAAGAGGAATATTTTTAAAATAAAGAGGTTCCAGATTTAGAGAAGGGGAATATTCAGCAGATGAATAGCTGCAAGATTTGAGAAGGGAAAGATTCAGCAGATGAAGAGCTGCCATATTTGAATTTTATTAAGATGTTTAGCTTTCATTTCATTTTATTGTTTGTTGTTTTTCTAGATATTATTTTTCATTAATTTTTAATTCAAAATTTAATTGGAGGTCTGGAACCATTGTGAATAAACAGGTTCCTTCTCCTGAATACAATCCTGGGACAAAAATTGAGAGACTAAATTTATTCAATGAAGATTGAGATTCTCCTTAAAATCCGCCTGGAAGCAAGGTATTAGCACAAACAGAAACAAAAATGAGTGAGAAAGTGAGTAATTATGATATTTTCCCATTTTTTATTTTTTCTGGTTTTTTTTGGGTTTTTGATCCAGGTTTCCTGCACATTATTGTATTCATCTTCTGGAACCTTTGACCAAGTCTCAATTGAAGAAGTGAATTTTATCTTTAAACAATATTTTATTTTATCAAAAATTTTGATTTTTGTTTTTAGTTCCCATACAAAGATTTTATTTCCCCCAAAACAGCCATTCCACATATTTCACATTCTCAAGATAGTATAGGGGATGGGAGCTGTGGCTTTAGAGCAGCATAAATTTTCTTGTGGAGGAACTCAGAAGACTGGATTGAATTCAGTAAATAAATGGAAAAACAGATTTATTCAAACCCAATCTGCAAGGAACCAAGATTACTGCGTGATATATGGGGTGAAAATTTCCAAGAATCAAGAAGACAACTTAACCACCTTTCTGGACCAGCTCCCATAAATATGTGGATGAAATTTCCACCCCATGGTTTAATTTTTAGAGCTTTGTGGTGATGTTTTGTTCCATTCAATAAAATGAAGTAGAAACAAATAAAAAAGTTTAGTTGAATAAAATTTAATATTTTTATCCATATTTGTTATTTATTTTTGATTTTTTCAATGAAGTTTTAGAGGTGTGTGCATACATCCAAAATATCATTAAAAAGTATTGAAAATCTATTTTTTTTTCTTTGTTTAAATTTCTGAAATCTTAAATCCTCTCAAAAAAATTATTTTTAAAGGAAAACAAAAGGATCCAAAGATGCAATGAGAAGATTTGATTTTTTGAATTTTTTGGTTTTTTGAAGGAATTTCTTAAGGTAAAAAATGAAATCCAAAGATTCTGAAAAAAATATTAATAATCTCTTTAATAGTGGTTTTAAATTCATAAATAATTCAATCACCAAAAAAAACATTATCAAAAAGGCAAACAAAAGGATTCAAAATTCCAGTGAAAAAATTGAATTTTTTGGATTTTTTGGTTTTTGGAATGAATTTCTTAAGTTAAAATAATCCATCCAAAAAATCTGTAATAATTATTTAGATGCTCTTTATTTTTTTTTTTTGATTTTTTAAATCTTGAATCACCAAAAAAAAAAAAAAGAAATCAAAAGGAAGATAAAAGGATGCGAACATCCAAAGAGAAATTTGATTTTTTATTTTTTTTTATTTTTTAATGAATTTTTTAAGGTAAAAGGATACAAAAAAAAAATCCAAGAAAAATATTGGAAAGATCTTTGAATTTTTTTTTGAATTTTCAGTGGCTGAAAAAAATCAAAATAAATAATTCAAATAGCCAAAATAAAGATTTAAAAACCCATGGAAAAATTGGTTTTGGCCCAATTTTTCAATTTTTTGATTCCATTTTTGAAGGGGAAAAGGACTTCCACCACCTGACTCAACTCTGGGCTAGGTTAAAACCCGGGGTGAAAAATTATATCATTTTTAAATCAATTTTTTTAATAATAATGATAATAATGATAACCAAAGTTGAAATATTTAGATATATAGATTGATGAAAGAAATAAAATTAAGTTGGAGGACCACCAATACCTGAACCAAGTCTTGGCCAGGTTCAAAACTGGGGTGAAGAATCTAAATATTTTCTAATTATTTATTTTTCAATAATAATAAACAAAAAGTTGAAAAAAATCAAACAGGGGGAGGGAAGGACCATCACCACCTCACCCAACTCTGGGTGAGGTTGGAAGCTGCGGTGCACCTGGTTTCTGTGTTGGAAAGTTGGTGCCTCTGCAGGATTTGAAATAATTTTTAAAACCATTTCCCTGGAATGCTGGAAGTTTTTCAAAGGCTTTCAAAGCTTTGCAGAACAGGAAGCAATTTTTTGACAGCAGGGCCACCAGAAGGGCCAGCGCCCCCTCTGGTTTGTTGGTAGGGGGGAGGGGGGAGGCGCCTATTATCCCAGACCATTGCATGGGATAAGAGGCCACTGTGTATGGCATGGGATACCTAAACCTTCCTGGTGTAGGAAAGGAGGGAACTTGGAATAAAAATAGTAAAAATATTGCTATCATCATGCCACTGATGCCTTTTGGTGTCATGTTAGCAATATTTTTGCGGCATAATAATAGTAATATTTTTGTTGTGAAAATAGCCTGGGAATTTTTGAATTTTACAGTTCTGTTTCAATTTGGCCTCATTTCCTGTTTTCAAAGAATCCTCAACTAATTATTTATTGAGATATTTATGTAATTGTGGTCTGTTTGATTTCTTTCAAATATTATTAAAAAAATCTCAGGGAGAATCTGTAAGTATTTGGACCAAAGACTATTTTAAGACTTAAATCATACTGAAGCCCCTACCATAAGATTCAAAAAATCCTGGAAGGATTGAACTAGCTTTGATTAATTCCAGAGGCCATACAGAATCTCTCAAAGAATCTGTGAGAAATTTCAGAATTAATCCAAGAAGAAATCTGTGGCTTTGATTATTTCCAAACTACTTTAATCCTATCAATATGCATGGGAAATTTTGAAAAATGTTATTTGAGTTGAAATAAATGCAATCTGGGTACTTTGAAAGAGACAGCAGGAAAAGTAAAAAATATAATTAAATGAAAAAATAAATTAGAAACATGAAAAAGAGGGGGAATATCCAATATATTGGTGGAGATTTGGAATCCCCACCCAATTCAGGTAGGGTAATTCACCAAAACTACTTTGCATTCCCACTCCTTAATAAATTAAATTTATCTATCAATGATGGACCAAAACTCAGGGCCTCAAAGTTTTATTTTTAGTCAATTTAAAATTTCAGATGCATTTTCATGTATAGGCTTCAAACCTGAAATTCAGTCAGAATTGATTAACTATTATTTTAGGAGTTGCAGGGAAATAGGTGTTTTGTCAAAATTCCCACATGCAGCCATGGAGGCTAAATGACCATGCATGGCTGCTTCCCATTCCAAAAATGTGGCACATGGCATCAAAATCCAGTTTAAAGGATTTGAAGCAGGCACACAGTTCTGGGAAGGTGAAAAACACATAGCGGCATTACTACACAACAGAAAGCTTTGACAGCAACTGTCAAACAATGAAAAGGCCCTGTTAAGGTACCCCATGGACATGCTTAAACTCAGACAGAGACATAAAGTTTCTGTACCAAATGTTTTTTTGGGTAGAGCATAGTAAAAAACATAGAAGAAATCAAACAAAAATGCATAAAAACTCAAATCAACCTATTTAAATAAAGGGAATTATTGTTTTCATGCCCCCAATCATTAATTTGCAAGTTTTTTACATCCCCACAAAATTCCCCATATGTGCAGTTTGCCTTGAATTTTCACAATATTGTGAATTTTTCAAAAATAAAAATAAAATACCAGCACTTAGGGATAAATTCAAAACCCCTCTCATAATGTTTTCAGAGTTTTTGGTCCATTTGAAAACCTTCAAAATTGAGTTCAAAAATTTGAAAAAATTAATAAAAAGACGTTAAATCACTAATGTTTTCCCTTTTTTATTTTCTTCCCCTAATTATTTTTGAAAATTTGAAGATACAAAAAGTTTACAAATATATCAGGAAATTAAAATATGGTTTTTGCAGATTTTGATCAATTTAATTCCTGCTAAAAATGGGATTAAAATACAAAGAAACATGTCATTTTCTTCCATATCTTCCTGAAGAAGTTTCCAATTCTAGAGATTTCAGCCCTTTAGTGGGTATTTAAGAGGAAAAAAGACCATTATCTGAGGATTTTCTTTATATTTTTTTTCCCCCAAAGAATATATAATTAAAAATACAAAATTGGAATTTTTTCTTGGAGTCTTTGATTAAATAATAAATAGAAAAATAAATTATGGAAAACTCAGGAAAAAAAATAATTTGTTCAATAAATATCAATTTTTACTGCTTTATTTCTTGGATTTGCAGAATTTTTAGGAGGAAAATATTTTTTCAAACCAACTTATAATTCATTATGAATCACATCCTCCAATTTTTGTGATTCTTTTCTAGAAAAACCCTTCCAAAGAAGATGTAATTTGGGAGCTGTCCACAGTTCAGAACTATAGTGGAAAAAATCATGTTCTTGAAATCTTTCAAAATAATGAAACATATGGGATAATTTGAAGTAGGAGGGGAATTCAGGGTAAAATAAGCTGATGGCATCAACTTAGATGAAAGTACCACTGGCCTTTTGTATGTCTCTGCCATCAGGAAACCTCAGCAAGGTAATTTAATACAGTAACTTTGAGAGGCAGGTCCAAAAGTGTGGTTGGGATGTTTTATTGCTTTTTAAAATCTTCATCCCAGAATTCATCTATGAAATTTTCTTCCTTGAAGAGAGAGTTTGATTCTGTTTATGTGATCATTTCCTAATGTATTGAGCTCTAATCTTCAAATTGATGGCCCAAGTTAACTTCTACTGATCTAAATCCACAGTTACAATCATCCATCACATCTCAAACATGTGAAATTTGTGATATGGCTGTGTTGGGGAAAATAAAATTTTAGTATGTTTACTATGAAAAGAAAAATTAGCATTATTCAACAGGAAACTAAAAAATAAATAACTTACTTTACCAATAGTTACCAATTCAAAGTTATCATAAGATGAAAAATACATTATTTTGAACTTATATAATTAAAAAAAATTCCAGGTTGATAAATGAACCACAAAGCAAGATTTTTTCAGAAAAATATTCATCTTTAAAGTTTCAGAAGCTGTAGCTGTAGGAGAAAATATTGGATGCCCTGGGGGCCTATAAGCATCTGCACCTTCATCTTCTTGCTTTCTTATCTTAATTTTCTTCAAATTCCCAGGGCTTAAATTATGGGATACAAACTGCTTATTGATCATGGTTTCTGACCTGTGATTGAGAAAAAGAAATATGTCAATTAATGAAAACTATAAAAACTAGACTGATACCCCCAAAAAAGAAATTACTAAATTTCTTGCTTAAATGCAATTATTCAAGCTCTGCTATTTCTTCTCCACTTAGTTGATCTTATTTTATACATCCATCCTGATCAGAATAAAATGTTAGCCAAATTACACAAAACAATTCAATAAATAAAACACCCCTTCCTCTGAATCCTGTTTTTTTCCCCTTTGACTTTTCTTGGGCTTTCTTTCCTTTAATTTTACTCAGAGTCTGAAATTAGAGCAAACCAATTTACAAGATAATTCTTTTAAAATCACTCCAAAAAACAGAGAGGGAAAAAAAAGAAAAAAGGAAAAACTAACCATTGCTTTACCCATTTGATGCTTCCTTGGTCTTCCATTGCTCTTTGGTCCTTACATGGGCTGATTGGGAAGGAAATTCATAAGATGATTGATATTTTTGGCATAATTTATTCTAAGTGGGCTATCAATCATTCCAAAGCAAAAAAATAAAAGATAAACCAGAAATTAATTTTTGATGTTGTTTTTAAAAAATTAAAAAGAAAAAATAAGAGAAAAAAATACAAAACAGCAGGCAAAATAAAGTAAAATAAGAGAAGAAAAGGAAAAAAAAAGAAAAGAAAAGAAAAAGAAAAAGAAAAAGAAAAGAAAAAGAAAAAGAAAAAGAAAAAGAAAAAGAAAAAGAAAAAGAAAAGAAAAGAAAAAGAAAAAGAAAAGAAAAGAAAAAGAAAAAGAAAAAGAAAAAGAAAAATAAAATAAAAAGAAAAAGAAAAATAAAAATAAAAATAAAAAGAAAAAGAAAAATAAAAAGAAAAAGAAAAAGAAAAAGAAAAAGAAAAAGAAAAAGAAAAAGAAAAAGAAAAAGAAAAAGAAAAAGAAAAAGAAAAAGAAAAAGAAAAAGAAAAAGAAAAAGAAAAAGAAAAAGAAAAAGAAAAAGAAAAAGAAAAGAAAAAGAAAAAGAAAAAGAAAAAGAAAAAGAAAAAGAAAAAGAAAAAGAAAAAGAAAAAGAAAAAGAAAAAGAAAAAGAAAAAGAAAAAGAAAAAGAAAAAGAAAAAGAAAAAGAAAAAGAAAAAGAAAAAGAAAAAGAAAAGAAAAAGAAAAAGAAAAAGAAAAAGAAAAAGAAAAAGAAAAAGAAAAAGAAAAAGAAAAAGACGCACTCTGATATGTGAAAAAGAAAAAGAAAAAGAAAAAAGAAAAAGAAAAAAGAAAAAGAAAAAGAAAAAGAAAAAGAAAAAGAAAAAGAAAAAGAAAAAGAAAAAGAAAAAGAAAAAGAAAAAGAAAAAGAAAAAGAAAAGAAAAAGAAAAAGAAAAAAGAAAAAGAAAAAGAAAAAGAAAAAAGAAAAAGAAAAGAAAAAGAAAAAGAAAAAGAAAAAGAAAAAGAAAAAGAAAAAGAAAAAGAAAAAGAAAAAGAAAAAGAAAAAGAAAAAGAAAAAAGAAAAAGAAAAAAGAAAAAGAAAAAGAAAAAAGAAAAAGAAAAAAGAAAAAGAAAAAGGAAAAGAAAAAGAAAAAGAAAAAGAAAAAGAAAAAAGAAAAAGAAAAAGAAAAAGAAAAAGAAAAAGAAAAAGAAAAAGAAAAAGAAAAAGAAAAAGAAAAAGAAAAAGAAAAAGAAAAAGAAAAAGAAAAAGAAAAAAGAAAAAGAAAAAGGAAAAAGAAAAAGAAAAAGAAAAACAAAAACAAAAACAAAAAGAAAAAGAAAAAGAAAAGAACAAGAAAAAGGAAAAAGGAAAAGGAAAAGGAAAAGGAAAAGGAAAAGGAAAAGGAAAAGGAAAAGGAAAAGGAAAAGGAAAAGGAAAAGGAAAAGGAAAAGGGAAAAGGAAAGGAAAGGAAAAGGAAAACGAAAAGGGAAAAGGAAAAGGAAAAGGAAAAGGAAAAGGAAAGGAAAAGGAAAAGGAAAAGGAAAAGGAAAAGGAAAAGGAAAAGGAAAAGGAAAAGGAAAAGGAAAAGGAAAAGGAAAAGGAAAAAGGAAAAAGGAAAAGGGAAAAGGAAGGAAAGGAAAAGGGAAAGGAAAAGGAAAAGGAAAAGGAAAAGGAAAAGGAAAAGGAAAAGGAAAAGGAAAAGGAAAAGGAAAAGGAAAAGGGAAAAGGAAAAGTGTCAGCTTGCTACTTGGACAGATCAACCAGTCAAAGCAGATTTAAAACAGAAATACAACAATAAAATTAGAAGGAGTGAGAAATCCACAAATATTATTACAGAAATGGATTCCCCACCCAAAATTGATTAGGGTCACTCACTGACCCCTACCTTGAATCATAACTCCTCACATTTTTCAAATAATTATTAAACAAAATGACCAACAGACCACGACACCACCATGGCACCTTTTGGGCCCATTTTAACATTTCGCACATTATGCCATGTATAGGTTTTCACACCTAAAGTTCAGTCAGAATTGAGGTTTTGTGTATATTTTAGGAGTTACAGGCGGATTTGTGTTGTGTCACAATTCCCGCGCGCAGCCCCGCATTCATACAGTAAGGGTACACACGCCCTGACACTCAATATGTAGGCGCATGTCAAAAGGCCTGCATGCAAAATGACTGACCGGCCCGCAGGCAACAGATTCCTTCACGCAGCTGTCAAGCCTGCGCGCGTCAACAAAATTCTACTAAGCCTGACAGCCAGGTACCGCGAGGAACAGGCTACAACCTGCATGCATCATCATGTATATGTAAAAACATGACTGCCGGACAGAGGGATGTCTAAAACCTAAGATTTATTGAATAAAAAATATGAAAATCAAAATATAAAGCAAATAAATTGTGGTAAACAATAATGAAGGTTGTCACATAAATGAGATTTCCAAATCTTTATGAACCACAAAACACAACTAGGAGTTAACCTAAAAATTATTAAAAATTCCCAACATGTGCAGAAGATGCTGTAGAATCTACTAATACCCACTTCCACCCGTGTCACTCAAAAGAAGTTAATACAAAATAAGGAAATGTATCTGAATCATAAAAATAAAAATTAACATTTAACACCTTTTGACAATTATTTCACAAAGAAATATGACATAGACAAGGCTAGCAGATTGACAACACCAGAACTACGTGCCCAAGCTAGCCCTGACCAGCCTGCTAGCCTCAGCATCCAAGCACAACCCTCTCTACATGCCCTGAGAAGGTCTTATTACCCAAAAAAGGTATATAAACAACCCTTTTTTTAAGTGATTTAAACCAGAGTAATTTTTAAGTATCAATCCAGACCCCCTTGCCATCCGTCATCAAGTGTTTATTCAAGATAAACAAGTGATATATGGCTATAGTCTGATAGTATTATTAATAATTCTGGCCCCAACATTGATTCTGTGAAGAATATCAGCAAATAACCCCAATAATTGTCCTGAGACCCTCTCAAACCGTGAATCTCTGCAAGCTTCCTGGAGTAAGCACTTAAACTAGTAAGTTGTCTCCTCCTTGCAACCCAGGCATAAGTGCTGTAAGACAGCCAGTCCACCATCCCCTTGAGTTAGTCTTTTGTGAGCAATCATTTAAGACCTCATCATACCAAGGTCTTTACACGGTTCAAAAGAGCCCTTTGAAGAGAGGTTGTTATCCAAGAAAGATCCCCAGTTTGCACAAACTTTGGCCCCTCTTGAAAAATATATATTTAAACAAATTTAATCCAACCAAACCAACCAAAATTTGCACTTGCTTTTAAATCAATTATTTAAGCATTTTTGCCGTAATTTTCTTGGAATTATTATTCCAACACCAATATGACTTTCTGTAGCTAAAGGATGGAAAAGTTCCTGGCATCAGGAAGCTGACAAAAAGGAAAAAAGGGAAAAAAAAGGGGGGAAGGAAAAGAAAAACAGAAAGGGAAAGGGAAAAAAAGGGAAAAAAACATACTGCAATAGCTGGTTTTAAATGCCGCTGGGGATGAAAATACTCAATAAAAAATTTTGCTCCTTGAGGTTTTCCTTCTTGACCTTGTGTACACAAGGAGTTCCCATGAAAGAATAATAATCACAATCAGAACATTGTGGTTGATTTTTCTGCTGAAATTTGGAAGTAATGGACAAGATTGGGAGCATAGTGGCTTATTTTTTTGTTGAAAACAATATTTCAGACCATTCAAGTTCTTGAAGCCTTTTTGGGAGCTGTGAATGGCTGTTTCATGGGTTTGAATGGAAATGGAATGATAGATTTGATGGAATACATTATAAAATGAAGCAGAAGAAGGAGTGATAAATCTTATAAAATTGGATGGGAGACCTTCTATTCTGGAGATAATAGTATTCCCAAAATGGATGTGCTTGTTTTCAGAATATGAAAAGAATTTTTTTTTGGAGGAATACGGTTTTCAAGAAGGTATTGAGAAGTGGGAGGATTCCAGACTACATTGAGTTTGGAGAAATTTTCTTGATATGTTCCTTCAGATTTGTATCTGAAAATCATGTTCCAGTGTTTTCCAAATCTAATCCATTCTGATTCTTTTTTTAATTGTTTTCTACAGTGGGTTTGAATGTTGTTGAAAATATTCCAGAGAAATAGTAGATTATTAGAGTTATGAAAAACAGATTCAAGGGAGTTGATGGGTGCTTACTCCTTGTCTGTCACAATTACTTTGGCTAATTCATGTTCTAATATTTTATGAAGTTAAGTGAGAGCCCATTGATATTCTTCCTTGTATTTTTTATTGGGAGAGGAAAAAGAACCCAACTGAGAAAGTTTTAGCACAAATTTTGACTCCATAAATTCCAAAAAGAGGCATGGAAATTTTTATTTGTTTACAATTACAATCCAAAATTAATACTTATTTAAATTTTTTTGAGTTATTTCATAGAATCTGGGTGTTAAATGAATAAAGAATTTATATTTCCATTTTGATTATTGGTTTCATATTCAAAAGAAGAGTTTCTCAATTCCATTATTGAAGCTTCTATGGGTTATTTTCCTTCCAGTTTTTCTTTTGTTATTTTTGATCTTTTGTTATAGATGGTAGAAATTTTTGTGTGAATTTCAGAAGTAAAGGAATGAATTAAGGAATTGAGGATTTTGAGAGGAGGAATACCAGCTTTGGTTAAAGAATGGAACACATCCTTTTGATCCCCCTGAATGACTCTATGAACTGGATGGTGTGAAAATTATGGCCAGCAATTAGCTTAGTGACAGGAAGAGCATTAATTAGAGCACAATAGATGCTGGAAACCTTGTTTCTATAATGGCTAATGGGCTCTCACAATGGGGAAATATGTTGGATTATTGATTGGATGAATTCAAATGGATGGATGGAAAACAGCAGGGAGGGGAGCTCCTCAAGTAAAAATGATTGGCCTCTTGTGGGCCCATGATACAACAGGGAAAATGCAAAAAAATACGCCCCAAAGGTGCTCTACCAGAATTTTTAGTTGGTTTGGGCTACATCAGCCCACATGGCATTTGTCCCTGAATCCTTTTGACTGGAATGTTTCTGTTGATTTTGATGTTTCCATAGTTACAGGGTTGAACCAGCCCTTTTCTGTTCAAAACCTTGAACTGGTTGTCCTTAGAACCAGCCCTGTTACCCCTATGACCTCACTTAACAGACTGGCTGCCTCATGCAACCAGCCCCTGGCCCCACAAATGGGCCAGGTGGGACCCAGGACACACCTGGGTCCGCTAACTCACACCAAAGGGGGGGGGGGTTGTAACCAGTGGACATGCTCCCCCCCTTTCTTACCTGGGTGACCAGCATGGGTGGTGAAATCCTCTGATGGTTTCCTGGGACAAAATTCATCCCAGGAAAACCAATAAATCAGTGGGCTGGGGGGAGGGATCAGGTCCCCCCAGCCCTTGGCACCTCCCCCTTGGTAACAGGGGGGGGGGGGGGGGGGGGAGCACCCCAACTCTTTCCACCTTTCCTGGTGGGGGTGTCATGAAATCCCCTCCCACCACTGGTTGCCTTGCTGCTGAAGGACTGGGCAATACTGGTGGCTGGTGGTCTTCCACCAGCCATCCCCCTCCCTTGCAAATCTCAAGCAAGGGGAGGGGAGGGAGGATAGGAAGCTGGGACAGCAGCTGCAACCAGGATGGGGGGACTCCATTTGGAGTCCCTTTACCCCCCTACAACAGGCCATGAGCAAGAAAAAGTGGCTGCAACATGGCAAACGGCCCAAATGGGCCATCCCAGCCCAAAATTGAGAAATGACAACTTTTGTGGGCCAGCCCGCCTGGCCAGCTGTGTCCAAAATGAACCTTTGGCCCAATAATGCCCACACAAGCCCATTTATCTGGGGTGGCCCATCCATCCCAATGGGCCTGTGATGGCCTGTGTACCAAATGAACTATTTCATGTGTTTTGGGGCCAGTTTCCTCAAATCTTTGACATCCACACAGGCCCATGTGGTCTGTGTGGTTGTCCAATGAGCCATAGAGGCCCATATGTACATCCCATTTGGATTACACCTATATGTGGCAAACACATAAGTGCCTATGTATTTTAACATATGGGTAGATGGATCAGTTTATGAAGTATGATTGTGATCAGGGAGTTGTATTTTAATTTTCAAAAGACCATTCTTCTTGTTAAAGCTTCCAGAGAATTGCAAATAAAAGTTTTTTTTTTAGTTTGTGAAAGTCTTTTTCTATCCAAATTGGGTTGATATTCCCCAGATTTTTCACATTTCTAAGCTTATCTTTTCTCCTAAGCATTGAAGAATTTGTTGAAAACGGTATATCTATGGGACTTAGCCCACCCATGAAAAGCATCCACAAGTTCTTCCTTTGAATGATTCAATAACTCAGGAGGAGCAGAAAAATTGGTGAAATAATGGGGGTTATCCAAACCAGTAGAAGCACCAGAAGAAGAAGCAGAAGATGCAGATAGTAAAAGTATGTTGATGTGTTGTTGAGACATTTTTTGATTTTTATTTTGAGATGGTTTTTCTTATGAAGACTTCAGAGTTTTAGATAGAGTATATATAGCAGAACAATCAAGAATTTGAGAGAAAATTAGAGTTCAGAGACTTTCAATTGGAGGAAAAATATCTTTTGGTTATTTTGAAATATCTTTTGGTTAGTTTAAAATATCTTTTGGTAATTTTTTATGTTGGATTGATTTTTTAATGATTAGAAAAAAAATTGAAAAAAATTTGAGAAAAAGTTGTTGAGGAGTGATTTTTTATTAATTTTTCTTTTAATTTTTGAATTCAGCAGAGTTGATTTAGTGGGGGTGGAGTTTTGAATTGGATTGGTTGAGTTGTGGTAAGTAGTGATGCGTGATTGATTGATTGATGTTGAGTTATGGTGATTGGCTAAGATTGGTGTGGTGTGGGGTGGATTCCAGATGTTAAGAGGTGGTTTTATGGTTGAGGAGATGATTTTATCCCCCCAAGAGATGAGTCAAAGGCAGGAAGTCATTCAAGATAATATTGAATATCAGATTATTCATATAGAAAAGCTCAAAAGTTTAGACCCACCCCAAAACAGGGTCTAAACATGGTTATATGAGGCTAAAGCAAGGTGCAAGTAATATGAAAAAATCATTATTTTTGTGTCATTTGAAGTAATTTTTAAAATTATAAAATCGAATTTTCCATAAAAATGATTAAAATAGTATCACAAATGGTTCCAAAACAGAACCCAAATCAGAAATTTTATGTTATGGTTGATGTTGCATCAACAATTTGGAGATAAATAATTGATTTTAAAAATCAAAAACTAATTTATTTGTACTATTTTAAATGCCCACTAAAATACTAAAAACTCAAAAATTAGAAAATGCTTCAGGAAGATATGGAAGAAAAAAATTTGATAAGAAAAATTTTCTTTTTGTCTTAATCCCATTTTTTGGAAGGAAAATGAAGTATTAATAATCCACAAAAATCATATTTGAATTGTGTTTTAAATTTGGGAAATTTCTGTCTCTTCATATTTTCCAAAATAATCAGAAAACAATTATCAAAAAAAGTGAAAACAAATTCATTTTTTTTTCAAATTATTGAAGCTAATTTTGAAGGAATCAAAATGGACCAAACAATCTGAAAACATCACTAGGGAGATTTTGGAAATCCCCTTATGCGCATTTTTGTTTAAAAAAACTTCACACAACCCCACAAATTCAAGGAAAACCATGCAAATTGGGGATGTTTTGCGTACTTGAAAACTGGCCAAATTTAAGGATTTTGGGTGTGAAAAAAATGATTCCCTAAATAAATTATTTGAATAAATACATAAAAATTTGAAAATGATTATTAAAACATTTGGAGGGCATAAAACCTCACTAAAAATGGAATGCATGGGGAATAAAGGACAAAATTTTTTTTTATAATCTCCCTGAATCTTAATATCCAATCATATTTTTTAAATTCACATTAATTCCATGACTAAAAATGGATCATGTGATTTATTGGACATTTTTTCTAATTAAAACAAACAATCATTATTTAAAAAAGATTCAAACCCAGACTAATTCTGCACTTCAATGTGCTACAGAAACTAGAGACAATTCGGGGTTACAACTGGCTGTACCTCTAGCCTCAGCATGCTCCCAATTTTGCTCCTATATCCCCCAGAAGGACATACTGCAACCCAACAGCCTTAAAGAAAGGTCACTTTAAATGATGTTTAGACCCCAGAACCAGTTATGAATTCATCCATAAAACCTTTAATAAGATGATCAAGTACTTATAAGATATAATTAAGTGATTTATGGCTTTAGCCTGATACTTTTTGCCAGTCCTGAACCAAGAATGAACCAAATTGTGCCACTGAAAGTCTTTGAACACTCCAAACAGAATTCAAACCAAATATTTCAAGTTATTCCACTTACCTGGGCAAGGAATACACAAAAATGTTTGTATTTCCTTTCTATGATGTATTTATTGCTAAAAGGCTCAAAAACTGAACCACAAATTCCTATGTATTATATTTGAAAAATGATTTTTTAATATTATCTTCAAAGGTTCTAAATAGGCCAGGCATACTGGTTAAAAATTTAGTTTTCTGAAGAAAAGTTTTTGAAAACCCCCAGAACACTTCTTTGACCCTATTTTTCTTCATGTATTGATTTTTGAATTGATAGTAATCACCAACAAACCAACCAACATCCTTGAATTCTGAAATATCCATATTTATAAGGATCATTGTGAGGACTTTTGAATAATTTATTTCTTCTAAAAATTTATTGTGTTTGGTAGTCAGAAGGTAGTAAGGGACTTGGCATTCAGGTGGATTCAAATAAATTATTCAAGTAATTTTTTTAATTTAAAGATTTTTTCAAAACTTCCTTGGGAGTTAGTTCACAATTGACAAATCCAATTTATGCAATAAAAGGTTTTAATCCATCCAAAAAAAATAAAAATAAAAAATAAAAAATAAGCAAGTCTGAGGTCATGAAAGGGTGATGAAAGATTCACAGATCCAAGTAGTGTGGGAGTCATGTAGGTCCCTAAACTTCCCAATGGATGCTTGGGGGCCCATAAACCCGTCCAAAACGCACGTTTAGGCCAAAAAAACCATCTAAACGCGCCCAAGGGGTTGTCTCAAACACATGCAACCCCCGGGGGTTTGTTTACCCCCCAAAAACAGCGTATTTGGGCCGTGTACCCCCATACACGCAGTTTTGAGCTGTTTTGGGGGATTTGCAGCCCCCCAGGGGGCGTGCCAAACTTTTTGGGTCCCCCTGGACCACATTTGGGTTCCATCAACCCAAATTTGGGATCAACACATACTATGTGGGACTGTTGGACCACACCTAGCAATCCCCAAGTGACATCAAAGTGATTTTAAAGTGAAATAAATTGAATCTGTGAACCAAATCATTGAAACTAAAGGGAAACTGAAAATAAAAAATCCCAAAAAATTGATCTTTCTCAATGTGAAAGTGAGCAAACTTGGTAGTTTTTCAATTGAAAGTTTGGTGGAATACTGAAGTAGCATTGCATTTTTTTGCATTATGGGAACAGTGGAAAGCCCTCCTTTTTGTAACATGGCGGCATTGAGGGACTTCATTGATAGTGCCATGAACAAAGCTGTGTACAAGAAGGATTTGTGTAATGGATCATTGGGAGCCCCAATTGCATCCTCATTGAGGGTGAAAATTGAGGAACAAAATGTTTCACAAATGGAGATGACCTCTGGTGGTGAGTAACATTTTATTTTAGTGGTCCTTATTGTATTTAATTTGATTGAAAGTGATGGAGTGCATGCCACTAGTTTAAATATGTCACTATGAAAGAACCACTACACTCACCTCCCATGAGAGCATTTCCTACTAGGGAAGAGGCACAAAACTATTGTGGAACATGGACAATGAAGCATGGTTATGCTGTAACAGTTTTCTACTCAAAGTGTGAAAAATATGTGGGTCTAGCCTGTGGTAGACATGGTTTTTACTCTGGGCAATTGTTCACAAAATGGTCAAGGCAAGCTCACACAAGGAAAGTTGGGTGCAAGTTTATAATCCGTGATAGTTGCACAAAGGCAGAACCCTTGTGGCAAATCTCCCACAGAAATGATCAGCATAAACATGAACCATCTTCAAACCCCTCAGTGCATCCTCACCTGAGGAGAATCTCTGCAGTAGCCTTAAACAATCTAAAAGAAGGCATGCAATATTGGCTCAATACACTTCAGCTGAAAGGTAAATTGAGCAAAATCAATGGTGGCAAATATGTTGATGACCAATAAGCGTAAGGTAGCACTAGCAGAAATAAAGGGGATAAGTTTTATGGATGTCCTTGTTGAATATAGACCTGTCTTTGGAATCTGGATCACGCAACCCCAATAGGCCTTGCCCACTGAGGCCAACAACCTTCCAATTCATTCAATTTCATCCTCCCGCATCTTGACTGATTCTTCTCATCTTAGAAATCACCTTCAGCTACTCACCATCATCCTCTGAACTCATTGTCAACAACTACATCAAGACCGCAACATCCAAACAGATCAATCAATCACTTCGCGCCTGAAAGGCCTACCTGGACTGACCCCCAAGACGGTAAATATCTAACTCAGCCCACTCAGTACCAGAAAGCTGATTAACACTCCTGAACAATTAACAGACCAAGAAAGACCTCCAGCGCACGGCCCAGGGGTCTTTCCCACAGACTATGACTCCTTCCAATTGGTGAGACAATCATTTCTCAACCAAGTCAACTCAATTTTCATTTGTCCTACCATCTGTCTGATTTCTTTCTTGTTGCAGTCTCATAATGCTCAACAGAAACGCTCCTACCTCAACGTGATGAGAACCTGAGTGTTCAAGATTACACTTTTCTCACCTTTTTGTCTATTGTTCATCTGCCATGAGTTCTCAAAAAAATTTTCAATTTCTCATTATTTGTTTCTTGCACTTGAAATACAAACAGTGGTCCTGTTTCTCCAACAATTTTTTTCCACAGTTAAAAGCCAAAGCTCACAATGGACAAATCAACTGCAACACCAGGACCAGGGGGAGACAGAAAAATGAGAAAAATGAAAATCCGGACCTTTATTGAATTGAATCCATTTCTGAATGAAGACAATAATTCAATTTGGAAAATTAAGATGGAGAGTCTGTTTGACTTGAGGGGGATTCTGGAAATTATGAACAATCAGGACAACTGCATGCAGCTGGACTACAAGATCAACAGAGATATTGCTCCGCTTATCCTGGCTAAACTTGAACCTGCCACCCACACCAACATCATCAAGCCAAGAAATGCATGTAATGCAAAAAGCATATGGCTTTCTGCAAAAAATCACTTTGCCTCTTCCCAATCAGCAAATCTAGTGTGAATCTTCAAGGCATTTCTATATCTTCCATTCAGCAAAGATGGAATAGACAAGTTTGTCACCAACATCCAAAACCACATCAAAAAACTTACCAAAGTAGGAATAGAGCTGACTTCAGAGATCCTTGCGTACCTAAACCTGTTAAAGTTTCCTCCCACTCTAAAAGCTATGGCAACCCAGATCATGCACGGAGACAGAGAAATAACCATTTACCAAGTCCTAGATCATCTCACCCAACAAAAGAACAAAATCAGTGCAAAGGGCAGAGATCAAACAGCCTTGATAGTTGACATGAATATTTACAAAAATTACCCCAGATGCAAAAACAGAACTCACAATCCTTTGGTTCAGAATCACACCAGAGACAAGTGTTGGATAGAGTTCCCAGAGCTGCAAACCAAAGATTTTTGACCTAGACAAGGTGAAAAGAAAAAGAAGGAAGAAGTTGTCAATTTCTTCTCTTTCTTCCACTCTTTTGCTACCGCAGCGGCTATTGCTCTCCACTCCTTTGTTCTTGACTCAGGATGTTCAATTCACATGATCAAGGAAAGGAGTATCTTCATCAACCTGACTGCCAAAGATGGGTCCCAAAAAATCAAAACCAGAAAACCTGGCGCCTCCCTCTCCATTATGGGACTTGGGACAGCTCAAATCCAGTGCAATAACTCACAGATTACCATCTCCAATGCTTCATGGACTCCAGACTCATTGGTTAACTTACTGTCTATAGGGACTTTCCTGGCTCAAGGAGCAAGGTTGCACTCCAATCACCTGGCATCTTCACCTACATTTGAATTGAAGAAAGGATCAACAACCATCTTATCCGGAAAAATCATCAATAACCTACTGCTTGGTGACACAAATCTCTTAAGCTTTGTTGCAATAACAAACACAGATTAGTTGAAAGATCTTCATGTTAAATTAGGACATGCTGGGGTAGCTCAAATTGAAAGGTATCTTAAGAAACCCATCAGTGCCAAAGTCAAAGATGAATTCCATTGCCCAAGTTGCAATAAAAGCAAAATCACTCAAGCAACATTCAACCACACCTCAACCAAAGCGTCAAAGATTTTTGAAAAAATCCATGTTGACCTGATGGAACCTATAAGCCAACAGCAAAAGGCAGATACCAAGTCCTTCTCACCCTGGTGGAAAACTATAGCAGCTACTTAGCCTGCTTCCCGCTCAGATTCAAAAGCAACGCGGGTCAGACAATCAGATTTGTACTGGACAACAAATTCAATTGTCTTGGTTGATACCCAGTAAACTGATAAGATTGCAAAAAAGTTGACTAGGACTAAGAACCAACAGACTGCAGACCAGATTTAGAAAATAGAACAATTGAACATAGATAAAAAGGAGGAAAGAAAGGAGACAAGACAAACAGCTCAGAAGTTATTTTAGAGAGTAAATGAGAAGAGAACCCTGGGCGGCATAGAGGTGATAGACGAAGTAAGAGGTAGGATACTGGCTGCAGATGCGGTACTAGATGGTCAGATGCGTCGCGCTAGAGTGGTCTTGAGGATCATATTATTACCAGACAGGAACTTGCAGACAGTCAATCAGTTAAGGACAAGTTAGGCAAGGTTGAATTGTATTGACAAGTTAGAAAAGGCTGGATCATGTTGACGAGAATAGACGGTCAAGAGAGAAGATGGGAGGTTGGTGGTTTGAGAGGAGCAATGATTTGAGGGGATGGAGCAAGTAGACAGGAAAGAAGAAAAGATAAGAGAAGCAAATGGGAAAGAAGAGGAAAAGAAGATAGGAAAGGTATTTTTCAAGAAAGAGAAAGAGAGAGAGATGGTCGGCCCGCGGAGGAGGAGAAACCCAGGATCTGAGTTGAGAGGTCAGGAGGTTGCCCAAGTGTCACAGGAGAGATTTTTGGGGGACCCGTCCCAGCTGGCGCAACCTTTGAGGACAGGTCTGTAGTACTCGAGTATTAGGCAATACTTAACACCCCACATGGCTGGTGAGGAGATGGTCCAAACAATCAGTTGTTCGGGGAGGCAAAGATTTTCTCTTGAAGGAGTTCCAAGGAACTTATTGAGGAGGCTTTTGTGAGAGAGTTGGCGACCATTATCTGGCTTTGAATCAGGTTGAGAGTAAATTCTCCGTTTGCAAAGTCCTCGCGCAACCCTTTTGTTTTGATATCTATATGCCTGGACTTTGAGTGAGATCCAAAAATTTTAATCTTGTCATCCAAGCCCTTATTTTCAATGTGTAGGATAGGTTTGGGTTCTTCTGTTTGGTATATTTCGCCAATGAGGTGCTTGATCCATTTGAGTTCAAGGTAGCAGTCTAATAGGGCATTCAATTCAGATTTGGTGGAGGAATAGGTAATATTTCTTTGTCGAGTGGAGTTCCAGATAATTGGACTTCCGTGATGAAGAATAATATATCCAGTTTGTGACTTGTGGAAAGTGGGATCATCTCCCCAGGTGGCATTGCTGAAGCTGGAGAGAGGTTCTTGATTGGGATTGTAGCTGATGACAAGTTTGAAGTGTTTAGTCATTTTGAGATATTTCCACACCTTCTTCACTTCCCTCCAGTGATTAATCCCTGGTTGGGCATTGAACCTAGCCAGGCTAGAAACAGAGAAGGAAATATTGGGGCGTGTGAATTGAGCTAGGTGATTAAGGAGTCCGGTCGCCAATTGATAGTTAATGTTTAATTGACGGAATTCATCATGGTCGGCATCAGATGCGGGTTTGAGGTTCAAATTTTGAGTGAGTGGAGAATGTACCTCTTTACAGGATGTAAGGCCTAGTTCTTCCAAGACACGTGTGATGTGATTTGGTTTACTCAGGAGGATTTTGTTGTCTTCAAGTTCCATAAGCATTTCAAGGATAGTGTTGGGAGCGTGACAGGACAAATTCTTGAATTGTTCCAGAGAGTTGAGTTCGAAGATTTGTGAATTGCCTACGTGAATTAAGTCATCAACATGGAAATAGATGATTTCTTTTGTCGTAGAGTTGAGATACAGGCAGGGATCACTAGTTGACTCTTGATAGCCTTGAGATTTGATCCACAAATTCAACCTTTTGTACCAGTTTTTGGGGGATTGTTTTAAACCGTAGAGAGATTTCTTGAGCTTTAGATAAGGAGACCTTCTGTTGGACCCTTCTGGTGTTTTTATGATAACTGTTTCTTCAAGAGGGGCGTGTAAGAATGCGCCTTTCATGTCAAACTGAGTCAATTTCATTTTTTTTTAGGCAGTATGTGAGAGCAACTTGGAGTGATCCTAATTTGCCAGTCGGGGCCCAAGTTTCATTGTAATTGATCCCCAGAACTTGGTTAAATCCCTGGACTCAGAGTCAAGCTTTGTATTTGACCGGTTCGCCATGAAAGTTCATTTTATTTTGAAGACCCAGGTTGTGTTCAGGATATTTTCCGGATTGCCGTAATATTCTTCCCAAACGTCCTGGAGTTCTATGGAGTTCAATTCATCATCAGCTGCCTTCTTCCATTTTGGCCATTCAGAGCACTTTTTAGCGGCTTTGTAAGAAGGGGGCTCGTAGTAATGATGGAAGCCATATCTTTGAGGTTTTCTTGTTACGCGCTTGGGTCTTTGGGAGGTAGATTGAACAGGGAGCTCGGGAATTGAAGAAGGCATAGAAGGAGGATCGGGGGAAGATGACGCTACCAATGCTGTGTCTTCCTGATCCAATTCAGATTCTGAAGAGTTGTCCTGCAATTCTTGGATAGTGTATTGTTTTTCTGCTGAAGAGAAGTCAGACTCTCTGGATTCCGTGTCTGTTTGACTGAACAGATTGGTTCCAGGCGATTCAAGGAATGGAAAGTCATGGAGAGAGTTCTTGAGAAACTGAACGTGTTTGGTTTCAACAACCGCACCCAAAGAGTTGAGAATAAGGTAGGAATGAAAGACAGGATTGAACCCAATCAGGACTCCTTCTAGTCCTTTCTCATCAAACTTCCTTCCCTTTTGAAGAAAATTCGCGAGGTAAATGATTGAGGAACCTACAGTTTTCAAGTAGTTAGAGGGTAATTTCTTGTTGAACATGAGTTCCCAAGGGGATCCATCATTACCTTCCCTGGGGACTTGGTTGAGCATGAAGCAACAGCTTCTGACCACAATGAGCCAGTAGTTCTTACTCAACTTAGAGGAATAGAAGGTTGCACGTGCCGACTCAATGATTGTTCGATTGGCTTGTTCTTCTCAACCATTGTGCTGAGAGTGATAGGGTTTGGACGTCAAGAGTTTGATGTGTTTGATTTTGGCAAAGCTCTTCAGAGTGTCATTCATGAATTCGGTGCCCTTATCCGAGAAGATTTCTGTCGGATAATAATTGAGTCTTTTATGTTCTGTCTTGAGGATGCTGATGATGACTTCTGGTGTTTCTTCCTTGTTCATGAGGGGAAAGGCCGCGAGGTAGCCCTTGCAATTGTCCGCAAGCGTTAGAATATATCTGTGACCAGCTTTTGATTGCGGAGTGATTGGGCCTATCAAATCTAGATGAATTCTCTTGAGAGGCTTCGACAACGGCGTGGAAGTGGCTGAGAATGGAACCCTTGTGATTTTGCTCTTCACGCAACCATTGCACTGGAAGTCATTCACTTCTTCTTTAGAGTATCGGTCTTTGAGAATAGGTTTGAGCGTCAAGACCAAGGCGTGTTCGTACATCTTATGGATGTCAGAGAGCGGTTGAGTTTGAATCAAGAGAGACAACGAGGATTGATTTGTGAGATTGACCAATAGGTTGCTTCCAGCAGTTTTGGGCTTCTCAAAAACAAATAAGCTGTCACAAATCAGTCCTTTAAGTACGGTCTGACCAGCTTGAGTGATTCTGAATCAATCTTGTTCTTGGGAGAGATTACAGCCCTTTTTGGCCAGAAGGCCGGGACTGATAAGATTGACTAAAATGTTGGGTACGTAAATGCATTCTTCAAGAGTGATGACGGAGTCCTTCCATTCCATTCTAACAGTTCCTGTTCCTTGTATCTTGAGATTGGCCTCTAATTTGCCAGTTTTGATCTTGTCCGCCTCATCCTGCAAGTTGATTGAGGTGAAATACTTTGGGTCATTGAATATATGAATTTTGGCGCCTCAATCCAAGAGAAGATTAGGTGTACTGTTGGCATTGATCCAGAGAGTGATTAAAGCGTGATAGTTGATAGTAGGGGTTTTCTTGATCCAGCTCTTCGATTCATTCTTTTGTTCTATCCACCCAAGCTGGAGCAATTTGAGGATGGAGGTGAAAACAAGAGGATTTGGGATGCGGAGAATTAGGATTGTGAAAACCTTCCTTGCACCGGATGCAAGTCTTTTTTTCTTGTTGATCTGTTTTGTTTCTAGTGGTCACTAAGGTGAAATCAGAGGTGGATTTGCCTGTTTTGAGTTGTGCCTTGCGCTTGTTATTGTATTGAGTTAGATGATTGAATACCGTCTCTACTGTTACTAATTTTTTGCCGTGCATGATTTGTTGCTTTAGGTTCTTGAGAGTGGGTGGAAACTTGAAGAGTATGAGATACGCCAAGATGTCCTTAGGTAGCTCTATTCCTACGTCGGCCATGCAAGTGAGTGCTTTTTGAATGTCCGTTATGAATCCCTCAATGGCATGTTTGTTGAATGGAGCGTGGAGGAATTGGTTGAAGATGCAGGCTCTGTTGGAAGTCTTGGATGAGGCAAACCTTTGTGTAATCTTGGCCCAGATTAGCTTAGACGACTTTATGTTTGCGGCGTTAACAATGTTGGCGTGAGTTGTACTATCAAGTTTAGATAGGATAATTGCCCTGATTTCTCAATCTTGTTTCACAGGGAGTTGGCCCGAATTTCTTGTTATGGCGTCCTTAATGTCTTTGAGATCAAATAGCATCATCATCTTGTCTCGCCAGATGGAATAGTTGTTGTCATTGAGAGGAGGGATAGCATCCACAGAGGCTTTGAGCGCAACCTGATAGAAATAATTGTTTGCTCCCGTTGGTTCATTCATTCTCAGCTGGGGAGAGTCATCCTTTGGCTTTTAACCGTGATAAGATTGCAACAAAATTGACTAGGACTAAGAACCAACAGAATGCAGACCAGATTTAGAAAATAGAACAATTGAACATAGATAAAAAGGAGGAAAGAAAGGAGATGAGACAAACAGCTCAGATGTTGTTTTAGAGAGTAAATGAGAAGAGAACCCTGGGCGGCATAGAGGTGATAGACGAAGTAAGACGTAGGAGAATGGCTGCAGATGCGGTACTAGATGGTCAGATGCGTCGCGCTAGAGTGGTCTTGAGGATCATATTCTTACCAGACACGGACTTGCAGACAGTCAATCAGTTGAGGACGAGTTAGGCGAGTTTGAATTGTATTGACGAGTTAGACAAGGTTGGATTGTGTTGACAAGAATAGATGGTCAAGAGAGAAGATGGGAGGTTGGTGGTTTGAGAGGAGCAATGATTTGAGGGGATGGAGCAAGTAGACAGGAAAGAAGAAAAGAAAAGAGAAGCAAATGGGAAAGAAGAGGAAAAGAAGATAGGAAAGGTATTTTTCAAGAAAGAGAAAGAGAGAGAGATGGTCGTCCTGCGGAGGAGGAGAAACCCGGGATCTGAGTTGAGAGTTCAGGAGGTTTCCCGGGTGTCACAGGAGAGATCGTTGGGGGACCCGTCCCAGCTGGCGCAACCTTTGAGGACAGGTCTGTAGTACTCAAGTATTAGGCAATACTAAACATAAAATTCTGCTGTGACGGAGGAGGGGAGTTCATCAATGACTCCCTCACACTGTATCTGGAAGAAAAAGGAATTTGATGGCTTGTATCTGAGCCATACCATCCTCAACACAATGCAAGCATGGAAAGTGCAAATCAAACTATTGCCAAATCAGTCCAATCCACTCACTAATCCTCTGGGATTCCCAAGAGCTACTGGAATGAAAAAATAAGAAGCTGTTCAATAGCTCTCAATCAGATAACAAATGATAGTAGTCAGTCACCGTGGGAAATAATGCATGGAAAAACTCTTCCCACCAACTACCTGAAGCCAATTGGGCCACAGGTAACATACCTGAACCTTAATAACTCCTCACTCAATAAATTCAATGAGAAAGGAAAAATGGGACAGCTCATAGGCTTCCAACCAAGGCTGCTCTCCTATCAAATCCTCACTGAGACCAGGGGGGCCATAGAATCAAAAAATGTAAAATTTGCTCCCATCCCTGAGAACAATGGAAACAGCTGGTTTGATGAGATCTTGGAAGAAATATTTGACCAAAATAACCACTCACAGCCAGAAACTAGCGCAATGCCTCAAGCATCAACAAATGAAAACTCTGAAACCCCACTTGCCAGTGTCAAACAAGAACCCAGGGAAGGAAATCAACTGACAAGCCTGGCCAATACTGAGGACAAAGCGGAAGATGTCTCCCAACTACTGGTCCCCAATAGCCCATCACTCAGAGACCAATCAGCCCTTAAGCTACCCAAAAGATTTGGATTCATTGAAAGCATGGTTCCCAGGAATGCAGAGGAGGCCCTTTGTTGCCCAACTTGGAGTAAGTCTCTTGAGGCAGAACTTGGAACTTGTGAAGACTATGGCATATGGGAGGATTACTTTGGTCCCAAAAAAAAGAACATTCTTAACACTACCTAAACTTTTAGAATTAAAGAAAACACTCACAGAGATCCTCCTGTCCATAAGTCAAGAGTTTGTGTTCAAGGTTTCAATCATAAGTTTGCGATCAACTACTTCAAGACTTACGCTCCAACTGGTAAGCCAGCATCTCTTTGGGCTCTTCTTCTTTACGCCATCAAAAACAACCATGAGATGATGCAGTTTGATCTGAAGGGAACATTCCTCCATGCACCAATTGAAAAAGATGTATTCATCTGACTGCCAGTAGGATCAAATCAAAGATTTACAATACTGAAGATCAAGAAATCACTCTATGGACTCAAGGAAGCTCTGAAGAATTTGTACAAGATGCTCAGCGCCTGGATCATTCAGCAAGGGTTCTCACCATCCAATGCAGACCCATGCTTGTACATTGGACACAAACGCACCTCAAGATTGTTCATACATGTTGACAACATCTTGCTGGTTGGAAACGTCAACAAGTTCAAAGACCAATTCTTGTCAAAGTTCCCAAATTCCTCAGCTTACAAACCCAGCACGCTCCTAGGCATGAAACTAAAAAGCTCCAAGGACTGCATCCAACTTTCCCTGCCAATGCATATCCAGAGGGGACTAAAGTACCTAGGCCTCAAAAATTGCCAGCCATCCAACTCACCCTGCACTCCTGGACTCCAAATATTGACCGCCTCAAGGGAGGAGATTGAGGAGTTTGACAAATTCAGAGTGATCTATCAATTTCCCATAGGCCGTCTCAATTTCATTGATGGGCTAGCTTGACCAGACATAAGCTTTGTTGTCTCCTCGCTGGCCCAATTCTCCAAAACTCCAGGTATCCGCCACTGGAACGAGGTTCTCAGAGTGTGGATGTATCTATTTTGCACAATCAACCAACCTCTAGTGATATCCAAGAAAAACCACTTTCCTAATTTGGTCTGCTACAGCAACGCCACATGGGCAGATGACCCAACTACAAGACAATCACAGACTGGTTTCATTTGCCTTTTTAGGGGTTCACCTCTGTTTTTGAATAGTCCAAGACAATGCAATATCACATACTCATTGACAGAGGCCAAGTGCAATGCACTCAACAAGAGCCAGTTAGAAGCAAGATGGATTAACCACATCCTCAAGGAACTTTAAAACCTTGAAACTCCCACCTCCATTCATCTCATTGAAAACAAGGGGCTAGACAACAAGATAAAGAATTTTGGCAGCAGCTCCAAAACTAAATTCATTGACTTGAAAGCTAAGGGTCTTTGAGAAGACCTTCAAAAAAAGAAGATTGAGATCAAGCTTGTAACCTCAACACAGATGGTAGCGGACTGCCTGACCAAACAGGAAAACCAACTATTCCTCAACCGGCTAGTAAACCATGTGAGAAAATAGGTCTTTGTGCTCTGACTTAAGGAGGGGTGTTGAATATAGACCTGTCTTTTGCATCTGAATCACGCAACCCCAACAGGCCCAGCCTGCTGAGGCCAACAAACCACCAATTCACTCAATTTCATCCTCCCGCATCTTGACTGATTCTTCTCATCTTAGACATCACCTTCAGCTACTAAACATCATCCTCTGATCTAATTTTAAGCAACTCCATCAAGACCGCAACGTCCAAAAAGATCAATCAATCACTTCGCGCCTGACAGGCCTACCTGGAATTACCCCCAAGAGGGTAAATATCTAACTCAGCCCACTCAGTTCCAGCAAGCTGATTAACACTCCTGAACAATTACCAGACCAAGAAAGACCTCCAGCGCATGGCCCAGGGGTCTGTCCCACAGACTACAGCTTCATCAAATTGGTGCAACAACCATTTCTCAACCAAGTTAACTTGATTTTCATGTGTCTCAACCAAGTTAACTTGATTTTCATGTGTCCTACCATCTGTCTGATTTCTTTCTTGTTGCAGTCTCATAATTCTCAACAGAAACGCTCCTACCTCAACCTGCTGACAACCTGAGTTTTCAAGATTACACTTTTCTCAACTGTTTGTCTATTGTTCATCTGCCATGAGTTCTCAACACAATTTTCAATTTCTCATTAGTTTGTTTCTTGCATTTGAAATACAAACAGTGGTCCTGTTTCTTCAAAAATTATTTTCTCAGTCCTCTTTGAACAACTTGGTGATTCAGGTTTGTTTCATCAAGAAAAATTCAGTGGAGAGGGTCATTTGGAGGCCCTATTCTTGGCTCACCCCAATTCATTTAAGATTTGCAAGAAATTTCATCATATAGCTATGATGAATTGTACTCATAAAACAAATAAGTACAAAATCCCCCTATTGCACGTTGTAGGAATTAATTCAAACCAGAAGACCTTCACAAAAGATGTTTTTTTTATAACAAGAGAAACATTTTAGTTCTACATTTAGTCTGTAAATAAGCTAAATGAGTTTTCTCATGATCCTGAGAGACATCCCAAAGTCTTTTTGATGGACAGTGAAAAAGCTTTGATCCATTCTTGAGGACAAATTTTCCCGGAGTCAACAAGACAATGTTGTCAATGGCACTTGTCTAAAAACATACAAGCAAACTTTAAAGTGTGCTTTAATAATGATGTTGAAGGGTGGCAAAGCTTTATGTCTCTGTGGGCTAAGTAAGGGGCCTCAATAACCAAGGAGGAGTCAGAGGTAAATGATGCGGAGCTTAGAGTAAGTCCCAAATCACTTCCTCTACTCTTAATCTTCCTAGTTTTGGGTTGCTTAGGTGATGACATGTATAAAGTGTTTTTTTGGCAGACCATGAGGATGTACTTGAGTATATGGATAATAATATCTTCTGTATCAAAGAGACATTTTTAATGGCTTTGACTTGCAAAAACCCAGACTTTGGAAATAAAAAATTGTCTCAGGTTGAAGCGGCCCATGCTAATCTCAAAAAATTCCTTGAAAATCTGTCAGGAAGCGTGTTGGATTTTTGGAAAAACCTAGAGGGCACAGTTTCCAATCAAATTAAATTGGTTCAGGCTGTTATTTAAAACTCTTCAGTAAAGATTGGAATATTTTTCCTACTGAACTGTTACTGTTGTGATACAAGGTGTCTTTACAGGAAATCAAGCTTGTTCTGGATAAATTAGAGAGGTTGAAGCAGAAACATGATGGGGAAGTGTGAACCAAGTCATTCTCAATGACTATGGGTTTTCCCTCTTCCCAAAAAATAGGGGACCTACTAGCATCAAGAGGCTCCTTTGTGCCTGAAGATGTTCATCCTGATTGGAAGTTGTATCATGAACCTTGCAGTTCTAGTTCTGTAAGTTGGTTAAGTTGGATTTTTCAAATCACTTTTTGATTAATTCTTTTTAAGTTATGATTCCTACTTGAATAATATTGAGTCCTTTTGAATTTTGAAAGGTTGATTTTGATGAAACGCTCAGCAATTCTCAGTTACATGAGAAGCTCAATGAAATTATCTTAGCTCATCCTGAACAAGATTATTGCGGGCTGTTGAAGCACTTCATGAATGAGATGGAAAATTATCCATTAAAGCCAAGACTAGAACATAAAGTCTTGCAATCAAGCAGAGGCCATCTGAAATTTACAGATACCCAGCAAGATCCTTCTTGATTTAAATACGTTGAAAGGAACTTGAGCAGGAAAAGAGAACTAGAAGGGCACCAAAGAAGAAAAGACAAAAGATTGTAAGTCTTTTCTTTTGTGAAAGGTTCATTTTTTGGGTTTAATGAACTGATTGAGAAATGGTTATAGTCCAAGTCAGGCTCTTTTTCTGAATTTCATAGTTCAGTGGAATAGACCCAAAGTTCATTGGGTCTGGTGCTGTTGGAATCAGCTTCCTTTTTGAAGGATGAAGCAGACACAATTGAGGGGTCAAACACAAGCTCATCTTTGGTGAGTGGTGATTCCTTTAATGAGATTAGAATTTTTGCTAACTAATTTTTTATTTTAGGAAGTGAATTACCTCAATCAAATACATTAGAACTTACATAAGTTCTTCGGTGGGGTTTGGGACCCAGTTGGTGATGGAAATTGTGGTTTTAAAGTCATTTCTCAATAGCTTGGGTATGATGAGGATTGATGGTCTATAGTTTGGAAAGAAATGCTTGAAACATTGAAAAAAAATATGGGGTGCTATTTGAAGATCCTTGGTGGCAGTAAAGATGTTGAAAATATTGAAAAAAGACTTGATATTAATGACATCAATGAAAAGATTCCCTCTTCAAAATGCCTTTCAAAGCTTAACATGGGTCAAATAATAGCTGATACTTATGGAAGACTAATATGTGTCATTTAATTGGATTCATGTTGTAATTTTACTCCTACAAAAATGAGTGTAAAAGATCAATCAGATTCTATGTTCATTTGCTTTTTTTACAATAACCATTGGGTCCAGCTTGTACTTAAGGGAGATTTGATTCCAATACCACCCATATTTTCCAATAAATTTTTCATGATTTCTAAAAAATCAGCTTGTTGGGTTGATCACCTCAAAGATCAACTTGAGTTGTATTCTAACTTATAGATTAATTTCATCATTTGGGTTTGTTCTAACATGCTGATATTGTAATTCTATTAATATAAAGGGTTATGCCATTTTGAAAATAATTATTTTGAGTGTTTTAAGTTGGCATCATTATGATGATTGTTTTGAATGAGATTTTAATGGTAAGTCAGTTCAACTTGTGTTGGGCTGATCCCATCACAAGCTTAACTTGTTTTAATCTTGTGATGGGATCAGCTTAACACAAGTTGAATTTGTTTTTTTTTTGATGTTTTTACTTTAGGGCTGGTCCAAAGACTTGTATTTTTTTGCCACTTTTGCTTTAAGGCTGGTCAAAAGATTTCTTGTATTTTTTGTCCCTTTTACTCTAGGGCTAGTCAAGTTGAACTTGATTTTTTACTTGAATTTTTTTTGGTTGGTTTTCTTCAGTTTTTTTGTTTTTTTATTTTTATCTATTCATTTTTACTTAGTTTTATTTTATTTCTTATTTTTGGGTTATTTTTTTAAACCAAAAAATCAACCTTTTTTGATATTTTTGGTTGATTTCTGTTTTTTTTTGTATTTTTATTTAGTTTATTTTAGTTTTAGTTTTTTTTGATTTGAAGCCCAACACTGCTTGAATGTGGTTGGGCTGGTCGTGTGGCATGGAAACACAACTACATTCAAGCCATGTTGGGCCCCACACAACTCAAATGTAGTTGTGCAGCCCCCACACGGTGGTCCAGTGCCGCGTGGCCTACAGCCCAACCACATTCAAGTCATGCAGGGCTCTACATGGCTAAATGTAGTTGTGTAGCTTTGCCACACGGCTCATTTGAGTTGTGAATTTATCATCACCCATCATGATATGATGAATGATTGCTTTTTTTTCCAAATTTTTTTTATTTTTTTTCCAAATTTAAAAGGAATAAAGGAATTTATATTGAGGATAATAGAATTTATTTCAAGCATTTGATGGATCATGGGTATGGATATGGTTTAATTTTATGATAAATGTTAGTATGGTGAAGAAAGGAAAACTGAACTTTGATGCACTTTTTATCCCTGTTCATTCCAGGATCTTTAGTAAATAAATGAAACTTACTACACCCCTTCTCAAAGATTCCTGTAAATTTAAATGAAAGCATATGAATAGGAATTCCAATATCCTGACCTGAAAGAATCTCTTGGTTTCTCATTTGTAAAATTATATTGAACTAAAAAGGAAAAAAAGGATGGAAAAAGAAATAAAGGGTACATTTGGCTGCCTCAAGGTGTTGTAAATTTATCTAAGGCAACACCCCTGCGCTGTGCAGAAAAACACACAACACATTTTTGATTTTGAACTTTGATATTGGGGGGGAGGGTAGATGCCCACAGAGATTTTAAAGTTTAAAATATTTTCATTTTACAAGTCATGGCCTTTGTGGGATTTTAAATTCAATGGAATTTAGAGTTGAGGAGTTGAAGCAGTTGCAAAAAATTCAAATGTTTGAACTGTAAATTTAATTCCCCAGTAAACCCATTTGATTTGTTTTTGGGGGCCAGGGTGGATTTAAATTTACATCTACACAAGGAATAAAAATGGCTCCTCAATCATATAGAATTTCAAAGATAAAATAAATAGGGCGTATCAGAGTCAAAATTTTCAAAAAATCAAATGGCTTATTTCAGGCCTATCCATTTTTTTTCAAAATTTTATTTTTTTCAGTTAAAACTATTGATTCATTGTTTATTTTTAAAAAGAAATATTTTTGAAAAATTGATATTTTTCCTGAAATGAGCTTTTTAAATTTTTGAAAATTTTAACTCTGATACGCCCTAATAATGAAAGTAAAAAGAGAAAAAAAAATGTTGAAAAAACAATAGAAAGGTGGATAAATGAATCAAAAAATGAGGAAAAGTAAAACACTAAGAAAAACTCAAATTGGTCAAATGAAATTTTATAACATTATAAAAATAAATAAATAAGAAATGGAAATCAGGATATATAAAAAAGAAGAATTATTTAAAAGATAAAAGGAAATGGCAAGAAAAAAATGAGAAAAGGAACATAAGAAAATTTTTTCAAGAAAAATAAAACATGGAAAGAGAAATTGACAAATGATAAAATTGAAAAAGAAATCAAAGAATTTGAAAATAATAAAAAAAGAGAAAAATAAAATAAAAACATAAATATTCAAAATATCTTGATGTAGTAAAAAATCATTGAACAAAGAAAAAGAAGAAGAAGAATTAAATTACATAGTGAGAATTCCAGAATGATTTAAAGCCCTCATGTAGGCTTGGAATTCTGATTAATGGTTTTTAATAAGCTTCAAGGTGAAAGCCAACCCCCTTTTTTGCAATTTTTAAATAACATATCTCAATTTGAAAATAAGGTATCCACAAGTCTGTGTTTTTCAATTGAAAAAAGCTTTACATGCCTTTGTTTGGTAATTGGGACATGGCAAGTTCTTTCAATTGATCATTTTTTCCTTCATATATTTTCTTTTCTTTTTTATGATTGAATTGATGGAATTTTTGATTTTATACATTTAAGGTGTAAAAATCCCACCTGGGAAGTAACCCAAGTTTTTTTTTGTAAAAAGAATTGTGCCCAATAAATCCAGCTTAGGGCCTATCCAAAAAATTTTGGTTCTCTGTCAAGCTTCACTTTGAAAAAATCCAAATGATCTGGGAATGTGACCAAGCTAACTTAGGAAACAATCAAAGCTGCTCACACCAACCCATTATAAACAATATTCCTTAATTTCTTTGACTCAAAAATTACAAAAACAGAAATTCCCATTTTTTTTATAATTAATTTAAATAATAAACTGATAGTTAAAAGAGGAAGATGAGAATAAAATTCAAGAAGAATGAGAAGGAAACCAAGAAAAAAAACAGCTATAATTAATCTTGATCTTAGGAATAAAGTTTTTAAATCAGTGTTTGCATCACAACTGCGGCATGCAAGATTCAGAGGGCACAGGTCCTAATTCTAACAGAAATAAGGATGATGGGATGATATTTCAAGGATTAGAATAAGAGGAAAGAATAGAGATGAAAGTTGGATGGGAAGACAATTCCAGCAGTAAAGCCTTGATTAAAGGGTTATGTTTAATCCTACAAGAGTAAAACCAGGAAGGACCAAGGTAATATGAGTCTAGCAGGATTTATTATGGTTTTGTTGTACTTAGATGACACCTACTGGAAGCAGGATGGATTATGGTTTTTTTTGTACTGAGATGGAACCTACTGGATGCAGATTAACCATTAAGAAGCAGTATAATGATACCTTGGAGGGAATCAGTAAAATAGGAGAAGAGAGGCCAGTATATTTGAGGCTTGAGGAGGAGGCCTTGAAGGGTGTGTAAATGAAGCAGGGGCTGATAGTGCCCATGGCTGTTGGGCTGGAGGCTGTACTTGATAAGTGGGTGATGTTCCTTTCCAGGAAGATCTGATTTTTACTGATATGGAATTTGTGGAAAAGTGACTGGTTTCCAGACAGTGAGAGATCATGTTCATGTACATGTAAATAGGATTTGAGAGAGGTGGGAGATGGGCCATGCCATAGAGAGAGAGAGAGGAAGCCTGGGGTAGGAGGGTAAAAAATGTAGAGTATTCAGGATAATTTTCAGGAGGTTTAGCCAGTGTATCCAGTGGTAGAGGCTGTGTGTGACTGCAATTCCAGAGTGAGTGAGTTGACTGAGGTTGGAGTTTCAATTTTTGTTCATGAAGGTTTCTGTGAATGCTTCTTATTTTTTTCAAAAAAAATTGTTCCATTTCCTCTAGTCTGAGAGGAAGGTCTCTTGCTTCAGAATTTCCTGCTTTGATTTCAAGCAAAAACAGATTGAAGATGATGCAACATTAATACATTTTTAAGAAAGTTGAAAAAAATAAATGAAGAAACAAATGGAAGAACAAATCAATGGTGAAAAAAAAGAGAAACTTAAATTGTTTCAAAAATTAAGAATTAAAGTGATAGGAAGATCAACAATGGATTGAGGCTGGGGGTTCAATCAGCTTTGATCTTTTTGATAAAAATATTGGTTGGGCATCAAGTCCTGAATGTTGAGGTTAAACCTTCTAACATGATTTATCACCACAGTACAGAGGCTGTACAATTGAACTTAGACCAGTAATACCAAAAAACCCTGGCAGCCACAAGCATCTGTAGCCTAGTTAGTAAAGGCAGAACTCTAGTATGTGTCTCAGTCTATCTGATGTTGTGGGTTTGATTCCCACCAGACACATCTTTATTTTAAAAGTCTCAATACTGAAAAACCTACAAAATCAAGTATTATGGGGGGAAAATAAGTCCTGCTTGGCGCATGCCAAGTCAAACTTTGCCCGGTGCCCAGATGTGCTTCATACACCATAATTTTAGACTATAAAAATTTGGAATATAGACCTTTCAATTGACCAATATTCCTCCCCCTTTTCCATTTTTCTCAACTTTCTCCATTTCTCAATTTTCTCCATTTTTTCCTCATTTTTTCTTCTTTTCTTCATCTTTTTTTTTTCTTTGGTTCCCTTTAATTTCCGTCCACTTCCCATTTTCTTATTTCCTCAATTTTCCTTTTCTTCCCTATTTTCTGATTTTATTTTGTTCATGATTTCATCTTGTTCCTGCTTTCCTGCCTGTTATGGTCTTTCCAATTTCTTTCTTATTTCTCTACATCACCCCCTATCTAAAAGCTCATTTTTATTTATTCTTTCTTTTGTTTCATCTCTTGATTATTTCTTTTATCTCTTTCCATTTTTCCATGTCTTTCAGTTATTTTTTTATTTTTTGGTTATTATTTTGTTTTTGTTTTTTTTATTTTGCCATTTTCTCCCTTGTTTTCTGTGTGCTTTATTTTAATTTTAAAACTGGTTATAAAATCTTCTTTTTTTCTTTTTTATTTGTTTTTGGGTGTGTATGGGTGGAAATTTGTTTCATGCTGTTGTACCAATATAAGTATTGTTGGGTTTGCACTTAAAACCATTTTTCTCCAAGACCAAGTATGGTTGGAACCACTTTGGTTCAAAACCTGCCCTACAGTCAAATCCAAAAATTTGGCAAACAATCAGGTAAAAATACTACAAAAAAAATTGAAACTCTGTTTTCTTTTCTATGTTTCTGGTGTGATTAGAGTAGGCGGTTTTCCCCTTCTCCATTCATATCATGTATACAAGATTTCTTTTTCTAGCTTCTTATGTTGCATGTCCAGATGATAAGAGTACCACGAAACCAAAATTCAAGTATCACTCCCGTAAGGAGTAGAGCCTTTAAAAAGATTTCTGCATGTGTGGACTTGAAAGTACATACTTGAACCTAGCAAAAGGGTTTCCTCCCCAAATTTTGGGGAAATATACCCAACTAGACTGTATAAAGAACAACCATCGAGCCACAGGCGGTACTTAGCACAAAGGCCATAAATATCAACAGCCTGCACTAGACCTTGGGAATTCGAAAGCCCCACTTACGAGAGCAATTACAGAACTAATTCTATGAGTCAGGATCCTCAAAGAGACCTGTAGATTTTAACAGGTACAAGCATCGAATGAACAAAAAAACAAGGGAAGGAGAAGATCATTCCCCATCTGTTTGATTGGGCCCCAGCATCGTGCGAACGCTCAATTCAAACTGGCTCGTGAGTATGTCACAGGAATGAGCGTCACCTCCAAGACGGGCCAATGGTTCTGGAGGTAGTAAGAAAGCGATCCATGATAGATTACACTCGATACATATCGAAGAAAGATGAGAGCAAGGAATGACAAGAAACAGTGGCGAGTTGTGACAAAGAAGTGATACAAGCAGGCATATGTGAAAATTATGGCTCAATTGGTAGCCAAATTCGACAAGGATGCGCCTGACTTCTACGTACATATAGGCATAGGGTAGAGGGAGCAGGACGAAAAGGTGACAGAAAAAAAGACTATAACAGATTGGCTCGTGTTTGAATGCACACTAGGTTCCTTTCCGTCTGGTTGAAATGCATATTCTCGTGAACGGCTTCCGTGGTGAATGATCATGATGAAGCTCATTGGCTAGGGGGGAAGTTGAAAGCTGATCGCCATGCTACAAGCGGGATGAGAGGCAAAAGAGCATGGGGTAAATCCTTCCGCGATGCATGAAACAGTCTGTTGCATTCGATATTACTCCTTTTTTTAGAAGAAGCAAAGATTTGATCAAAGGAGAGTGCGGGGACCACCTACTGCTGATCATGGCGGCGTGCGAGTCAGATCCCACCATTGCTCCGCTCTACACTCGGAAATTGTAAGTGAGCAGGTGGTTGGGAAGCCGATGTGCTCTTCTTGGTGATCGAGTGAAGGGTGATGTAGCAGGCTGGTAGGGTGGCGCTAGATAACGGGAACGGATGTGCCAAATTCCGTGTTTGAAAGAAGAGGCAAAGCAGGTCAGGTCGGAATCAGGAGAGGCGGAAAGATTGACACAAATAGGGGAGCTTCAAGGAGAACCTTCGCATCAAGAGAGGAAAAGAGCGCCGGCTTACACAACAGCCATTGAGCGTTGGGCGAAGATTGGAAGCATTGTGTTTTGTGGTCGACGTTGAACGGATGGATGTCCGTCTTTTTTGACAATTCCTTTCAAGTACACAGGAACGGTATGCCGCGTTGGAAGTGGTGAGAGCTGAGTATAAAATTGAAAAAGGCTGCAGAGATGGATGTGTGTATGCAGCTATGTGCCTCGACGGAATACGCGAATGGGGGAAGAAAGAGCCTTAGATTCACGGTCCCACCTCAATGATCGTTTGTTTCGACGGACTTATTTATATCAACCAAGCTTTGAATATTTCTAAGTTACGAAGAGTGGCTTGTGCGCTGGAATAGGTCTCAAGGGCTGTGAGGGCAGGATGAGGGCCGTGGATACAACCCTTCGAGCTCTGTTTATATATTCCTGAGGTTCACTTACTCGAGCAGCAAGCCAGCCAGCCACGGTCAGACATGGATGAGGTGTCGATGATCCAAGAGTGGGCTGAGATTTGGGTTGAAAAAATCGGTTTGGCGCTCGTCGTCGTCGTCACTGTTGGCCCTGCCTGCCCATCCCCCCTCCCCCCCCTGCCATCCTCCAAGTCAACCGAATCCAAGCAGGTTAGTGTGATCCTTGTTGATTGGATGTTCTGTCGAGCATCGGACCCAAGGAGGGATCGGTTGTCAAACAACGACAGATTTGAAAAAATGGCAGTAGTAATAAAATAAACAAAAGATTTCGAGATGCTTGGTATGGATGTATGTACATACATCCGTATCTGGTTTCGGCTGGGTAGTGAGGACGCCGAAATGAACGTGGGCAACTCTGACTTGATAAAAAAATATCCACCATCAGACGACCCAAAGCACTGACATCGATCCATCCATCCAAATATGGCTAGCCAGCCTAGCATTGGTAGCAGAGACCGAGGGGTCATCAGCAAGCTCCACGGGAGACAGGCGCGGTATCATCATCATCATCACCATCAGGGTAGGGAATTACACCGTACATATTACATACCTCTTTTTCATTTCTCATTCCAATTTCCAAATACACCTCCCTCACACCACGCGTATTCCTGCATCGCATTTGGCCGTGCAACACCCAGTCAATATCCAAATGTAACTGGTCCTGGCATCAACTTGACAACAAATCATCTATGCAGGATTGCAAGCTCAAAATTGATGCATCACAATCTCTGGAATCTAAGAGCATCCACAATCGTCTCGGTTAACCCGCTCGTTAGCTAAGTTTACCGAGCACGAGCCGCAATCGTGTCCTAAATAGGACCTCGCTACGCAGCGAGCTCCATAAGTTCGGTCGGAAATCGACAAAGTTACAAAAACTTATGGAGCTCGCTAACCCCAACCCTCGCCAGGATTTACAGCGCCCTCCAAAACTCCATCACATCCACCCGTCCATCACCATCGTCCATCCATCATCATCAAGGTCCAACCATCAAAGTATCCACCCAAGGTTAGTCCCGTATCCCCTTCCCTTACCTCTAGCCCCTCCCCCTCCGATATTCCTGTTGACTGGTGGTGGCGAGCGGTTGTTGAGGGGTGGACAATTGCGGGTCGACCCTTGTGAGCTACCTGGCGAGTGGGCTTAGCGACCATGATTGCGCCTCACACTTGCTAAAGCCCTTGCTTACTATTTTTTTTGCGCTAGCAAGGGCTTAGCTAACAAGAAGTTATTGAGCAATAATTGCGGATGCTCTAAGCAACTCAACCCTGGAGAACATTCCTCTTCAAGACAGGCTCCCTTTATAATTTAGACATCTCAAAGATTGTCGGCCAGCTAACTATTGCAGAGCCAGCTAACAAAAGTTGAAAAAATAATAAAGAAGAATAAAATAAAAAAAATAAAAAATAACTCAAACAAATAGCAGGAAATCCCAAATTGTTATGGCAGAAATGAATTCCCCACCCAAAATTAGGTAGGGTTACTCACTGAACCTACCCTGAAAATCCAACTTGTTAAACCCCTTAATTGAATGCACCAAAATAATCCCAACACCAAGTTGGTACATTTTTACCACACAATTGTGTCATGTGAAGCATTACGTAGATGTCACCTGACTAAATTTCATTCAGATACTGGGTGTTGTGTATAGTGTAAGAGTTATGGACATATTAGTGATTTTTCCAAAGTCCAGCATACAGACATGCCCAAGATTACCAGGCCTGAGACATGCATGCAACCCTGTCTCTCAAATTGGCACACAAAGCTGTTTCAAAGACAGGCCAAGGCCAGTACACAGGCTGACAGCTGCACCCCCAGCTTTCAGAGCCAAAAATGTCCACAAAAACCCATGACATGAGGGCCACAACAGACATGGGAAAGGCATGCATATTTAATATGCATGATCATCCATCAAACATGTAATAAAAAACTCAGATAATTTAAAATATGAAAGGAAAGGCAATTGACAAGCCTGCAAAGTACTAATTGAAAATTTTGACCAAAATCACAAAAATGGACAAAATTCACTTTCACAGACTTCTCAAGCCTGAACAAGTGACACCTGCACTGGCTACATAATATAAAAATTTCAAGAAAAATATATTTAAATATTTATAATGTCACAAAGCCTAACACAAGTACAAATACATCTGCAAACAGGATGACACATGGACTGCAGGCCTGCCATTATCAAACAAAAAATTCTAGAAATATCATATTTAGTGACAGGTGGAAAGGCCATCCATCCAACAAAACAAAAGAAGTCTGTTGGATATGCATTGCTTCACTTCTAGCACCAGCACACATTTATTCATCTCCTTTTATGCTGATAAACCCCATGGAGATTCCTGATAAACTGGACAAGGATAAATACAGGCATATTTCAGGCTGTAGGCTACCCAGATTCTCATTATTATTCATATGGACCATATTGGAATTGAATTCTTATTGGAATAAGTAAGTGATTAATGGCTTCAGTCAAACCATTCCATTGAACAGTTCACTGTTATAACTCAACTTTTTCCATATGGTAAGTACTAAAAGCATCATGATAGGCCCCCCCACTACCCTCTATTTTGGTTATTGCAGGTAGCCTGGTATTGACCACTCAACAAGTAATTTATTACTCTCTGCTTTGTCTCTTTGCTACCCAACCCCAGCTATACCAGATATTTTCTGGATAATATTTTCCTTGTACCAAGGTCTGAAAGTCCCAGGTGCAAGGATGATAAGTTTCCTCCCCTAAAGAGAGGGGTTGAAGATACCCAGCATTTACAGTGACCCCTATTTTTATTTAATCCACAATTCTTCTATTGATTAATTCAACCTTTAACCATCCCAAACCACCTCCTTTCCTTTGCTTTATCCATATATTTAAGCATCATTTCTGCATTGAATGGAATAATTCATTTGTTCATAATCTATCACCTCTAGTAGCTAAAGGATTGAAATGGTCCTGGAATCTAGTAGGCTGACAAAGATTAAGTAAATTTGCTTTATCTGTGCATTAATTTATTTAATTCTAGGTTTTAATCTTAGATTAACAAGAACTTGGTATTTTTCATTGGCCACCACAGTATTGGTCTTCTTTGTATTGCTGCACTTGTTTTCAGTTTTGGATCAATTAAATGAAAGTTTGCACATACCTTCATCCTCAAGTTGATTGATCAAGCACAAAGAAATCCAGAAAAGAACATGCATGAAAAATCCATACAAAAAGACTTGAGGAATATCAGAAAAGGATTAAAAATAAGTGAAGTGTTATTACAATAGGCTTTCTGCCAAGAATTATTTTTTTGACTATCCACCCAATGTTTATCTCTTGTAAATGTTTGGCTGAACTGTTTAAAATGTGAAAAAAATTCACAGATACCAGTATACAGCAAATTTTATTTGCATCAATATAAAGAAACATATGAAGCATATTCAAAAGCAGTAAGATTTCATTTGGACCAACCTCTTCAAGAATGGTATATTTTGTTTTTGAATAGAACTAATGCACACAATTATATCAATACTTGGTGACTGAAACTGGTTTGATCAGCAATTGGTGAAAATCTACAAAGGTTCATGTTAAATAAACCCAATATGAACAAAAGTAAAAAATTATTTCCCTACAAATCCAAAGTTCTCTCTTTTCTACAAAGGCTTCAATATATGTGGTCATAAACCCAATTTAAAAAAAACAATTTTCAGGTCATATTTGAATGACTTGTCTTTAATCACCTCCAACCAGGCATAACATCATCTTCTGCGCATACTTCTTTGGAATTACTCTAGGCTCCAATCCAATTTATTTAGTGAACATTGAATATGTTTTAAAACCTCAAATTTATTCAATTATATATTTTGAGACTGGAAGAAATATTTTTCCTCAAAACTACCCAGAAGGAAGAAAGGTTGTCATGACTGCCCCTGGTGTGCAAGGGGCTGAAGGAACAGGAACTACTACTCATAAAACTCAAGGATTATTTGTTGGAATTGCAATGAAGAAGATGAGATGAGGAGTACAAGTGATCAGAAGATGGAAGGATGGAATGGAGAAGTCCAGGAGGAGGTTGTTGAATGAGGGGTTGTTGAATCCTATAAGAGTAACACCAAGAAGTGACAAGGTGGTATGAGTTAAGCAGGCTGGGTGAAGAATGCCTTGTTCTCAGATGAAACCTACCGGCAGAGGGACTAACCAGTAAGAAGTGGTATACTAATTCCTTGAGGGGAATTATTCCAGGATAGAAGGAGTGGCCAGTATATGTGAGAACTGAGAAGGAGGCCTTGAGGGATGAGTGGCTGGTGTTGCAGGTTGGATTTCCCATGATATTACATGTTTAATGATTGAGCTGGAGGCTTTAGTTGACTTATTGGGTGATGACCCTGTCCAGGAAGGTTTGAAATGTACTGATCTAGAGTCCTGGGGGTATGGGCTGAACAGAAATTGGAGATTATTTACTATTTATATACCAAGTGTAATATGTGCTAACTCATATATCAATTGGGTTGAGGAGAAATACAGGATGTACCAAGCCATAGAGAGAGGGGTGGATATCCTGAGAAGATTAACTGAATCGCATGAAACAGTGGTGAGGTGTACATGAACATAGAGCATATAGCATACAGGGAGATGCTGAACTTGGTGGAAGAATATGTAGACTGCAAGGTATGCAGGACTATCCAGTGGAAGGTACACGAGTAAGTGAAGTTGGGTTTGATACAAGGGTGAAGCTGATGAAGAGGTTGGATTCGTTTAGTCAAAGGAGTGTAAGAACTATGGTCATGAAACAGGTGCAATTCAAGCTGCTTCCCCGCTTTGGTGAAATTGTTGGAATGCATAAGATTTCTGCCTTAGAATCTCACAGTTTAAAGTTTTTCTGTTATTGGTGAAAATATGGAAAATGAAGACACCAAATTTTGAGCCTGGTTTTAAAAATTTAAAAATTGAATCCTTCAAAGCCTCTCAGGATTTTGCAAGCTTTTTAACATTAAATGGCTTCCAGAAAAGATTGGGGTTGAATTCTCAGAAAATTATTGACTATGCTACCAATACCCAGGTGAATATAATTCTCTTGGATTCATGAATAACTGACTTGAAAATTTTTGAAAAATAATTTGAGATTCATATGGTAAATTAATTTTAGAAAGCTAGAGAATAAAAACCTAAAAAAAAACTGGAAAATAAGTTAGGCAGAAATTAAAAGACAGAAATAGTAAAATTGAAAAACTGAAATTAGTTGGCAACACTCCAAAAAAGAAATAATACTATTGAAAAACTGCAATCATTTTGATTATTTGGAAGCAAATTATTCTGAAGTAGACCTTTTTTCCAATTGAGAGAAACTTTCTGACCATTCTTGCATCAAAGGCACAAGACTTGGAAAAAAAACAATCACATTGATAATTGCCAATGTAGTCTCAAAATCTGCATCTTCCCCCTACGACCACCACCCTGACCTGTTAGTGAAAGAATATCCGGTAAATGGATAAAATATTTTTCCAAATATTTCACCAATAGTTTTACCAGAACTAATTGTGAAATAAACTCAAAAAAACACATTTAAATATTTCAATTACTGATGATTCTGAATGCAGGTAGCCTTTGCCACTGAAAAAGAATACATTGTTCAAAAATGATCCTGATAAAGATCCAAACCTATCTGAGATGTATTACAGACAATATACAAAAATTTCAAGAAAAATCTTTCAATATGTCAACATTTGAAACAACCATAATTATTCATTAAATCAGCCCCAAAGACAGGGTCCTGGGGATATTTGAATGATGTGCATGATTTTGGTGGAGAGAAAATGGATAAATTTTTCAAAAAGGTTCAAAGAAATAAAGAAAATTCAATATTCTTTATAAGAAATTGTTTTAATTTTTGACTCCTGGGTTTAATTTTCAGGTTAGATCAGTTCAACAATGATGCCAAAAGGCTGATTTTGGTAGATACTAATTGCAGGATGCCAAACAGTCATAAAAAATGTGACAAGAGAATGAATCAAGGAGTTCAAATAATTGACCAGTATTTCAAAAAATGAATGCTCATAAATAATCAAGCATCTCCAAAGAGATTATTTCAATCTTCCAAAAAAAGGAGGTGTTCCACATCCATATCATTGAGAATTATTCTTGAATATTGATTAGGAGTGAAGCACTTGGAGATTTTGAAGTAGTGATGAAATTGAACAAAGGATTTCAATTTAAAAGCACAAAGGATTTTTGGTTTGCAACAATATTGATAGGATTTTTTATTGTATTTCTAAAAAAAATATGGAGTCATAATTGCTGTGGAGAGTGTTAATTTCTCATTGATAATCACTCCAATCAGCCATTCCTGTAGATGAAAGGCAGATAGCCATGCTTCCATATTTGGGAAAATTTCATATTCAATAAATATTCATTTTAGGTTTTTTGATTAATTTTTAGAATTCAGTGATATATTTCTTCCGGATAGATGCATTATTCTCTTATTTATTGTTGAATAAAAACAGGTTTTGACATTCCAACAATCAAATTTTATTCAGAAAAGTTGATCAATCATAGGCCTTTTTACTTCTTGATTATAATTAGATTTCATATTTCAAAATTTTGATTAAGATTAGATTTTTTTCATAATGCATTAATATTCTCAGGGGATTAATCCCTTATTTAACAGAAGATTATGTCTGCGCACCATTGCGCATCCTTGCTGCTACAGGGACAAATACTTTATTTAACATTAATTTCAAGAATTCATTTTTTTTGAGTTCTGACGCAAAGTTTCTGTAGCTGGGGTACATTAGACCCCAAAACACACCTTTGGCAATTTTGGAGTCATTAGAGACCCTCTAAAAATGGAATCAAAAAATTTAAAAATTCCGCAAAAACCAATTTTTTGATAGGTTTTGGGAGCCTTATTTTGGCTATTTTGATTATTAGATTTTTTTTGGTTATTTCAGCTACCAAATATTCATAAAAAAATTCAAAGAGATTTCCAATATTAATTTCAGATTTTTTGGATGTTTCCTTTTACCTTAAAAAATTCCTTCAAAAAACCAAACAAAAACAAAAAATTCAAATTTCTCTTTGGACATTTGCATCCTTTTATTTTCCTTTTGATTTCATTTTTTTTGATGATTAGAGTTATTATGAATTTTTGAAAAAAGTCAAAGAGCATTTAAATGTTTTATTTCAGATTTTTTGTATTTATTATATTAACTTAAAAAATTCCTTCAAAAAAGCAAACAATTCAAAAATTCAATTTAATGATTAGACTTTTGGATCCTTTTGTTTTACTTTTTGATTATTTTTTTGTTTTTAAAACTTTTATAAATTTTGTATAAATATTAAAGATCTTTTCAATATTTTTTTCAGAATTTTTGGATGTCATCTTTTACCTTTAAAATTTCCTTCAAAAAACCAAAAGATACAAAAAATTGAATTTTCTCATTGTATTTTTGGATCCATTTGTTTTCATTTTCAAATATTTTTTGGGGGGTATTCAATCTTTGAGAAACTTTTTAAAAAAAAAACAGAAAAATAGCTTCTGAATACTTTTTGAAGATCTCTTGGATGTATGCAAAAACCTTCCAAACATCATCTGAAAAATAAAAAATAATGAAGAAATATGGATACAAACATTAAAACTTATTAAAATATTTTTTTTTATGTTTCTAATGGGTTCTCTGGGAGTCAAAAAAAATTGTAACCAAACTCTAAATTTTTTCTGAATAATGGTTTTACAAGTTTTGGAATCCTTGGTCACACAGATTTTCCAAAGTGGATCTTACCTGGGAGCTGGCCAATGATCATTCTTGAACTTGAATGAGACTATATGCTTGAAATCTTCTAAAACAATGAAGCAAATAGGAGAAGATTTAGAATTTGGAGTAGGAGGGGAATTCAGAGGAAGATAAGGACAAGGAATTGAAGAATAAAACAGAACCACTGGAAAATTATTTGTTTCAGCCAGAAGGAAACCATGGCATGGAAATTTCATCCACTTGTTTATGGGAGGGGAGCTGGGCCAGAAATTTTGTTCAGTGGCCTTCTTGCATCTTGAAAAGTTTCACACCAGATATCATGCAGTAATCTTGGGTCCTTGAAGATTGGGTTTGAATCAAGCTCTTCCACAATTTCCTTCCTGACCTCAATCCAGTCTTCTGAGTTCCTCCCCAAAAAAATGCCTGCTGCTCTCAAGCCACAGTTCCCATCCTCTATGACATCTTGGACATGTGATCTATTTTTAATGGCCCTTTTTGGGGAAATAAAATCTTTTCATAGGAAATAAAACCAAAAATTAGAATTTTTTATAACTGAAAACATGGTGCAAATATCAAACTCACTTTTCCAACTAAAACTTGGTCAAAGATTCTAGAAGAAAAAGCTGATAATGTGCAGGAAAAATAGAGGGAAAACCCATAAAAAATGAGAAAATATCAAATGTACTCACTTTCTCACTGATTTTTGGGGGTACTCATAACTTCCTTTCAGGAGGATGGTAAGGAGAATAAACATCTTCATTGGATAACTTTAGTAACATGATTCTTGTGTTAGCATTGTATTCAGGAGAAGCAAAACGCTTTTTCACAATTTTTCCAGACCTATCATCAAAGTTTTAATGAAAAACATAATGAAAAATAATATCCAAAAAAAGAAAAAAAAATAAAATAAAATGAAAGATAACCATGTTAATAAAATCCTAATCTGGAAGCTCTTCATATTCTGAATTTCCCCTTCATCCTCTGGCACCTCTTCTTCTTCTCAATATTCCTTTGTAGTTAGCAATTCACCCTATGTTAAAAAAATAACAAGGACTCAGTAATAAAAAAAACCATTGCAGAAAAAATAAGCATAGATATAAAATTACATCTTTCTCTGATTCCTCCTTCTTTTTTCCCTTCCCCTTCCCTTTCATGGCCTTCCAACTTCTTAAACCTAAAAACATAGGGAAAAAATGAATTATGAAATTTGATATATTTTTTCTCCAAAGAATAGTGACTGATCTTTGAATTTGCTATGATTTTATGCTTTGGCCTTTCTTCCCTCTTGGGTTCTTTTAAATATTCTAAACCAGATGGATCTCTTTTACTTGATGACCAACAGATTTTCTGGAAATTATTGGCTGCTCCTTTGGGTCTTCCTCTTACTTATTTTCCACTGTATAGCTTCTTGCTTTCACCCAGATAATATAGCTGGTCTCCAGGGGGAAAATTGCTGAATTTTCAAAAATTTCAGTGAAATACAGGTTTTCAATACTTTCTCTGGTTGGAAATTCAAAGTTTTCATATTCTTCAGTTGCATCAGGCTCCAGAGTTAACTGCAGAAAGAAAAATCAAGATAAATCAGCAAATTATTAATTTGGGGTTGAATCCAAAAAGAAAAAAGAATAAATAAACTCAGTGATAAGGGAGCTTTGAAATCCCATTGAGGATGAAAATCTTAAATTTGGAAGAGTTAACTCTTTCTGATAGCTAATTTGACTTTGTAAATACATGGTATATCCATGTAAGAAGATTAATCAAATTTGTTGCAATGGGTTGAAAATTCAGGGACTTGATGAAATAAATCAATTTTTCTGAGGGCAAAGTGGCTTATCTTTCCAAAAAGATGTTCCAAACAATGAGATGCTTGAGTTGTTTCCAAGATGCTTGAATTAATTCTGAAAGGCTTCAATGGCTATGTCATGGTATTGTATGGTGATGGAGCTTTAAATTTTTTTGAACTAGCTTGAAACACCAAAAAAAAAAAAATAATCAAAAAGCCAAACCAAAGGATCCAAAAGTCTAATGAGAAAATTGAATTTTTCAAGGGTGATGTTGAATTCACGGCTCCAACCATGTGGTAGTTGTGTAGGGCCCTACACGGCTCAAATAAGCCCTGGGGGCCCAAAGATGACTACAAAGGGCCATTTCAAACATGCACAACCCCTGGGGGGTTGTGTATGAGCCGTGTGATCAATGTACATGGCTCAAATGAGCCATGAACCCCTGTAAATGGCTCAAATTGGCCATGTTTGGGGGTGCACAACCCCTTGGAAGCTGTGCCAGAATTTTGGGGCACCCCCTGGACCACACTTGGGTTCTGTCAACCCAAATTTTGGATTAATGCATACTTTGTGGGACTTTTGTTCCACACCTAGCAATCCCAAAGGAACATTAAAGTGAAACCCAAGTGAAATTAAAGTGAATAATCATAAATCATATAAAAAGCTGCAAAAAATTCTTTCTCAACTCAAAAGTGAGAAAACTTTGTTTGCTCAATCAAAAGTTGGATTGAATACTGAAGTATACTGTTGAATTTTTTTGCATGGGAACAGTGGCAAGCCCTCCTTCTTCTGAAATGGCTGCATGGAAGGTCTACATTGATAGTTCCATCAACAAGGCTTTGGAAAAAGAAAAGAAGGATTTGGGTAATGAAACATTGGAAGCGCCAATTGCATCCTCATCAAGGGTGACAATTGAAGAACAAAATGATTCACAAATGGACATGACAGCTGGTGGTGAGTAAAATTTTATGTTACTGGTCTTTGCCATATTTAATTTGATTGAAACTAATGGGTTCATGTAACTATGAAAAAATGACTTAACCAATGAATGTTTACTAGATCCACTTTACCCACATCCCTTGAGAGCTTTTCCTACTAGGGAAGAGGCACAAAATATTTTCAAACATGGGAAATGAAGCATGGTTAGGCTTTAACAGTTTTCAACTCAAAGCGTGACCAATATGTGGATTTAGCCTGTGATAGACATGGTTCCTATTCAGGAAGTCTTCTTACCAAAAAGTCTGGACAAACTCACCAAAGGAAGGTTGGGTGCAAGTTTTTAATCCATGCAAGTTTCACAAAGGCAGAACCCTTGTGGCGCCTCTCCTACAAAGAAACCCAACATAACCATCAACCATCTGAACATCCCTCTGTGAATCCTCAACTGAGGAGAATCTTGGGGGTGGCCTTAGACAATCTAGTAGAAGGCATGAATGATGGGCTCAATACGTTAAAACTGAAGAGAAAATTGAGCAAGATTGATGTGTGGGATTGTGTTGATGACCAAAAAATCTATAACATTAAGCAGAAGGTCACACTTGCAGAACTAAAGGGAAAAAGTGTTATGGAGGTACTATATGAACAGCTTGAAGAAAAAAGTTGGATTCACCAGTCAATGTTCAGTGGAGAGGGTCACTTGGAGGCCCTGTACTTAGCACATCCAGAGGCAGTAAAGCTTTCAAAATAATTCCATCATATTTCTATGTTGGATTGTACTTATAAAACAAATAAGTACAAAAGCCCACTATTTCATGTTGTAGGAATGACACCCAATTGCAAAACTTTCAGAAAAGCTCTTGTTTTTATAACAAAAAAACATTTGAGCTCTACAGTTGGTCTGTAAATGCATTAAAGGAGTTGGCTTATGATCCTGAGAGACTTCCAAAATTATTTGTGACAGAACATGAAAAAGCTCTGATTTGTGAAATTGAAACTAGTTTCCCAGAGTCATCAAGACAATGTTCCACTTGGAACTTGTCTAAAAACATACAAGAAAACTGTAAAGTTTGCTTTGTTAATGACATTGAAGGATGGAAAAGCTTTATGAATCTGTGGGAAAAGTATGGGGCCTCAAAGACCAAGGAGGAGGCAGAGGTCAATGATGCGGAGCTCAGGGTAGGTGAAAATTAATTCTTCTTATTTTTTCTAGTTTTGAGTTCTGACCTTTTCAATTTTATAGTGTTTCTTGAAAGAATATGAGGACCTACTTGAGTATATGGAAAATAACATTTTCCCTATCAAAGAGATGTTTGTAACAGCGTGGACTTGTATAAACCCAGATTTTGGAAACAAAACAACTTTTCAGGTTGAAGGGTCCCATTCAACTCTAAAACAATTCCTTGAAAACTCTTTGGGAAACCTGTTGGATTTTTGGAAAAGCCTTGACAGAACAGTTTTGAGTCAAATTAATTCAGTTCATGCATCAATTCATAACTCTCAAATTAAGTTAGGGACATTTCTTCCCCCTGACTGTTACCATTGGGTTAAAAATTGTGTTTAGAGGCAATCCATCTTGTTAGGGAACCATTTGAGAAGTTCAAACGTGATCATGATGGCAAAGTCTGCACCAAGTCATATTTCAAGACTATGGGTTTGCCCTGTTCCCACCAAATAGGTGACCCTCTAGCATTCAGAGGATCCCCGGTACCTGAAGATGTTCATCCTCAGTGGAGGTTGAACTATGACCCTTGCAGTTCTATTTCTGTGTTTTGCCTTAAGTTGGATTGTTCTAGTTGGAGTGTTCAAATCACTATGTGATTAATGGTTTTTGATTAATTATTTTTGATTAATGAATCCTCATTCACTAATGGTTGATCCTTTTGAATTTTTCCAGTGAAATGTTGATAAAATGATAAGCATTACTCAGTTACATGAAAAAGTAAATGCAATGATCTTGGGATCTCAAGATCATGAGCAAAGTGGACTATTGAAGTATATCATTCAGAAGATTACAAAATATTGATCCAAGCCAAGACTTGAACCTAAAGTCTTACAATCAAGTAGGGGCAGGCCAAAATTGACAGATACGTGGCAAAAACCATCTTGGTTTGAGCTTGCTAACAAACAAATCAAGGGGGAAAAAAGAACTAGAATGGCTACAAACAAGAAAAGAAAAAAGATTGTAAGTCTTTTCTTTTGAGATATGTTCATTTTGTTGGTTTAATGAAAAATAATTAATTGTTAGTCAAAGTAAGCAGGATCTGAATCTGAATTTCATAGTTCAGAGGAAGAGACTGAAAGTGAATTGTGATAACTTAATTTGGAATTAGAATCCTCTTCAGAGGAAGAGAACATGCAGCAAAGCTCAACCAGAAGCTCATCTTTGGTGAGTTTTCATTTCATTGATCCAATTAAAGAAATGAATACTAAGTTAGTTTTAATGATAGGAACCAAAAATGAAATACCTCAATCAAATACCCAAGAAATTTCATACGTTATTGGGTGAGGTTTGGGATCCAATGAGAGATGGGAATTGCTGATTTAAAGTCATTGCTAAATCTCTTGGTAATGAGGAACATGGTTGGTTTAAAGTGAGGAAGGGAATGATTGAAACATTAGAGAAACATAAACCATGCTACATTAAGATGCTTGGTGGTTCAAAGGAGGTTTAAAAGATTAAACAAAGACTTGATGTTGAAGACATCAATGAGAAGATTTCCTCCTCAAAATGACTGGCTGAATTGGACATGGGTCAAATCATAGCAGACACATATGTTATAATTATGGCCAGCAATTAGCTTAGGCAAATGAGCAGTATTTAAAGCAAAAGAAATGCTTGACACCTTGTGTCAATAATTGCTGATGGGCTCTCACAATGGGGCAATATGTTGGATGATATTGGTGATTAATTTGATTGGATGATGATTGGATCATGGAAAACAGCAGGGAGAAGAGCTCCTTAAGTACAAAAGATTGGCCTCTTGTGAGCCCATGATACAACAAGCCAAATGGAAAATTTTCCGCTCCAAAAGAGCTCTACAGGCTATACAGGCCTTGTTACTTGGTCTGGGCTACATAAGCCTGCATGGCATCAGTTCCTGTACCCTTAAAACAAGTCTAATCTGGTCATTTCTGTTGTTTCCACTGTAATGGGGCTGAACCAGCCCCTTAACTGTTCAAACCCCTGGTTGGTTGTCTATTAAAACCGTCCCTGTTACCCCACATGCTGGCTGGTTGCCTCATGCAACCAGCCCCTGGCCATACAAATGGCCAGGTGGGAACCAGGACACACCTAGGTGCGGTCTCAGACACACATGGGGGGGGGGGTGTAACCAGCAGACATTCCGCCCCCCCCTCTTCCACTCAAATCCCTGGAGGGGGCTGTCAAATCCCCCTACCAGGGGCCCTGGAGGTTGATACCCCCAGGGAGTTGTCAAGGTAGGTGGGCTGGGGGGTGGTCAAATCCCCTCCAGCCCATTGCTCCTACCCCTTGGTAAAGGGGGGGGGAGAGCGCCCCTATGATGGTGAGGGGGTGGTCAATTCCCCCCCACTGCCGGTTGCCTTTCTGTGACCGGCCTAGCCACCACATTTGGTGGGGGGGTGACCAGGTCCCCCCCACCATGACCGGTTGCCTCTTGCAACTGGTCACTGGCTGGTTCAACCCAGCCAGCCCTTCCCCTCCACCTTGCAATGGCAAGAAATGGTAGGGGGAGGAGCCGGGGCCATTGGCCCCAGCCCCGCAGCCACCACCCAGCGCAGCAGCCGCGACCTTCTTGACAGTCGCAACTGGGGTGGGGGGACTCCATTTTGAGTCCCTCTGCCCCCTATGACGGCCCCGCGCGGGCCATTGGGCCCCATAAATGGGATGTAAGCAAAAATAGCAGCCCCAAAAGGGCCGCAACACGGGCGGCAGCCCCAAATGGGCTGCAACACGTGCGGCAGACACTAATGGGCCGCCCCAAGCCCGAAAAGTGAGTTCAAAATACTTTGGCGGGCCAGCCTGTCTGGCCTAGTATGTCCAAAAAAAACCTTGGGCCCAATTATGCCCATACAAGCCCATCCGGCTGTATTTGCCCATATACCCCACCGGGCCCGTGTACCAATAGGCCTGTTTCACGCGTTTTGAGGCCAGTTTCCCCGAATCTGTGACATCCACACAGGCCTGTATGATCTGTGTGTGTTTCCAATGGGCCACAGAGGCCCACATGTGCATCCAATTTGGATTACACTCATACGTAGCACACACGTAAGTGCATACGTATTTTAACAACATATTCTTAACCTATATGTTTCATTTAATTGGAGTAATGCAATACTTATACTCAAATGAAAAATGGTGTTACTGATCAATCATATCCAATCTTAATTTCCTTTGTAAACAATAACCACTGGGTTCTATTAGTACTTGAGGGAGAAATGATTCCAATCCCGCCCACTATAGCAAAACCAAGTTCCTTGATTTCTAGAAAAGCCTCTGGTTGGGTTGATCATCTCAAAGATCAACTGCAAATGTATTCTAGATTTTAATATACTTTGACTTCATTTCATCATTGGGTTTCATATAAATTGTAATTCTAATTCAGCCAACAAGTTCTATTAATATAAAGGGTTATCACATTTTGAACATCATTATGTTGAGTGTTTTCAGTTAACATCATCATATTGAGTGTTTTGAATGAGATTCAAATGGTAAGTCAGTTCAACTTGTGTTGGGTTGATTCCATCACAAGCTTAAATTATGATAAGCTTGGGATGGGATCAGCTTAACACAAGCTGAACTTGTTTTTTTTTTTGGTGTTTTTACTTTGGGGCTTGTCAAAAGACTTGTATTTTTTTGGGAACTTTTACTTTAGGGCTGGTCAAAAGACTTCTTTAATTTTTGGGCCCTTTTAATTTAGGGCTAGTCAAGTTGAAATGACTTTAGGGCTTGTCAAGTTAGTTGTATTTTTTTTGGTGTTTTTACTTTAGGGCTTGTCAAGTTACTTGTCTTTTTTTTGGTGTTTTTACTTTAGGGCTAGTCCAGTTAATTATGTTTCTTTGGGTCTTTTTACTTTAGGGCTAGTCTATTGGATAGTACCTGTTTTTTTTTTATTTTGATTTATTTATTTACGTTTTTGTCTTTTTAACCAAAAAAATGAAAATTCTTTGATTTTTTGGTTGATTTCTGTTTTTTGGAAGGTTTATTTAGTTTATGGGTTGTGTTAGTAAACTTTCATTCCTTTTCCTTTTATTTTTTTTTTTGCTCACTGCGGTCTGGTGCCGTGTGGAATGCCACACAACTAAATTTGAGCTGTGTACAACTCCACACGGCTTGAATGTAGTTGTTTGGAATTCAACACAATGGCGGATTGGGTTGGGTGGGCCTTACAACTCTGTGAGCCTTGGGGGGCTTTACACGGCTCAAATTGGAATGTGTTACATGCCAAATTGCCCATCTCAAACGGTGTGCATGGCTCAATGAGCCATGAATTTAACATTACACATTTTTCAATTTTTTTGCTTTTTTGATGGAATTTTTCAAGGTAATATAATACATCCAAAAAAGCTGAAAGAAAATATTTCAATTCTATTTGAATTTTGCTTTGAGTTTTTGATAGCTTAAACCACCAAAAAAAAATGAAATTAAAAGGAAAATAACAGGATGCAAATGTCCAATGACTAATTTGATTTTTTTGATTTTTTGGTTTTTTGAAGGAATTTTTGAAGGTAAAAGGATACATCCAAAAAATCTAAAAAATAAATATTTGAATCCTCTTTGAATTCCCATTGAAACCTTTGTTAACTGAAATAACCAAAAAAAAATGAAAAATTAAAATAGACAAAATAAGGATGCAAAAAGCCATGGAAAAATTGGTTTTTGCAGAATTCTTTAATTTTTTGATTCCATTTTTTTTGGAAGGGGGGGGGGGGGTTCTAATGCCTCCAAAAATAACAAAAACTTTTTTTGGGGGTGTGTAAACCCCCTGCTACAGGGCTTTGGCGTCAGAATTGAAAAAAAATTTCTTGAAAGTATCATGAAATAAAGTATTTGTCCGTGTAGCAGAAAGGACGTCCAAGGATGTTTGGATGTAATTTCCCATGAAAAAAAGGGTTTTTCCTGTGAAAAAATAAATTCCCTTTTTTGATATATTGATTGTGATTAAAATTTCTTGGTTTTTGGAATTCATGTGATTTTCTTTTTTTTCTAACAAAAAAAAACACATTTCAATAAAATGTTCCTCTTTTTGGTAGGAATAACTAATTGGGAAAAAAGATTCAAGAGAAAAATATGCAAAAAATAATCAAAGTTAATCATCTTCTTCTTGGAAGTTTTCATCATTCAATGCATATAAGTTCCCAAAATACCTTTTTCTGTAAGCAAAGAATGCTCCAGATGAAATCTAAGCTTTAAGTACCCAGTTTTGTGTATTCTATTTCTCTGTCTAAAACCAGAAATGGTAATATCTGTAAAGGTTAAGTAAAAATACAAAAAGAAAATAAAATAGATTCCAAGAAGGAGGTATTGGGGTTGTAATCAGTAAGATAAAACATTATATTCAGGTCAAGGCACAAGATGAGAAATGAGAGTTGATCAGAGGAGGTCTGACTGGATTTGGCTGGTTCTTGGATAGCATTCAGGGTTTTCTTTTAAAAAGCCCTGTGGTCTAAGAAAAAATCAGTGTTCTTTGTTTGTCTACCTTTTAACTTGTTGGGTGTTCAACTCCTGGTCTTGAGGTGTTAAAACTTACTTCTATCTTCTTTCCTTTTGCACTGGTGCAGAGGAGAGTATGTTTTTTGTTTTCTTGTTTTTCTGAATTGTCCTAATTGCTTTTTCTTTCAACTGTTTTATTTTTTTTGGTTGTTTATTTGTTTGATCAATTTTTTTTATTTTTTGGTTGTTGATTGGTATGAGAGAAATCCAGGGCTTAATTCCACTTGATTTTTAGTTGCAGAAAAAACCACTTCAAGGTATCCCAATTGGGATAAATATGTGGTTTTATTTGTGGAAAAACTACCACAACTTATGCCAATTTGGATAAATTGGAGCTGGCCCAAAAAATGAATTACTATTTTTATTTTTTTGAAATCTAAACATGAGGAAGAAGAATCCCAAAAGCTCCTTCTGTTTTTTTGTCAACTTCTTTGAAACAATAAAATGATTTATTTCCTCATAGTTTTAACTTTCTTCTCATCATCTTCCAAAATGATTTCAAGTACATATTATCCTAATAAAACATCACAATAATTCTGGTTGAAAGTTTTCTCACCAATTAATTCCTCTTTATGTTTGTTGGGTAGGATTGAATTTGTAAAATTGATTAAGAATGCACAGATTTTGAGTTGGGAATTAATTTTTTTGAGAGTTCAATCAGCCTTGGAACTGAATTTATGGTGGAAATAAAAAGAGAGAAAAGTTGGAGGATTCAAAAAATTGGAATCAATTGGCACTTTTGGCAAGTGGAAAAAATTCTTGCATGCTTGCTTCCATGTTTTATCCATTGCTTTAGGCATCTATGCATCTAGATGAAAAAAACAACATGCTGGTGTTGTGAAATTTTTTCAATTATTTCAATCTGTTGGTTTGTAAATATCCAGGTAACCCAAAAATTAAGCCTTTCATCTTGCAAAAATAAAATTAATAAAGAAAAAACATTGGGACAAAAAATTTGAGGATAAATATAGAAATAAATTTATTTTTTGAAAGAACTTTCAGTAAATTTCTTGGTTTTGTCCTTCTGATTCTTACCAAGTTCTTTGCATTTTTTTTCACTAGATTTGAAGGATGTGATGAAGAAATTTTTTTTATTATGCAATCAAAAAATATATATATTTTTGATATCAGTAATTTCAATTCTAATTATGTATTTATAACAACATCTATCATCCAGTTTCTGGAATTTTTCCAGGGATAATATTCAAAATTATGAGTTGAAATGAGAATTTTTTTGTTCCTCCATAGTTGTTCCCAAAATATAAAGTCCAACCCTAGCTAATATTTGATTTACTTACACTGTTGAAATCTCACTTATATTTTCAAGGAACTGAAAAAATTTGTTGCAACAAGCCTTTCTTTTTCTGATGACTTGAATTTCTTACTTTTAAATAAGTTCTAGAGCTTCTGGATTTAAAAAGATGGCTTTTAATTGAGAGATTTTGACATGAAATGTGGAAATTATCCATGATTTGTTAATCAAAAAAAGGCAGAAAAGCATTCTGGTCAAACAAATACCATATCATTTTGATATTCATAAATTATGATTCTTAAAAGCATAAATGTAGGTATTCCTAAAAATTTGAGAATATTTTCATCGCAGAAAACATAAATGAATCATTGAAAGTCCTTGTGCATCCCTCAAGATTTGATTTAAGGTGTATAAAATTTGAAACTTGGGGAGGGTGTTTTTTGCATTTTAGCTCTAGTAAAAACCAAGGATTGATGTGAGGAGACTTGGGCACAGATTTGGGCTTACTTGGAGACTTCTCTACTGGGAGGAATCTGAAATAGTAAAATTTAATTGGTTTATGATTCTATCAGCAGGTTTATCATAAACATTTGATGAGTAATTCATGGTCTTTTTTTAAATTATTATGGCTTATTAGGCTCATTTGATTCTTGGGAAATATTCTCTTCAATATTTTTAAGAAAGTTCCAAAATATTATTGTTATTTATTGATCTCTTTTCAATGTTCTTGCGCCTGATGTGAAAGATAATTGGTATTAATTTATTTAATCTGCAATGGATTCATCCTGTTGTGATAGAAGTGCAGGATGAATAACCAAATTGGAATTGGAACAAGGTTTTGAAAAGCATTCAGAGTAATAACCCTTAAATTTTGCATTTAAACATGGTTTTTCTCATAGATATTTTGTGTTTGAAACATAAAATCCACAATTTATGCAATTTAATCCATTAAAATTACAAATGAACATCTAAACCTCTCTGTATCTAATATTACAAAAGTATCATCCATCAAAGAAAAAAAACACTTGAGTAATTGCAATAGAAAAATCATTTCTCCAAATAAGGCAAATCACCATAGATCATGAAATTCTTCACTCCCAGAATTTCCAAAAAAACCTTCAGGCATCTAGTCAAATAAGAAATCAGGCTTAATGAATTTTTATTTTTTTTAAATCTGATTCAGATTCCAGTTTTTAATTCAAAATTTATTCTTGATTTAGTTATTGGAAATTAAATACTTGTAACAAGAATTTGGATGGTGTAGTATCCTAAATATGAAAGAAAAAACCTCAATATCCTCCCTGAATTAGGCTCCCCCCGTTTTTTTTATTTATCAATTTTTTGCATCATTCATAAAATTCTGGAGATGGTTGGATATCATCAGTTCTTACAGAATGAATTTTGTAATAATCAATGAAATTCTGATATCCAAATTTCATTGGGGTATTTAAAAGTTAGCAAATCTGCCATTAGAAATCTGCCTTTTTTTAACAAAATCCACCATTTTTAATGGTGTTTTTCTGAAATAACGTTACCCATTAACTGGTTTATTTTTAAATGGCGTATTTAAAACATCAAATCTGCCATTTATGCATCATCATCTATCCACCATCCATCAACATGCAAAACACCCATCCACACCCTCACATCATTGATATCAAAACCAAAACCTTATACCACCACACCAAAAACCTCTGCATCACTTCCAATAAATCACAAACACCACCCCTCCCCAAAAGCTGCACTTCTCAAAATGTCAAAACTGACCTTTAGGAAGCTAGTGGAAAATGGAATCAAGCGGACTGAACTTTTATTACTATTTGACTCCAATTCAGACTATGATTTTGAATCCAACTGGTTATACTTGAATTCTCTATTGAAACACCGCTACTTGATACCCCCAAAACATCAATTTCACCATCCTATGTACAAATTAAAGAAGCTCCATCTACTCTCTGAATTAATCTTCAATCAATTCTTTTGAACTTCTTTTGCATTATTCATGATAATTTTTGAGATGATTGTGAACCCTCCTGTCTTCTGGAAAGAATCTTGGAAACCCTAACACAATCCTAATATTCAACTTGCTGTTGATCTTTGTTAGTTTGGATCCAATTGAAATGCTGCTGCTGTTCATTTATTGGAAAATATTTTCTCTATTGGATATGGAACAGTTGACTTGTACACCCAACGTGTTATCACTTCTGTCCTAGGATTTTGTTGCTCACTTCTACGCTGGCCATCAAAGGAAGAGCACATAAAGATCTCACAGGCCATGGGACAGAAGGTTTTCAATGCTGTGTTAAATTTGTTGACAGAACCACCATCCCTTTGAGTCAAAAATTCAAACTTGATGGAAACCACTACTTTGATTGGAAGAAAGGGCAATCCAATCTCTTTATAGCAAATTTTTTTCAAAAAAAACTTACCAACCATGCTTACTTTGTTCATATAGATACTCCATTTCTGCTCAACTTGTTTGCAAAAACAAAAAAAATTTCATTGCCCTCCATGCTGGCCTTTAGGTTTCTTGTCATGATTCTTACATCTTCAGCCAAATGAAGATTTCTCAGAAACCTCAGAGCTACTTTGATGAAGACCAATACCTTCTGGCTGACTCTGCTTCTGCCAGCGGTAAATATGTGGTTCCAGCATACCACAATGTTTTATCCAAGGATCAAGCCAAAAATAATTTCAACTATCATCTTTCTCAATAAAAAGTTGGGATTGAGCATACCAAAGTATTCCTGAAAGGCAGATTGTCCAGCTTAAGAGAAATTCAAAGCCAAATCTAAAATTCCAAAGGCATGAAGTTACTCATCAACTGGATTGTCTGCTGTATTATTCTTCATAAATTATTGGTGGACATCAAAGATGAATGGGATGAAATCTTTGAAGATGATGTGCCTGATTCTCCTCAAATAATTACAGTCTTATCAAATCAATTATCTTTTGCCATGAGAGAACAAATTCTACCTCTCACCCTTGCTCAGTTTGAATCATGATGGTCTGATTTCAGAATTGGTGAAGAGACAAAAACACAAGTATGTATCTTTTTTTATTCTTTTTTTCACCCCACAATTACTGACTTGGTCCTTTCAGTAACTCAAAAGTGGACATCAGTCACCCCCACCACCATCCTCCTCCTCCTCCTCTCCCAGTCATTAGACTCAACCAATCACTCTCCTCCTCCTCTCCCACTCACCCTTTTCCTCCTCCTCCTCTCCAAAAACAACCCACCATCACCATCTCCATTTCCAGGTCAGTCTCCTTATCTCAACTCCCTTTTTGATTGCCTCACTAAAAACCCCCCTTTAATCTCCCATCTATTTTTTCAGCCCACCCAGGTATGCCCTCCCCCATCCCTCTCAATCCACCCCCCCTTTTTTGGACTTTTGCTAACTGCTAATGCCCCCCCTTGAATCGTCACTTGCTCCCCAACAGGCCTTCTTCCTCAGTCCCCTCCTTGCTTGGCTACTAAACAACCCCCTTGCTTTCTCCCTCTTGGCCAACTGCACCTCCCCCTTTGGCTCCTTCCTCCTAGGCCCACCAGACCCCCCACATCCCCCCCTCCATCCACGGCGGGCGCCCAAGCAAGCCCTGCCCATCCTTGGCCAAGCATGCCCAACTCACACCAACCAATTACAGCAAAGCAAACCAGCCCCCCCATGCCTGACCAAGCAACCCAGTCCCCCCCATTTTTGGCCAAACCAAGCAACCCACCCCCCCCCCCCCCCTCATTTTTGGCCAAACCAAGCAACCTGCCCCCCTCCCATTGTTGGCCAAAACAAGCGACTGCTCCCCCCAATGTGAGCCAAACCAAGCAACCCGCCCCCCCCTCCTTGGCCAAGCATGCCCAATCAAACAAGCCCTGCCCCCCTCCCCCTCCTTGGAAAAGCATGACCGGCCCCTCTCCCACTCCTTGGCTTGGCACAACCAACTGGACAATCTGGCCCCCTCCCCTTAATGGCTGAGCACGCCTGACCCAAACAAGCCCAGCACCCCTCTCCTCCTCCTCAACTGAGCAACCCAGCCCCCCCATCCTTGACCAAGAAACCCAGACTTCCCCCCCCTCCTTTAACAAACAAACAAGCACACCCAAAAAATGCCAACCAAGCAAACAACCAGGATTGACCAATGAACCTGCCCCCCTTTTTCCTTTGCTGAAGCAATGGCACCATCCTTGCCACTCTTGTTCCCACCATCCTCCCCCAAGGCTATTAGCAATGTGGTGAAGCCTGAAATCCTCCCCCAGGCCTATTAGAAATGTGGCGAAGCCTAAAACCAAAAACTGGTGAGTGACATTACCCCCATTTTTTCCTTGGATGTCCCCCCTGCTTCATTTTCCCTATGGTGTCTGTCAACTTGATTATACAATCAGGATCATGGCCATTGGAGGAGTGATTGAGTACAATCCTTGGATTTCTCCCCTGCTTCATCTTCCCTATGGTAACTGTCAAATTGATTATAAAATTGGGATCATTACCATTGGGGGAGTGATTCAGTCCAATTGTTGGATTTTCCACCCTGCCTTATTTATGCCTTATTCATTTATTTTTTTTTTGGTTCATTTGTGAATCAGTTACTATCAGTTTAATCATAAGGAAAAGATCTCAAATAGGTAAATGAAGAAGAGGAGTCATTTGAATGTTCTGGGGCAAAGCATAAACCAATCAATTAAGTTTTTCTGCATCACTGCAAGTAGGCAAGTTGATCCAAAACCAATGTAGATTCACATCACTAAATCAACCCTAAAGTTATAAACCAAGTTCAACATTGGACATGCCATCATTCACCCAATCCAAAAAAACTGCTTTCTTTCTTTCTGAGTGGTTCAATTTCTCTGAAATGTCTTCTGAGGATAAACTTGGATGGGAAAGCTTTGCTTAAAATCTACTCCACCCAATTACACACCTTCATCCTGTGAAAAAAAACAAGTCTGTAGTTTCTGAAGTGATGTGGGCTGATGGATTGAGAAAATCAAGTAACCAAGAAGCTTTTGGAAAATATGGTTTAACAAAAAAACTTGGCAAGGCTATGAGAAGAATTGAATTCCAGCCTCAAGCAGAAAAATAAGAAATCATTGTGGATTTTGAAAAAACTCAGAATTTTCTCCAGAAATTGTTTAGGATTGTTGGATTGAACTCATTACAAATAAAATTTCTTCCATGAAACATATGGAGTATGATGAAGAATAAAGGAGTTCTGATTTTTCTTCCTTCTTAATATTTAACCTATATGATTTTCAAAACCTCCCCCATGAAGATCCTGATGTTAATGCCTGGACTTTGGTAAGATGGATTCCCATCTTCAATTCAAAGAGTGTAAAAGATAAAATTTACACTGATATTTTGGCTGATGATAATTTCACTAGGATTTGAGAGCAGTTTTCATTTAGGGATTATCAGGTATATCTTTATTTTCCTAAATTTTCAGGGGTAAAATTAGCTTTTTTGAAATCAAAGGATTTTAACCATCAAACTTCTAGAGGATTATCACCATCCACAAATAACACAAAAATTGGCTTCTATTTTCAAATATCCACAAAAAAATGGCACTAGCAGTCCAGAAATATCTTTATGTAACTTCAAAATTCTCAAACATTTGTGGATATGAAGAACAGGTAAAAAATTCTTTTGAATAATTTAATTTTGATGTTTTTGTGAATGCATAGCAATACACTCAAACATATTTACAAGCCAAAAAGCTGAGCAATCTTTTCAATTTCGGTCATTGTTCAAAAACTACTGACACAGGCAATTTCCAATGAAAACCTGTCCTTTTTCTCTGATTGATAAAAATCCTTTTCCTTTTCCTCTGTCTGAAAATCCAAATTATCTTTTTCATATTCCTTTAAGCATAAATCTTTTTCTTTTGGGCTTCTGCCTCTTTCTCTATGTGTTTCTCCTCAGCAAAAAGCTCTTATCTCTTTTTTTTCTCTTCAATTTCCAGATTAAACTCCCACTTCTCCCTCTTGAAGTCAAATTTCTAGCTTTAAACAAGACTTTTCACTGTTTTTCAAAGTCAATAAATCAATTCTTTTTGAATTTTTGGGAATATTTAGCAATCCAGTTTATTTTCCTTACTTGAATCTTTTTTTTGATGATTTCTTCAAGGCCTCCAAAGCTCAAAGTGTGTATCCTCTTTTGATTAATTTTGGGGTTTATTTTCATTGAATTGGAGGCCTTGCACTTTCTCTTGGCTGAGGTTGATGGAAGCTGACTGCCTTCACTCAGGTTGGAAAGTGATTTGGGAGGCCCCTTTGTCTTAGGCTTTCTGTTATTTTCAAGGAAAGGATGAGGCTTATCATATGAAATCAGTTAAAATGCACTATTCAAGAAAAGAACCTGCGTGAGGTATGTTTGGATTGTAAGTTGGGACAGTTTTCCCCCAATTTGGTGGTATTTTTGAGTTCATCCAAGCTAGGAAGTGATGGATCTAGGAAAGTTTTCAAGATGTTTGTGGACTGGATTGGGGCTGATTGAGATTTAATTTTGGAAAAATCATTCTTGGTGGCTGATGCTGGCTCTGATGGTGGCCAATTGTATGTTTCCTTGTTATTGGGTTCACTAGGCTGAGTATCATTGAGAAGTGGCTCCATATCATTTGAATCTGCTTTTTGAGCATCAAACTCAGCCAGAGGGGTGATATTTTCTTTTTCACCAAATATTTCATTCATGAGGTTGTAGAAAGGGAATATTGAATCCAATTTATCAATTGCAGAACTTATCCACTTGGATTTATTGGCATCAGTTATTCCAAACTCAGTTGAGATGGAAATGGGGTGGGCTTTTGTGTACTTGGCCCAGAAATTCTTGAATTGCTCCTGCATTTGCTTTGGATACAATTCCAGCCTACCTTTTGTTTTTTTCTTGAGCTCATTGGCCATCAGGAGATAACCATTCACCTTTGAATATAGGGGTTTTCCAACTATTTTTTCTTCGTCAGATCCAAAGCAAGCAGCATAGTTTGACGCGACTTTGAGCCAGTCAACCAGCATTAGTTTATATCCTTGCTTGAGTTGGCCAGATGATTTGGAAGCTGAGGGAGGAGATTTTTTTTTGAATTTCTTGGGGATGTTTGTTTGGGTAGGTGGTATTTGGTTTTGGATTGCTGAGGGGCTATTTTAATATTGTGAGGCTTCAGAGGATATTGTGATGAGCAGTGAGGATGATGAGATGTCCAAGGAGGTCAGAGTTGGATTGAAGTGGGAAGCAAGGATGAGCAGTGAGGATGATGAGATGTCCAAAGAGGCTGGAGCTGGATGGAAGTGGGAAGCAGGGGATGGATGGTGTGACACAGGGTATGTTTGATGCTGTGGGTACCTTTATATAATTTAATTGAAAAAACCCACTTATTTCATGTTAACTTTGACAAGTCTGACATGAAATAAGTGGTTTTTTTGATTTTTAATGGTGGTTTTGAAATGGTGGATGTGGGTTGAAACCTTCCATTAAAAAATGGCGGGTTTGGTTAACTTTGATACACACTATTGCTTCTGTGTATATTGTTCTTCAATGAGAGCAGGGAGTATATTTATTTCTCAGTAATAATTTTCTTAATTTGTCATGAAACTTTCAATTTACCTACCCAAATATGTATCAAAGCTATCTGGGATTTTGAAACTAATCACTTTTCTGAAAAACTGAGGAAATGGAAAATTTAATTCAAAAAGAAGCATTCCAAGGTCTTATTGGGTTTTTTGATGCTACCACTATAAATTTGGTTCAGAGACCACGAATATCAGCCCACTGATACCAGGAGCATTGCAGTCCTTTAGCCACATAGATTGATGAATTGCAAGAATAATAATATTTTCAGAAATTAGCACAGACCAATCCCCAAAACAAAAAGTATGATTGGTAATGATGCAAGTTATATATGGTTTTGTTAAGATTTTTTCAATGTATTTAATTAAACTAATCAGAAGAGGAGCCAAAGTTTATACAGACTGGGGGTCATTAAAAACTCTCTTCAAGAGATTAAATTTGATTCTTTTACCCCAGAAAAATGGGTAACTTATGACTTAACAAAAGGGGAAACACCAAATAAAATAGTATTATGGCTGTCATGTCCTTACAAATGCAGAGATGATCCTAGTGGTTGGAGTGGTTCTGGGCAGTACCTGGTCAACATTATTTGCCCTTGAGGTTCTTAAATGTGCAGATATTCCAGCTTCATGCAGGGATTGAATCATTGCGTGTGGGAAGTTTATCTGCTGCATGCATTAATTTGATCTTCTGCATTCATGAATTTGATCTGCTGCATGCAGGATTGTAATGCGCACTTTGCATGCAGTTCCTCAAATAATTTATGCATGAAGCGCTATGGGGCAGTGTGCAGGCTGTTTTTCAGGGATGCAGGCCTGTATGCAGGAATTCTGACAAAACTTAATTCCTCTTGTAACTCCTAAAATATACAAAACACCTCAATTCTGAAGGAATTTAAGGGGTAAAAACTATACATGGAAACTTACGTGAAATATTGAGGTTGCCAAAATACTAAATGGTGGTGCTGTGATTGTTGGGTTATTTTTATTAAAATATTTTTAAAATATCAAGGAGCAGAGCTCAAGGTTGCGGTCAGTGAGTGACCCTACCTAATTTTGGGTGGGGAATAGAAATCTGTGGTATTATTTGGGGATTTCCCATTTCCTCATTGTATTTTTTATTATTTATTTCATTTTTTTATGGTTAGTACTTTGAAAGGTTTCTCTGTACATAGTAGCAATCTGGAAAAAGCTTAATGGCACTAACTATTTCAACTTTAATAAAACTAAATATGTTATTTTATTCAAAAATACTCCCTATAAAGAACTTAAAAAGAACTTTTACTTGGTTAAATTATTTAATACATTAATTTTCAAACTTTTTTTTATAACAAAAAGAGAATCATTTACCTCATGTTTTTCTGAAAGTATGATTTAATGATTCATAAATTTTCAATGAAATTTGAATTTCAAAATGAACCAGCCAGGAGGTATTGACCAAGATAAATGATTACTGGCTCACTCAGATTATTCCAGTGTTTAATATTTTCTATAGACTACCAGAATTTTTCTCCTTATGATAAATTTGAAACAAATTAAACTATCATTTATTGAAAAGATTATTTTGAGTTGAAGATGCTATAAGAGTCCTGAAAGGAAGATTTGAAAAAAGCTCCATCTTAAGAAAAATTTGAAACCACCTCCAATATGTCAAATAAATGGAGATGTTCATCAAATTTGTCATCTTTTTTGTTATTCTTCATAATTTATTGGAAAAAATGAAAGATGAATTCAATGAAATATTTCATGATGATATTCCTAAAACTCCTTCAACCATCCTGGTCATATTCCATACTTTATATTTGGCTATGCAAGGAAGATTTTCAACTCTCAACCTAGCTAAATTTTATTCATGCTTTTTTTATTTTTACACTTTGCCCAAAAATAAAACTAATCACAAAAATTTGAAACCAGAATTTTTATATTTATTTTTTTTGGATACCCTTCACCTCATCAATTACTTTTACATGTCACTCTTCAAAAATATCTCTGTCATCCTCTGCACCACCACCACCCAAATTCCATCCTCAAATCAACCTCCAGATGGTCACTCATTCTAAAAAAAAACAAAATCCTCCTTGTTACCACCCTTAAATCAAAATCACCATTCAATCTCAACCCCATGCTCAAAAAAATCACCTCAAAATTCAATATCAAACTCATAATGAAAAAAAATGTTATCAAAAGTTCCATCACCATCATTAACCACCCTTATCCCTTAATGCCTCAAAAAAGTAAGTCCCACCCCCTTTGAACCGTTCTGAAAACCATAAATTCCAATTTAATTTGATAACCAATTACACCATTTTTTGAAAAAGCCACCAGGCTCCTTTAAGGCCCCTCTTTAAATTTTTTAAAGCCCACTATTAAGCATTGATCACATCTCAATTTCCTTCCTCCCATCTCCCCAATCCGTAACCACATGCTCTTTCCATTGCTTATTGATTAGATTTTTTAATTCCTAATAAACTCTTGAATCAAAGCTCCCATGGATTAGGAAATAAATTTTTGAACTAATACATAAATCTTAAAAGCAATTATCAAATCAATTTTCCAATTGATTTCAAATGAGTTTGGAATGAAATTCATTATTAATCATTAAATAAGTTTTCTGATTTATTATAAAACTGATTTTCTTCCAAAGTTTCCCATTGACTGGAAGTTTGAATCATCAGACCAATTTTATAATCAAGTATTAATTTTATTTTCTGATTGAGGAGAAATTTATTTTGTGGTTTATTCAAAATTGATTTTGTGATTGATTAGGAATTTTTTTTGCAATTGATTAGCAATAAATTTTCAGAAAAATGAAAAATTTTATTTACACCCCCCCCAAGTATTCTTGAAAAAATGAAACTGGCTTTCTATTTATCTGTTTTTTTTTACATTCTTTTAAGGAACCATTTTATCAACTTTTTCCGTTTTGCTTTGAAATTAAGATGATTTGATTTGTTGCTTTTTACAAAAGGATTTTTTTCTTTTATCTTGTTTTGAAATTATGATTGGATGATGTTTTAGTTTATTTTTAGGTCCTTATTTTGGTGAAAATATTTTCACCCAGTTTGTTGGAATTATTATATGCTTATTTTCTTGAAAACATGAAAGGGGCACAATTTGATAATTTGGATTGCAAAATTGATGATTTAAAGCAAAATATCAAAATTAAATAAAAAAAAATGGAAGAACATGGCATCGAAAATGGAATAGGTAACCAAAAAGAAATTGTGAGTGCTCCCTGCAATTCATGAAAAAAGGTTTTGGGGAAAAGTATCAAGTAAACTGGTTCCTTCAAAGATTTTTCCCGGTGGATTTTAACCATAAATCAATCAGGAAAACAATAAAACTGCCTTCAAACAAAGAAAGATTGGGTTTCAGGATTCTCAGGGTGTGATCCATAACCATCATAACTACAACCTTGTCAAATTTTGTTTTCAAAATATTTGTGGCAAAGGGAAATTTTTTCCTCTTATAACATTCTTCCATTTTGAAAAAATCGGGGAAACCTCAGTTACAAATTTAAATTTGAACTGGCTTCTTTTTCAAAAACTGCTAATTTTTAGAATTTCTCCTTATAATAAAATATGTAATGAAGGTTTTTTATATTGGAAAAAAATCAATGAAAAATAATTGAGGTATTATTGAAACCAGTCAATTGTTTTTTTGAAGATCCTGAATCTGATATGACCTAATATCTCAGGCTTAGAAAAAGTAAATAAATTTTTTCATCAATTAACTTCACAATGAAAAATAGTTTTTCATCCGGTTGGAACTTTGAAAACATTGGGTGGTAACAATCAGGCAAATTGATGGCATGAATTTTTGGAGTTTTAAAATTTATTAGTAAATAAATAAAAAATCAGTGGCTTTCACCTCTTTCAAGGGAAAAAAAGACATGAATCTGAAATGATGGAAATTATTGAGGATATTAGTCAGGATTATTTTGGGACTAAATAGGATCCTGTTTAAATCAAGAAAGGAAATAATTAAATAATTTACTAATTTTTTTCCATGAAAATTTTAAATAGGTCCACTCAGTTTAACTTTTAACCCCATATCAAAATGAAAAATCATACATTTTACAATTCTCTTCACGTTGAATGTGGTGAAATTTACATCCTTTAATTTCTTCTGGTGCTTCAAATGGGAAATTCTGATTGAAAATTGTTTTAAAATCTAGTGAATTTTATCTAACAGTTTGTGAATTTAAGCTTTAAAAATTTAGATTTAGGATTCATTTCTAGAAAAAAAGATCTTTTTTTAAATTATTTTACATGAAAGAAATAGGAGAATTGCATTTTTACTTGGGAAATGCTAAATTGGCTACCTTGCGACCGCCATTAAATACCTAAAAGGGGTCGCTTGGCGCGATTTGGGACCCAAAATGGGTCGCAAACGGCCATTCAAAACCCACTTGAGTTTCAAACAGCCATTTGTTACTCAAGTGGGTTGTGAACGGCAAAAAAAATATTTATAGTTTTAATTTAATTAAATAATTTATTTTTTAATTAATTAATTATTTATTTCTTTTCTTTTATTTATTTATTTATTTTTTATATTTATGATTTTAATTTGATTCATTATTTCATTTTTAATTTTTATTTTTTTATTAAAATGAAAAAAATAGATAAAAAAAGGTATTTTTTTAAATATAAATATATATATATATATATATATATATATATATATATATATATATATATGTATGTATGTATATATATAATATAACCATTCTCAACTCAGATGGGTTAAAAAAAGGCATTCAAAACTCAGATGGGTTGCAAACAGTGTTTTGCGCCTGTTTGCAACCACAGAGTTCCAAATTTAACATTGGCCCTTTTCCTCCCATTTAATTGGAGAGCTACAATTTATTTTTCACTTCAATTCAAAAAAATCAAAGAATCAGAAATAACAACCAGTATTCTAAAAAAAGACTGATCTTTTCACAAGAAAATAAAATCAAAAATAATGAAATTTTTATACAGAATAACTTGATTTTATCAAGAATTGTTTTTAAAAAGGAAGCAGTTAATTCTAAAAAGTATGAAACAATATAGTTAAAACAATTATATGTAAAATATTTTAATTTTACTCAAATTTCTACTTCCACTAATAAAAAAAATTACCAAGTCAATTTTATCATTTTTATCTGATGAAAGGTTCTAGCTATCCTTTTCCTATTTTTGAAACTTAAACTTATATTATTTCAAATTGCATAAATAACAAGTTTTTTTTCTTGAAACGTAAGCTCAGAACTCAACTTGCATTACTCAATTCGTTTTTTATGCTCTCATATTTTTTCTTTCAAACTCATTTTTCTCACTTTTGATATTGAATCCAACTAGCTTCAAAATTGGATCCATCTATCTTTATGAATAAATGTGCACCATTGGCTATATTCAGGAATCTTGATTCAAATTTTTTTATAAAAAATTGAAAGCCCCCCAAGCTTGATTTACTTCTACTCTTTTCATGAATATTTTTTGAATCAATTTAAGGTCTTCTTCTTTTGATTCACATAATATTTATGTTTTTGAACTCATAAAATCTTTTGGAAAGTGATCTGAAATGTCTCAGTGGCATAAGATTCCTATTTTCTTAAAAAATAGGTTATATCTGTTTACATGAAATAACTAATTATTTGTCAAGAGAGAAATGCATAGTCAATTACATAATTAATGAAGTTTAAATCTTTTTGGAATGAGTTTTGGTTAATTGAGGTGGGGGTTTTGAATATTGATAGTATTCTCAAAGGGGGATGAACTAATTTCCTTCATTCAATTAGGGAATTGACAAATCAAAGGAAGGATTTGAATGAATTGAAGGTGTTGGTGTGTATTGGATTGGGGTAGAGATATCTGCAGAAAATTTTAATTCATCATATTCTAGAAAATTGAGGAGCTTCAGGGATATATTTATTTCCACCAATAGGATCAGGAATTGAAGGATTTCCTCAGGGTCAATTTACTGTTATCTTTGTGCATGTGAAATTGGCTTTTTTGGTGATGTTGAAACTTTTCAAAAATACTTCATCCATTTTATTGTAAAAAGAAAATATTGATTCAGATTTTTATCTCATCCATTTATAAACCTTGCTTGATTGGTACTGTTTATCTTAAATCCAGTTTAAATTTACAAGGAATGAGATTTTAAAAAATGTTTGCAATATTTATTGAAGAAATCTTGCATCTTTTTATATAAAAATAGATTTTTCATCTTCTATATATGGCATGCTGCAAATTGAAGTGCTAATTTTTCAAAAAAAATTCAACATAAATCTTCCTATCATTATCTCCTTTGTTATAGTAGCATGAAACTAAAAGCACTTGAAAAATCAGTGCATTATTCTTAATAATTTTGGGATAAAGGAAGATGCCAAACCCTTACCAAAACTAAGCAAACATTTTCAAAAAGAAATTTAATCGTGAAGGTCATCTCCAAATAGCAGCAACTAAAATTTCAATTTTTATTTCAAAATATCAAAACAAAGATCACCATCAGCTTTGGAATTCAAACCCAGCCAACATCTTATTCAATTCTGGTCACAATTGAAAAATATGCACAATAAATATTATATTTGTGAATTCAAAACCAGGTCACATGTCATTAAATTCTTGACAAGTTGAAAAATCAGTCACCACCTTTCTTTGAAAGTTTAACAGGCTTAAAAAGAAATTTAATTTCAGCTGAGAGCAATCAAAAGAAAAGAAACAAGACTGAAGAAACACCTTAAAAGGACCAGATAGTGAGTTGAACTAGACAACAATGGTACTGAGAAGAGATGAAGTGGGAAGGATAGAATGGATCTGGTGTGGTGTTCTTGATATGGTGGTGGGGTGAGCTTGAGTCGTATGGTAGCTTGGTAAGGTGATGGAATGAGCTTGCGTCGTAGCAGTAGCTGGTGAGTGGTCTTGAGTGGTAATGGTAGCTGGTAGTTGAGGTTGATTGATTTGTGAGAGCTTGTCCTTGATTTGTTGGTAAGGTGGTGGAGCTGACAAGCAGGACTTTGGGATTGGAGTATTGACAGCGGTTTGTTTTGAAGGATGAGCGCACAAAAGAATGAGGTGAAAGGGGGTTCACAGGCGTAGTGACAGCAGAGTGAGAGATATGGGAAAGGACAAACTGGAGACGCATAAGAAAGAAAATACACATAGAAAAGAAAAGAATGTAAGGAAGCAGGAAGATAAGGAAAATAATAAAATAGAATAAAGAAGATGAAGAAATGATTTGGGCATGTTTTTGAATCCCAACAGCCTCCCTTGCTCAAATCATTCTGATATGTTGAGAGCGTCCAAGGCATGACAAAGTGCCATTTGTGTTACAGGTTTGGTGAGGAAATCCGCCAAATTCTTCTTGGAGGACACTTTTTGAAGTTTGATGGCGTTCTTGAGAATCTTGCTCCATACATAGTGGAATCTCAACTCCATGTATTTTTTGTGGAACGTAGCATGATTAGCTTGATTGAGAGCCAGCTTGATGCAGCCTTCATTGTCCTCGTGGATGATGGTTGGTTTGGCCGCTTCTCCCGGCCAAAAATTGCTCATAAGCAACTTTACCAAGCTTAGCTCTTTGATGGCGTCGCCCAGCGCCTTATATTCAGCTTTGGTGGTGGACAGGGACAGGGTCGGTTGCTTCTTGCACTTCCAAGTGACAACACTTCCAAGCCATTGTGCAACCAACCCGGAGACTGATCTTCTGGTATTGGGACAGGTCGCCCAGTCAGTGTTGACATAAGCTTCAAGTTGAGAGGCAGAAGAGGAGGAGACAAAGTTGATTCCATGGTTTGGGGTGTTTTGGAGGTATTGAAGGACATACAGCGCCGCTTGGAGGTGATGTAGATTTGGCTTGAAAAGGAATTGAGCAAGATAGTTGACAGCAAATTTTATGTTGGTCCTTGTGCATATGCTTATGTGATTCACCTCCCCAACAATTTTCCTGTAATTGGCGCCCAATTGAAGAAACTCCTCATGGTATTCTTTTCTCGAGGCGTATAGCTTGCCGTGAGGTCTGAAAGGAGTCGAGAAAGTCTTGTGAGGCGGAAGCAAATATTGCGCGCACACCTGTTTAATGTAAGAGCCATGAGAAAGCTTGTAGCCGGTTGGAAGGTGGCTGACGTTCATTCCAAGTAGCAGGGAGGCTGGCCCAAGGTCCTTTATTCTGAATTTGGAGCTGAGCTGAGTGATGAATGCATCCGGTCAATCACTGAATATTGCGATGTCGTCAACATGAATGTAAAGATAATTTGAATCCTTCCAGAATACACACTGGTCTGCCTTCCTTTTGTGGAAGCTGAAGTCCGTCGACCAGGAGCTGAGAATTTCATACCAGGCCACCGGGGCTTGTTTGAGACCTTATAGAGCCTTCTTCAGCTTGAGGTGCTCGCCATTTGTGAAGGAGATGTAGGGAGGGGGAATGAGGTAGACTTCTTTGCGCAGAGGGGCGTTCAGAAAGGCGGCTTTTATGTCAACTTGATGAAACTTTAGCCTTAAGTGAGCAACAAGAGCAATTAGCATGCGCAGGGACGTCTTGTCCCCAGTAGGCAAAAAGGTGGAAGTGAAATCAATGCCGTACTTCTGGCTGAAGCCTTGAACGCAAAGTCCTGCTTTGAATTTGACTATTTGATTTAGCTCATCGCACTTTGTCCAAAAGACCCAGATTCATTTGAGCCCTAGCTTGTCATCAGGAAGAGTTGCCTCTTCCCAGACTTGGTAGTCAAGCAGATTGAGCTCCTTGTGTTTCATTGCTTTGAGCCATTCTTCTTGGTACTTTGAGTTGAGGGCTTCTTGGACTGAGGTGGGGTTGGAGTAGCTGTTGTCGACAATAAGATAGATGGCCGGGAGACCAATTTTAGATTTAGGACAATGGGGATAGGGAATGATGTTCTTGTGCATTAGCCTGTCGTGGGACAGTGGATTATTGGGGGGAGGAGAATTGATGACAGCAGAGGATGTAAGAGGAAAATCAGAAACGGGGGGAGAAAGGACAGGCGGAGTGGCGGAGGAGTCCTAGGAAGAAGGGAGAGGAATAGAAGGGGGATTCAAGGAGTTGTTGGTGGGAGGGGGGTGAGAAGAAAATGGAGTTAGCATGGGGTCAAAGCCATCAGAGCAGGGAGATGAGTTGGATCCGGATGGAGAGGGGAAGGAGATTTTGTCAAACGACGCGTTGGCGGAGATGAAAATTCTGGAGGAGTCCAGATCAAGCAGCCTGAATGACAAGAAGTAATTGACGTACCCAACCAGAATGGCTCTTTTGCTGGTGGGGAGAAGTTTGAAAGTTTGATTTGCTTTAGGAATGATGGCAAAGGAGGCGCATCCAAAGGGGCGTAAGCAGTTAAGATTGAACGGTTGTCCGTGCCAGACCTTGTAAGGGACAATGTTGCCGCGGGACCTTGAGGGGAGAGCATTGAGAATGTGGGTAGCGGTGTTTACAGCCTCCTTCCAGAACTTGAGCGGTAGATTTCTTTGATTCAGCAAGCATCAAGCCTTCTCTAAGATGAGGCGGTTTGATCTCTCAGCAAGCCTGTTTTGCTGAGGAGTATGGGGGGGGAGAAATGTTGTTTGATGCCTTTTTCAAGGAAGAAGGAGTGGAGGTCAGAGGAAATGAAATCGCCTCCGTTATCATAGATGAGAAGCTTCACGGTGTTACTGGTTTGACGCTCGGCCTGTGCCACAAAGTCCTTGATAGCGGAGGTTGCCTTGCTTTTCTGTTTGAGGAGAGAAACAGAACGGAATCCAGAGTACTGATCCGTCATGGAGAGGAAATAAGAGAATCCTGAGTTTGAGGTGATAGAGAAGGGTCCAACAACTTCCAGATTAACCGCTTCAAGAAGGTGAGTAGCTGTTTTGAATTTGTGATTGAAGGGGGTTGAAACTTGCTTGAAAGTTTTGCAAATTTGACAGACAGTTAATTGGGCATCAGAGTCAACAGAGCTCAGATTGAGAGTTTTGAGGGATTGGGCGCTAGGGTGACCAAGGCGTAAATGCCAGAGATTTTCTGGAGCCTTGAGGAGCAACGTGGATTGGCTGCAACAAAGAAATTTTGTTCCACATAGTTCAGTTAACTTGTTGTTTGTAGTACCTACAAAGCTGATCTTATCCAGTTTCACCTTGAAACCTAAGTAGCCAACTTTGGAAAAGGTTGCCTTCAAGGAGTTAAGTTGAATGAAAGGAATGAGACACTGATTAATGGAGGGGATGAGGAGAAAATTTCAAAGGATAATGGCTGAGCCAAGGTGATTGATAAGCATGGCTGATCCAGATTGTGTAGCAATGAGTGAGTTGTTTGGGGAGCCTGTTCCCACTTCAAGATGGATAGGCGTGAAATCAAACAGAAACATGTGATCATTAACTATGTGATGGCTTGTGCCAGAATCCAGAACTGGAAGATGGGAGTCTTTTCCATCAGACAAGAGGTAAATTTGAGCGTTGAAATGGAGCTTGGCGCCTTTGGAATTTCTTTCATATTTGATGGTTGGACTTTTGTTGATGGAGTGGAGGTTGGACAAGGGAGTTTTATTCCATTCAGGTCTGAGATGAGGATGAAAAAACCAGAATTTGTTTTCAGGGTGCTTGGCAAGGGGGTTGTGGTGTCCTTTTGAGCATGGATGCTTTGGTTTTGGCCTTTTCTTCATAGTCAATTTATGTAGTGGGACTGATGGAGAGATTTCCGAGGTTGAGCTGTTGTCTGGCAACCAAGACAATTTAAGGTGAAGTACCTCACAAAGTTTGTTCAGAATGCCAGTTGGGTTTTGCAGAAGCGCATTGTTGAGGATTAGAGAGTCAACAATGTGGTAGAATGAGCTGGGAAGTTTGGCGAAGATGGTATAGCTGAGGATGTCAGGGGGAACTTTGAGTCTAACAATGGTGAGTTCATTCATGATTTTTTGGAAGTCCTTGATGTACGTTGTCAGATCACCCTTGAAAAGATAGCAGATAAAATTGAGCCAGATACAACCACAATTGTTTGAGGATTGAGAGGCATATTGTTCTAGAATAGCCTGCCAAATGGCGTAGGGATTTCCATTGTTGTTGTTTTTGACAATGGATTCAAAAGCAGATTCACCCAGATGTTTGATGATAATTTCTGCGGTGTAAGACTCCAAACAGTGCTAGGCCGTGGCAGTTCTGTGGATGGGAAAGGGGCTGTTTAGGCTGCCCTCCTGAGTGTTACAAAAATATTTAAATGTAACCAAGATCAAGGTCCAGAACCTGGTAAATGAGGAATCAAGAAGTTGAGGATAAAAATGACAATGGTTTGGTAGCAATGGAACAGAACTATCTGAGACAAGATTATGCAGGGAAAAACTTGAACAAAAGAAGTTAAAGTCTGCTTAGATTTCAAGGAACAAAAGCTGTTGTGTTTAAACAACGCCCACAAGCTAATAAATCTGGTTGTCAGCAGAAGATTGGGGATGATAAAATAAAACCCAAGCAACCTCCAGGTTCTCAATGAACCTGCCCAACTCTCCGCAATCAAGCGCTTGAATGGTACCAGATAACTGAGGGTGGCTTTACAATACAAAGCACAATGTTCAAGGAGCTCCAAAGCAAACAGTAACTGATTTGAAGCAAGGATAACCTCAACACTTCTCAAGGGAATCAAGAATAGGCTGGCAGAATGCAACTCCAAAGAAAATAAAGGGAGGTATAACACTCCAGGTCTTAAGCTTAATAAGACCTCTTAAATCAATTGTGATTGGCTCCAGAAAGGTGATCAGGGATCAGGACCAGTATGGTCAGAGAAAGGGATCAAGGAGTGGTATAAAACACTCAAAAATTCCAACAGACAGAATTTTTCTTGAACCAGAAAGGCTATTGGTTGGTGATAAGGATCAGGCCACAGAGGGGCAAAGACTCAGGGTCAAAATGGATCAGGGGGAAATCAGAGATATACCCAGGATAAAGATCAGGATTCAATTTCTTGATAATGGGGGGACACAAGCACACACCCCTATGGATCAATTTCCATGATGATGATATGATCTGATATGATGCAGAAAAAGCAGGGGAGAGCCCCTCCTTTTATAGACCAGAGGCCTGTAGACTATTTACAAGAGAGATTTACAAATAGAGCGTAAAAAGGATTTTTTTTTTTTTTTAAGGATCAGTGTCATGAGAAAACAAAAGAAAAAAACAAGCACTTGGAGAAAAAAAAAACTGAAGAGGGATGCCCGCGGGCATCCTGATGGGCCCGGGCGACTGCTGAGGCCGCGGATGACCGCCGGCAGGTGTCTGACTGGCATCGGCAACTGCCAAGACCCTCGCGGGCTAGGAGGGGAGGAAGAGAGAGGTTGGACGGCTGCTTGAGGCAGCCGGTTTTTGGTTGTTGGTCGCCGTCGCGGGAGGTGATCCGCTAGGGTGGCCAAGGGGAATCAAGGATGATGGTGACAGCTGTCATAAGTCGGCGTCGACCTTGCTGTTAGGTTGGTGCACGGTTGCTCATGGTACAGCTGGCTGGGTGAATTGGAGATGGAAGAGATCACTGACAAGTTTGGGATTGAGCGCTATTGAGGGCAAGTTTGATCTTGTAGGCCTTGGCGGTGATCCAGAGTTTGTCATCTTGCCTGGATTTGGAAAGGGTGAGGATGGCGCGGAGGGCGGCGAGTGCAGTAGGATGATTGTGGGGATGAGTGATTAAATCATAGGCCTTGTCCACGTAATAACCCATGCCAGTTGATGGTCAGGTAGGAGGACAAACAACTGTGGGGCACATGATGACAGAGGCCTGATTGGTGTAGAGGGTTTCAAGATCCCTTTCAGAGGCGGATGATTGTGGGCATTCCCACTTGAGACCAAGTTCCGGCGACTGACCCCTCTTGATGCTGGATTAGAGCAAGATGAAAGGGAACAGGGTGTATCGTCACATGCGTGGGAAGCCACTGAGAGCGGTCGGAGTGGATTGAGGTTGTTGGTTTGAGAGGAGTGAATGGGAGGGAGATCAAGTGGATGGATGAACAATGATGGATGGTTTTTTTTTTTTTGATAATGATACCTATGAAAGATGATAAGTAAAAATCATAAAAAAAAAATTAAAATTTCCGTACTGGACAGGGTGTCCAGGATGGGGCACCAAATCTCCCCCCAACTTACAGACTGTCCCTAGTCTGCTCCCAAGTTTGATGCCATAAAAAGAGAAAGGAAAGAAAGATGATTGAAACCAAGGAATGGCCATTTTGATCTTGAGAGTGAAAAAGAATATGTTGATCCATCCAAAGGAAAATCCTAGAAGCGGCTGAGATAAAATGAAGAAGACGTCCCAGGTGCTCACATGCGTGGCATGAAGTAGAGTTTCACAAAACGACAAGGATCTTGCCCAGATGGTGCACAATTGGGAGGACTTACTTCTGGACCAAGTTGCCTCCACAAGAATGAAATTGCTTGACCTGATCAGCAGAGAACCTTCTGGCCATCTGAGTACCATCCAGTTCCTCCAAAACATATGATCCACCTCTAACTTGACGGACTACTTGGTAAGGACCATTCCAGCGGTTAGAGAAAAGCTTTCCCCACTGAGTTTCCAAGGAAAAATTATTAGCCAATACCAGATCACAAGGGTTTAAAGGGTCCCTGATTTGATTTAGGTGTTTATCTTCCCAATACTGAACTGATTTTGCTCTTGATTCCATCATCTTCTGATAAGCTTTGTTGCAAATATCTTCACTCCGCTCCAGTTGCTTTGATATGGCAACTAATAGGTCAGTAGTTGAGCTAACTTGTTCCCAAGAGATGCCCAAGAAAGACTCCATTTCAAGATCAAGAGGAAGAACAGCCCTCTGAAAAAAGATTATTTCATAAGGAGAGTAACCAGTGGTTTGCTTGGTGGAAATTCAATCAGAGAAGAGGACCAAGGGGAGAAACTTCCAACAATTCTTTCCACTTTCACCAGCCAATTTGAAAAGAGAAGCCTTCAAAGGAGCATGGCCTCTTTCCACCATGCCTTGGCCTTCAGGATAATAGGGAGTAGTAACTCTATGTTTTCCAGGGAGCAATCGCATCATTTCAGCAAGTTTTCCAACAAATTCCAAGCCACCATCTGTAGAATAAGATTGAGCCAAGCCATAACACATTGTCCAAGTCTCATGAAGGAAAGCTGCTACTGATTCAGAGCTGAGGTTCTTAAGAAACTTTGCTTCAACCCATCCAGAAAAATCATCTCTAGCCACAATGAGGTACTTAGCTCCACCAGCCTTAATGTGAACCACATCCATAGCAATCCTCCCAAAGACAGTGGACTCTCCAGTGGGGTAACAAATTTTGGCTGGGAGCCTAAGATCACATTTCTGGCACACTTCACAAATCCTGCACCATTGAGCAAAGGATTTATTCAGGGATGGCCACCAAAATTGTTTGGATATTTGTCAATAAGTTTTGGTTTCCCCACGATGACCAAGGCCTTCATGGAGACTTTCCAGGATGGAATCTTGCTTAGAAGGGATAGTGACCACAACAAGTGCACAAGGAGTTGCTCTTTTCATAATCCTAGAACCTTGGACAAAGAAGTTGGAGGACTTCCTTTTAAGGGACCAAAATTCTTTGGCAGGGAGATCAGGGGGTCTTTGGAGAGTTGAAAGGTACTGCTCTAACTTAAGCCAGAAACCTTGCTGGAAACCAGAGTAATTTTGGGAGCAGAAGGCAAAGAAAGGGCGGACCAAGGGTTCTTCCTCATCAAAATCCATTCCAACCTCTGATTCATTGTCTCCAATAGGGCGTTGAGATAAACCATCAGGCATTGTGAAAGATTTCCCAGGCCTGTGAACAATATCAAAAGAGAACAACTGGATGAAAGCCACCCAACAAGTCATTGGAGCATTTGGGAGGCTGGGGGCGTTGATCATTTCAATAATGGATTGTGCATCAACTTTTAACTTGAAGTGTTGACCCCAAAGGACAGTCTGGAGCTTTTTCAACATTTGGGCCACACTGCAAAGTTCCAGTTTGGGCTGGGAGTACCTGGATTCCACATCTGAGAAAAGAAGAGATTCATGCAGAGCAGGACAATCCAAACCATTATCATCTTCCTGGGTAAGGACAGCCCCAACAGATTGATAACTAGAGTCCACTGCCAGCTTGATCTTGCCGGCTCCGGGTCCATAAGTGATCTTTTTCAAAACCATGTCTTTCCCAACAATTGTTTTGAGCAACTGAAATGACTGTTTGCAGTCTTGGGTTCAAATCTATTCAGCATCCTTCCTGGTTAAGCGACGCAAGGGAATACAGATTTTGTATAGTGAGGGAATGAAGATCCTGACATAAGTTACAACACCTAGGAAACCTCTAACTTCCGTTGGATTTATTGGGGTAGGCCAGAAGATGATTTTGTTGACTTTAGAGGGTGCCATCCTTCTTCCTTCCTTGCAGACTATATGACCAACAATTTCCAAGGCAGGGACACAGGTGGCAAGTTTTGATCCAGAGACAGTAAGGCCAGATTCCTCAATTCAAAACAAAATTCTTTCCAAGACAGTAGCATACTCCCAGATAAATTTTTGGATTCCTGAGTGCCAATGTAAGAGCTCATTATCATAGGAAGAAACTGGAACTTTAATCCCACCATCATCAATAAAGATACCCGCATGATCCGGGATTTTGTCCTGGAGGATCCACATCATCTGAGCCTGATAGACTGCAACCAAGTTGGTGGCACCTTGAGGCAATCAAGTCAGTTGAAATCAACCAAGGGGAGTACCAAAAGTAGTGAGGGGACAAGAAATAGGATGCAAGGATTGTTCTTCATAGCCACCCATAATGTCACCTAGACCATAGCAAGCTCTCCCAGAGAAGGATTCAACAAATTCTTCAGTGGCAGGAGGCACGCCAGAGTCTTTAATAGTAACTTTATTAAGAGGTTGGAGATCATGAACTACTCTAAGTTTACCATTACTCTTTAGAACACAGAAAACAGGACTGGAATAGCTAGAAGTCAATTGTTTTTATAAACCGGTTTGGACTCATTTGCGGACCAACTTGATGAATTCGTTGACTTTAGCAGCAGGGATCAGGATCTTTTTCTTTTGCCAAGGATCGTGTTCAACTACAGGGATGATGTAAGGGAGACCATAGGATTCTTTCAAGAGACCTCTCTCTTCTTCACAGGATGCAATAGATTTTTCCCTTAGAGAAAAGATATTTGTGATCAAATTTAACTCATCAGGAATAAGCCATCCATCTGGACCAAAGTTGACCACTTTCAGATGTTCTTCAGTGACCCGACCAGAGGGAATAAATGGACCAGTGAGGGATTGGGATAGACCACAGTAAGGATTGCGCGATAGAGGAGGACGCATAAGAGGAGGATTGAGGTTGAGAGGCATTGGTTGGTTGACTGGCTGGACCTTCTTTGCAACTGGTTTTTACTTGGTGGCAAAGGAGAGGAATCCTTGCTTCCTCCAAGCATTGACCAGTGAGACCTGACTACAAAAACTGAGGCCATATTCCAACATCTTCCAAGTTTTATGTTATGCTGCATCCTTGAAAGGTGCCTTCTCCATAAAAGAGGATCCAAAAGATAACACATTGCTCACATGTGTGGCACAGGGTAGAGTTTTGAAAACGACAGTAGTAGAAGCCCTTGGTGGTGCAAAATTGGGAGGACTTACTTCTACCCCAAATTGCCTCCACCTAAGACCATACTCCTTCATACCAACGCCACCAAAAAAAGAATCAAGATCAAGATCTACTTAAGACTCATTGCGGAGATTCAAAACCAGAATAGAGGATGAGTGATCAGGCTGAAAAGAAAAAGGAAAAGAAGATACAACAGATCCAGACAGAGAAGAAATATTTTTGTATTTTTTGGATTTTTCATGTGTTTGATTTATGATATTATTTGGATGAGAAGGAAATGATGAGGAAAAAGAAAGATATGCCTCTGAGGTGGGAGTTGGTCCATGAGTTGAAGTCTGAGGCTGAGAATAACTACAACTATCAGTAGGGCCAACTATTCTGCTAAAAAATGAGGATGAGAGGAATGAGAGTTTTCTTTCTGCTTTCCTTTCAGGACAGATATGGGGGGATGACCAGGGAAGTCTCTTTCCCAACAACCAGAATCCAGAGTACAAAGAGGAACCTCAATCTTTCTGCCATTGGCATCAGGGAGGAGGATTCTCTCCCCAACTTGATCAGAAAACATCAGGGTGGCACAAAAGTCCATTAAGAAAGGCCTTCCCAAGATCATGGGACCATCCAGACGAGTGTTCCAGAAGTGACAGGTGCCAAAAATATTTTGACCAATTTGAACAGGGATATCCTCAGCAATACCAACCAGCTCACAGGACTGATTCCCAATTCCATAAACCGTAGAGTTGAAACTGACCCTTGGGCTAAGTTTAAGCTTGCAGGCCATGGAGTCCGAAATCAAGTTGAGCTGAGAACCCAAATCCACAAGGAGAGAAACCGTTTTAGTTGAATCACCAAGATAACATGGAAGAAAGCCAAGAGGACAGGAATACAGGTTGGGATCTGAAGAGGGATCTGTTCCACCAGAATCCTCTATCAGAGTACCAGAGGAGACCTTTAATTTGTCTGGACCAATCTCCACACGTCAACAAGAAACCCATTTCTTCATCCCTTCAGCCACAGATGGAGAGATCAACAGGAGTTCAGCCACAGATAGATCAGGGATTTTAAGATCAGAAATTTTCTTTAATACTCCTTCCACAGCATTAGGGTAGTCCTTGGAGATGCCCCTCTCAAATCAAACTTTGGGCTGGGTGGAGGGAGGAGGATCAGGTGAAATAGGTTATGGAAGAGGATCTGAGGGTTGGATAGGTTGAAGAGGGGGAAGATCGGAGTTTTCTTGGAGCCTTTCCGTAAGTGGTTCCCTTTCTACTTCCATGTCTTCCACATCAGAGGAAGGAGGCTCAGGTGAAGATCAACGTTTAACGGGTTTTTGCAGAATTGAGGATGGAACAGGAGGAGACTTATGAGGTTTTGGTTCCTCATGGCGTTTCCTAGCTGGATCAGATTGATATGTGCCAGGGAAGCTGGAAGAAGTGATAGCTGGAGGATACCAAGGTTGCAGAGTTCCACAGGATGATTGAAAATCCACAGGGACCAGGGATGCCTTCTTAGGAGTTGGTTGTTGGTATGAGGCCACCACATGACGGATTGGACAAGACAAATTGAAAGGGATCAAAGCTCCATTAGGAAGGAAGAAATTATTTCCCTTCTGCTCTACTAACTTCTCCTCCTTGTCCTTCTGGAGTTCAAGATATCTACCAGTACCATGGCCTTCCCTATGGCAATAATAAAAGAATATAGTAGATTTAGTAACAGAATTAGCAGGTTTAGGAGTGGCTAAGGAGGATATTTTTTGATCTATTTTATTCTCAAATTCCTGAAGTAATTTAGTGATCTCATCTATGGTAGGTGTCTCCCGGTGGGTCTGAGGATTGGGTTTAGGTCTTCCATTGGCTTCCATCTTATTCATGATTTTGTTAGATGCTTGAAAAGAGGGGGCAAGGACTGTTTCAGTGATTTTAGGTTTTTCAAAGGTGAGAGCTGTTTGACCTTTCATCACTTTATCCACAGTATTCCTAAGAACCATCAAAGCAGGGAGCTTGAACTGATTGTCTCTTGTTGTGATCATGGATCCAGATTTCACCAATTCATCCTTAATTCTTTCCTGCACTCCTGGAGAGAAAGACTGAAAAAATTGCACTTGAATTTTTTCCAACGTATCAATGTGATTGTTCCAGATAAGATAGGACTGGATAGGATCCCAAGATTTTCTGAAAGTCTGATAGTCAGAGGCTGAGGAGATACTACCATTGGAGATCCATTGAGAAACCAGGGCATCCAAGTCTTGCAAAGTAAATCTGGCTACATCTATTTTTCCCCAATAGGCCAACATATCCTCCTTCAGGAGCCTCCAGTTGTGAGTTTTGAATCCCTCAAACAATTTGATAACCTCCATAACTTTGTCAGAAGAGATAAAAAATTGTAACTGATAAGCCATATCATATTCACTGGCACCATCCACTTCTGAAGCCATCTCATAGGAGTCCAGGAATCTTTTGACATTGGTCCGTTTGAAGCCTAAATTTTTGTTCTGAGGTTTGATTTTGACCATCTTGGCCCAAACAGATAAAGAGGATCCAGCCAATTTCATGTTGAAGGGTTCCTAAGAGATCCAAACGAGCAGAGTTACAAGGTGGCTCACAAGTGTGGCAAGAGTAGAGTTTCACAAAAAACAACAAGGATCTTGCACAGATGGTGCACAATTGGGAGGACTTACTTCTGGACCAAGTTGCCCCCACGGATCAGGTCTGAAAAAAAAGGACAAAAAGAAATAGAAAGAAAAGAAAAAAAATTGGATTGGATTTTGGAGTTGATTCTTCAATCTGTTGGGACTTTAAATCCCAAGGTTGCTGGTTTGATCCCGGCCCGGGGGACCAAATGTAAGACTCCAAACGGTGCTAGGCCGTGGCAGTTCTGTGGAGGGGAAAGGTGCTGTTTAGGCTGGCCTCCTGAGTGTTACAAAAATATTTAAATGTAACCAAGATCAAGGTCCAGAACCTGGTAAATGAGGAATCAAGAAGTTGAGGATAAAAATGACAATGGTTTGGTAGCAATGGAACAGCACTATCTGAGACAAGATTATGCAGGAAAAAACTTGAACAAAAGAAGTCAAAGTCTGCTTAGAGTTCAAGGAACAAAAGCTGTTGTGTGTAAACAACGCCCACAAGCTAATAACTCTGGTTGTTAGCAGAAGATTGGGGATGATAAACTCAAACCCAAGCAACCTCCAGGTTCTCAATGAACCTGACCAACTCTCCGCAATCAAGTGCTTGAAGGGTACCAGATAACTGAGGGTGGCTGTACAATACAAAGCACAATGTTCAAGAAGCTCCAAAGCAAACAGTAACTGATTTGAAGCAAGGATAACCTCAACACTTCTCAAGGGAATCAAGAATAGGCTGGCAGAATGCAACTCCAAAGAAAATAAAGGGAGGTATAACACTCCAGGTCTTAAGCTTAATAAGACCTCTTCAATCAATTGTGATTGGCTCCAGAAAGGTGATCAGGGATCAGGACCAGTATGGTCAGAGAAAGGGATCAAGGAGTGGTATAACACACTCAAAAATTCCAACAGACAGAATTTTTCTTCAACCAGCAAGGCTATTGGTTGGTGATAAGGATCATGCCACAGAGGGGAAAAGACTCAGGGTCAAAATGGATCAGGGGGAAATCAGAGATATACCCAGGATAAAGATCAGGATTCAATTTCTCAATAATGGGGGGACACAAGCACACACCCCTATGGATCAATTTCTATGATGATGATATGATCTGATATGATGCAGAAAAAGCAGGGGAGAGCCCCTCCTTTGATAGACCAGAGGCCTGTAGACTATTTGCAAGAGAGATTTACTAATAGAGCATAAAAAGGATTTTTTTTTTTTTTTTTTTAAGGATCAGTGTCATGAGAAAACAAAAGAAAAAAAAACAAGCACTTGGAGAAAAAAAAACTGAAGAGGGACGCCCGCAGGCATCCTGATGGGCCCGGGTGACTGCTAAGGCCGCGGATGACCGCCGGCAGGTGTCTGACAAGCATTGGCAACTGCCGAGACCCGTGCGGGCTAGGAGGGGAGGAAGAGAGAGGTTGGATGGCTGCTTGAGGCGGCCAGTTGTTGGTCATTGGTCGACGTCGCAGGAGGTGATCCGCTAGGGTGGCTGAGGGGAATCAAGGATGATGGTGACAGCCGTTGTAAGTTGGCGTCAACCTCGCTGTTAGGTTGGTGCACGGTTGCTCATGGGACAGCTGGCTGGGTGAATTGGAGATGGAAGAGATCACTGACAAGTTTGGGATTGAGCGCTATTGAGGGCAAGTTTGATCTCATAGGCCTTGGCGGCAATCCAGAGTTTTTCATCTTGCCTGGATTTGGCAAGGGTGAGGATGGCGCGGAGGGCGGCGAGTGGGGTAGCATGATTGTGGGGATGAGTGATTGAATCGTAGGCATTGTCCACGTAATAACCCATGCCAGTTGATGGTTGGGTAGGAGGAAGAACAACTGTGGCGGCACATGATGACAGAGGCCTGATTGGTGTTGAGGTTTTCAAGATCCCTTTCAGAGGCGGATGATTGTGGGAATTCCCACTCGAGACCGAGTTCCGGTGACTGACCCCTCTTGATGCTGGATTAGAGCAAGATGAAAGGGGACAGGGTGTATCGTCACATGCGTGGGAAGCCACTGAGAGCGGTCGGAGTGGATTGAGGTGGTTGGTTTGAGAGGAGTGAATGGGAGGGAGATTGAGTGGATGGATGAACGATGATGGATGGTTTTTTTTTTTTTTTTTTGATAATGATACCTATGAAAGATGATAAGGAAAAATCATAAAAAAAATAAAATAAAATCTCCGTACTGGCCAGGGTGTCCAGGATGGGTCACCACAGCGGCTTCATATATCTTGTTCTTCTGAGGTCTGGTCAATGGTGATGGAGCGGGCTCAAGGGTAAGTTCAAGAATTCCTTTCCTGCAAAGGTAACTTTTGATCCTAAGGCTCCAGGATGGGAAGTTTGGGTCATTTAGGAGGGGGATGTTGATTTTGGACAAGTTGGGTTGTTCTTCTGAATCGGATATAGAGCCTATCTGGTCCGGTGAGCAAGGTTTGGACTGTAAATCTGAAAGTTTAACAGGCTTAAAAGGAAATTTAATTTCAGCTGAGAGCAATCAAAATAAAAGAAACAAGACTGAAGAAACACCTTAAAAGGACCAGATAGTGAGTTGAACTAGAAAACAATGGTACTGAGAAGAGATGAAGTGGGAAGGATAGAATGGATCTGGTGTGGTGTTCTTGATATGGTGGTGGGGTGAGCTTGAGTCGTATGGTAGCTTGGTAAGGTGATGGAATGAGCTTGCGTCGTAGCAGTAGCTGGTGAGTGGTCTTGAGTGGTAGCGGTAGTTGGTAGTTGAGGTTGATTGATTTGTGAGAGCTTGTCCTTGATTTGTTGGTAAGGTGGTGGAGCTGACAAGCGGGACATTGGAATTGGAGTATTGACAGCGGTTTGTTTTGAAGGACAAGCGCACGAAAGAATGAGGTGACAGGGGTTTCACAGGCGTAGTGACAGCAGAGTGAGAGATATGGGAAAGGACAAACTGGAGACACATAAGAAAGAAAACACACATAGAAAAGAAAAGAATGGAAGGAAGCAGGAAGATAAGGAGAATAATAAAATGGAATAAAGAAGATGAAGAAATGATTTGGGAATTTTTTTGAATCCCAACATTCTTTTCCCAACCCATCACATATCAATTGTCTAAATTTACCATGTATGTATTCACAAAAGTGCATCCTTACCTTCTATTTAAAAATAATTCATCAAATAATTATATCATTTTAACTTTCCTTCTCCATTGAATTTCAATCCTTTTCAGTTGTTTCTTCTATTTCTAAACTGAGTCTTTCTTTTATTTTTTACCTTAGGGGATTTAAATTCATCCTCATATTTGTTTCCGTAATTTCATTTTTGACTTGCTTCACTCCCAAATAGAAGAAGCATTCATAAGGTTTTCTTGATTCATGCCTCTCCCTTTTATATTACCTCCTCCCTGAACATTTTCTCATAGTTATTTTTCCATGCTGAGAAAAAAAATGAAATAAAGGTGGATTTTGTTTCCTTTTTAAAAAATTTTGACTGTCTAACTTGCACTTTTCTTCATCCTTGCCTTGAACTTCAGAGATATTCATTGTAACTTTTAGATTCACTTTAGAATTTGCATTCTTCTCTTCACACCAAAACTATCCAATCTGCTTTTCAACTCATAGTAAATGTTGTGGGCAGTCCAAAGTATATCAAATAATAAAATCAAACTTTTGAAGACTTTAGTCACCCAAGTTAGTTTTCTATGATTGATTCAACATAATTTATCTATTGAGAACACTTTAATGTCCCCTTGAAATTTTTTTTTTGATGGGATAGGGAGGCCAAGTGGCTCTTGGTAAAGGAAGCCCTTAGATCCAGTTCCTCAATAAAAATTTCAGCTTGCTACTATGTACAGAAGAACCTGTCAAATTAAAAAAAATGAAAAACAATAAAAAATTAGAAGAGGAGTGGGAAAGACTTTTAAATTAATTCAAATTTGGATTCCTCACCAAAAGTTAGGTAGGGTCACCCACTGACCCCACCTTTGAATTCCTACTTTTCAACACCTCAAAATAAATATTAAAAATGGTCAAAAAATCATGAAACCAATCTTTTTATTTTATTGACCACATAATATTTCATTTTTTATGTCACATATAATTTTCACACCCCAATGTTTTTCATAATTGACAAGTTTTGGGTATTTTAGGATTTACAAGAAAAAAAGGTTTTGTCAAAATTCAAGCATGCAGCTCCTGCATCCTCACACACAGCCTGCGTGCTCTGAACCAGCCCTGTATGGAAAAATTAATCCAGGAATCGCATGCAAAGTCTGCAGAAATATACCGCATGCGGCTGATTGTATTCCTGCATGCAGCTGAATGGATTCCTGCATGCAGCTGATCTTGTCCTGCATGCAGAAGATTTGATCCAGGCATTCCAGATCAGCAAAGACTCAAAAACACCCACATGTACCTCTCTCAAATAATGAAACATAGAAGGATCATTCCCGCGTATTTAATGACTTGAAATTTACCTGGAGGATGATCAAAAAAGGAAATAAATAAAAATGCACGACTCCAACCGTGTGGTAGATATTTAGGGCCCTACACGGCCCATTTGAGCCATGGGGGCCCAAAGACGACTACAAACGGCTTTTCAAAACACACGAAACCCCTGGGGGGTTAAATAGGAGCCATTTACCCCCCCCCCAAAAAACAGCAATTTTGAGCCATGTACCCCAGTACATGGCTTGAATCTTCCATTTTTGGGGGTGCGCCATGCCCTGGAAGTCATTCCAAAATTTTGGGCACCTCCTGGACCACAATTGGGTTCCCTCAACCCAAATTTGGGATCAACATATACTATGCGGGACATTTGAACCACACCTACCAATACCAAAGAAAAATCAAAATGAAATCAAAATGAAATCAAAGTGAAATCAATTGAAGTATCCTAAATATTAAAGTGAAATTTGACACATCTTTCCTAACTCAAAGTGAGCAAACTTTGCAGTTGTTCTTTTGAAAGTTGAATTGAATACTGAAGTAGCATTGCAATTTTTTTGCATTATGGGAACAGTGGCAAGGCCTCCTTGTGACATGGCTTCATTGAAGGAATACATCAATAGTTCCTTTAACAAAGCTTTGGAAAAATGGATATGGTTAATGAAACATTGGAAGCCCCAATTACATCCTCATCAAGGGTGAAAATGGAGGAACAAAATGTTTCACAGTTGGATTTGACCTCTGGTTGTGAGTAACATTTTATGTTACTCAGGTCTTTGCCTGATTTAATTTGAACAAAACTAATTGAGCAATTGTAATTATGAAACTATGAAACTATGAAACTATGACAACTATGAAACTATGACAACTATGAAACTATGACAATAAACAATGAATGTTTACTAGATCCACTTGATCCACCTCCCGTGAGAGCCTTTCATACTTGGAAAGAAGCGCAAAACTATTGTCAAACATGGGCTATGGATCATGGGTATGCTCTGACAGTTTTTAACTCAAAGAAATATAAATATGTGGATTTGGCCTGTGACCAAAATAATTCCTACTTGGGGCAACTCCTTACCAAACCATCTTGAAAAAATCACACAAGGAAGGTTGGGTGCAAGTTTTTTTCCGTGAAAGTTGAACAAAGGGAGACCCCTTGTGGTGAATCTCCTACAAAGAAACTCAACAAAACCATAAACCATCAGAAAATTTCTCTGTGCATCCTCAACTGAGGAGAATCACTGGGGTAGCCTTAGACAATCTAATAGAAGGCATGAATGATGGGCTCAATACGTTGCAAATTAAGAAAAAATTGAGAACAATTGATGGAGGCAATTATGTTGATGAATGAACAATCTATAACACTAAGCAAAAGGTAGTGCTTAAAGAACTGAAGGGGAAAAGTGTTATGGATGTACTCTAAAAACAGCTTGAAGAATCAAGTTGGATTCATCAGTCAAAATTCAGTGGAGAGGATCACTTGGAGGCCCTATTCTGGGACCATCCAGAGTCATCAAAGCTTTGCAAGCAATTCCATCATATTGATATGTTTGATTGTACTTATAAAACAAATAAGTACAAAATCCTGCAATTGCATGTTTTATTAATGACAGCCAACCAGAAAACTTTCACAAAAGCTCTTGTTTTTAGAACAAAAGAAAAGTTTGAGTTCTACAGTTTGTATGTAAATGCATTAAAGGAGTTGGCGTATGATCCTGAAAGACTTCCAAAAGTCTTTCTGACAGACCTTGAAAAAGCTCTGATTCTTGCCATTGAATCTAGTTACCCAGAGTCATCAAGACAATGTTGAACTTGGCACTTGTCTAAAAAAATACAAGAAAACTGTAAAGGGAGCTTTTTTCAAAGAACTTGAAGGATTGAAAAGCTTTAAGACTCTATGGGAAAAGTATGGGGCCTCAAAGACCAAGGAGGAGCCAGATGTCAATGATGCAGAACTAAGATTAGGTCCAAATCACTGCTTTATATTCTTCCTAGTTTTGGGTTCTGAACTTTTGACTTGTATAGTGTTTCTTGAAAGACTATGAGGATGTACTCAATTATATGCAAAATAACATTTTACCTATCAAAGAGACGTTTGTAATGGTGTGAGTTTTATAAACCCAGATTTTGGAAAAAAAAATATCTTGGCTTGAAGGGGCCCATGCCACTGTCAAACAATTCCTTGCAAACTCTTCAGGAAACATTTTGGATGTTTGGAAAAACATTGAGGGAACAGTTTTGAATCAAAGTAAATTGGTTCATGCAACACTACACAACTCTTGAATTAAGTTAGGGATATTTCTCCCACCTAAACTGTTACCATTGCAATAAGAATTGTCTTTAGAGGCAATTCAGCTTATTGGGAACAATTTGAGGAGTTCAAACGTGATCATGCTAGAAAGGTTTGCACCAAGTCATACTCCAAGACTATGGGTTTGCCCTGTTCCCACCAAATAGGTAACTGTCTAGCATTCTGAGGATCTGTGGTACCCAAAGATGTTCATCCTCAGTGGAGTTTTGACTATGAACCTGGCAGTTCTAGTTCTGTAATTTGTCTTAAGTTGGATTTTTCAAATCACTATGTGATTAATGCTTTTCATTAATCATTCCTAATTCACTAATGGTTGATCCTTTTCAATTTTTGAAGTGCAAAATGGACAAAATGCTGAGCATTCCTCAGTTTCTTGAAGAAGTGAATGCAATGATCTTGGAATCTCCACATCATTAGCAAGGCGGCCTATTGAAGTATATCATTCAAAAGATCACAAAATATTGATTGAAGCCAAGACTTGAACCTAAAGTCTTACAATCAAGTGGGGCCCAGCCAAGATTGACAGATAAGCAGAGAGAAACATCTTGGTTTGAGAATGTTGGATAAGAACTCAAGTGGGAAAAGAGGACTGGAAGGGTTCCAAATAAGAAAAAAAGAAATATTGTAAGTCTTTCTCTTGTAAAATGTTCATTTTTTGGGATTAAAGAACTAACTAACCAATGATGAATTTTTAGTTGAAGTTGGCAGGATCAGAATATGAATTTCATAGTTCAGGGGAAGAGACCAAAAGTGAATTGGGTTCACTTAATCTGGAATTGGAACCCTCTTCAGAGGAAGAAAAAATGCAGCAAAACTCAACCAGAAGTTAATCTTTGGTGGATATTCATTTAATTGATCTGATTAAAGAAATGAAAACTAAGTTAGTTTTCATGATAGAAGCCAAACCTGAAATACCTCAATCAAATACCAAAGAAATTTCATGAGTTCTTGGGTGAGGTTTGCAATCCAATTGGAGATGGGAATTGTGGATTTAGATTCATTTCTAAATCTCTTGGTTATGAAAAACATGTTTGGGTTAAAGTGAGAAAAGAAATGATAAAAACATTGGAGAAAGATAAATAATGCTAACTTAAGATGCTTGGTGGTGCAAAGGAGGTTGAAAACATTAAACAAAAACTTGATGTTGAAGACATCAATGAAAAGATTCCCTCCTCAAAATGGCTGGCTAAATCAGATATGGTTCAAATCAAAGGAGACCTATATGTTTCATTTCATTGAAGTCATGTGTTAGTTATACTTAAATGAAAAATGGTGTTACTGATCAATAAAATCCAATGTTCATTTCTTTTGTAAACAATAACCACTGGGTTCTATCGGTACTTGAGGGAGAAATGATTGCAATCCCCCCCCCCATTGCAGTAAAACCGCGTTATTTGATTTCTGAAATAGCCTCTGGTTGGTTTGATCATCTCAAAGATCAAATTCAAATGTATTCTAGATTATAAAGATTATTTATCTTGACATCATTTCATCATTGGGGTTCATATAAATTGTAATTCTAATGCAGGTAACAAGTTCTATTAATTTAAAGGATTATCACATATTGAGCATCATTATGTTGAGTATTTTGAGTTAACATCATTATATTGAGTGTTTTGAATGAGAGTTTAATTTTAAGTCAGTTCAACTTGTGTTGGGCTCATTCCATCATAAGGAGTATTTTACTCCTCATGATGGGATCAGCTTAACACAAGTTGAACTGGTTTTTCTTTTTTTGTTGTTTTTACTTTAGGGCTTGTCAAGTTACTTGTCTTTTTTTTGGTGCTTTTAGTTTAGGGCTAGTTGTGTTACTTGTCTTTTTTTTGGTGTTTTTACTTTAGGGCTTGTAAACTTACTTTTCTTTTTTTTGGTGTTTTTATTTTAGGGATAGTCCAGTTACTTATGTTGTTTTTAGGACTTTTTACTTTAGGGCTAGCCCATTGGATAGTACCAGTTTTTTTTTATTTATTTATTTACTTGTTTTTTTTTAACGAAAAAATGAACATTTTTTGATTTTTTGGTTGATTTATGTTTTGTTGGAAGGTTTATTTAGTTTATGGGCTATGGTAGTACCCTTTCATTCCTTTTTATTTTTTGTTTTTTGTTTTTTGTTTTTTTGTTTTTTGTTTTTTTGCTTTTTTTTGGCTCACCACGTTCCAGTGGCATGTGGAATTCCACACGACTGCATTCAAGCGGTATGAAGTTCTACACAGCTTGAATGTAGTCACGCAGCATCCCACACAAGCCCAGACTGTGGTGTGTGGGCTGAACAGTTTCTACAGGACTAAATTCAAGCCGTGTGGAGTTCTACACAGGTGGAATGTAGTTTTGAGGCATCCCACACAAGCCCGGACCGTAGTGTGTGGGCCCTGTGGCTCCTTGAGCCGTGTGGCACACAGCATGGCTTTAATGTGGTCTTGTGGCGTACCACAAGGCTCATTTTGAGTTGTTTCCATGGCTCAATGGGCCTTGAATTTAACATTACCCTAAATCAAATAAAATTTTAAAGTATTTAAATTTTCAAAACAAATGATAACAAGTACCACAAAATGAAAAGATCCAGATCTTTGAAGAACAAAAACACCTCACCTCAAGAGATCTTTAAATAAGATGATTATAAAAAGAAAAATAGTCATTAGATGCTAGGAAATCAGTGAAGACCCAATTTGGAGCATTTAATTCAAGGGTAATGTTAAATTCACAGCTCATTGAGCTGTGTACACAACTCATTACACGGCTCAAAGGGCCGTGTGGCACCCTAAACACTCAAATGAGCCGTGTGGCATGCTACACGGCTCAAATGGGCTGTGTGGCATGCTAAACGGCTCAAATGGGCCATGCGGCATGCTACATTACTGAAATGGGCTGTCTGGCATGCTAAGCGTCCCATTTGATTCGTGCGGAACGCTGAACAACTAAAATCAAGTTGTGTAGCCACCACTAAATCATAAATGATGAAAAATAAATAATAAATCATAAATTAAAAATTATAAATTATAAATTATAAATTGTAAATTATAAATTATAAATTATAAATTATGAATAATAAATAATAAATAATAAATAATAAATAATAAATAATAAATAATAAATAATAAATAATAAATAATAAATAATAAATAATAAATAATAAATAATAAATAATAAATAATAAATAATAAATAATAAATAATAAATAATAAATAATAAATAATAAATAATAAATAATAAATAATAAATAATAAATAATAAATAATAAATAATAAATAATAAATAATAAATAATAAATAATAAATAATAAATAATAAATAATAAATAATAAATAATAAATAATAAATAATAAATAATAAATAATAAATAATAAATAATAAATAATAAATAATAAATAATAAATAATAAATAATAAATAATAAATAATAAATAATAAATAATAAATAATAAATAATAAATAATAAATAATAAATAATAAATAATAAATAATAAATAATAAATAATAAATAATAAATAATAAATAATAAATAATAAATAATAAATAATAAATAATAAATAATAAATAATAAATAAATAAATAATAAATAATAAATAATAAATAATAAATAATAAATAATAAATAATAAATAATAAATAATAAATAATAAATAATAAATAATAAATAATAAATAATAAATAATAAATAATAAATAATAAATAATAAATAATAAATAATAAATAATAAATAATAAATAATAAATAATAAATAATAAATAATAAATAATAAATAATAAATAATAAATAATAAATAATAAATAATAAATAATAAATAATAAATAATAAATAATAAATAATAAATAATAAATAATAAATAATAAATAATAAATAATAAATAATAAATAATAAATAATAAATAATAAATAATAAATAATAAATAATAAATAATAAATAATAAATAATAAATAATAAATAATAAATAATAAATAATAAATAATAAATAATAAATAATAAATAATAAATAATAAATAATAAATAATAAATAATAAATAATAAATAATAAATAATAAATAATAAATAATAAATAATAAATAATAAATAATAAATAATAAATAATAAATAATAAATAATAAATAATAAATAATAAATAATAAATAATAAATAATAAATAATAAATAATAAATAATAAATAATAAATAATAAATAATAAATAATAAATAATAAATAATAAATAATAAATAATAAATAATAAATAATAAATAATAAATAATAAATAATAAATAATAAATAATAAATAATAAATAATAAATAATAAATAATAAATAATAAATAATAAATAATAAATAATAAATAATAAATAATAAATAATAAATAATAAATAATAAATAATAAATAATAAATAATAAATAATAAATAATAAATAATAAATAATAAATAATAAATAATAAATAATAAATAATAAATAATAAATAATAAATAATAAATAATAAATAATAAATAATAAATAATAAATAATAAATAATAAATAATAAATAATAAATAATAAATAATAAATAATAAATAATAAATAATAAATAATAAATAATAAATAATAAATAATAAATAATAAATAATAAATAATAAATAATAAATAATAAATAATAAATAATAAATAATAAATAATAAATAATAAATAATAAATAATAAATAATAAATAATAAATAATAAATAATAAATAATAAATAATAAATAATAAATAATAAATAATAAATAATAAATAATAAATAATAAATAATAAATAATAAATAATAAATAATAAATAATAAATAATAAATAATAAATAATAAATAATAAATAATAAATAATAAATAATAAATAATAAATAATAAATAATAAATAATAAATAATAAATAATAAATAATAAATAATAAATAATAAATAATAAATAATAAATAATAAATAATAAATAATAAATAATAAATAATAAATAATAAATAATAAATAATAAATAATAAATAATAAATAATAAATAATAAATAATAAATAATAAATAATAAATAATAAATAATAAATAATAAATAATAAATAATAAATAATAAATAATAAATAATAAATAATAAATAATAAATAATAAATAATAAATAATAAATAATAAATAATAAATAATAAATAATAAATAATAAATAATAAATAATAAATAATAAATAATAAATAATAAATAATAAATAATAAATAATAAATAATAAATAATAAATAATAAATAATAAATAATAAATAATAAATAATAAATAATAAATAATAAATAATAAATAATAAATAATAAATAATAAATAATAAATAATAAATAATAAATAATAAATAATAAATAATAAATAATAAATAATAAATAATAAATAATAAATAATAAATAATAAATAATAAATAATAAATAATAAATAATAAATAATAAATAATAAATAATAAATAATAAATAATAAATAATAAATAATAAATAATAAATAATAAATAATAAATAATAAATAATAAATAATAAATAATAAATAATAAATAATAAATAATAAATAATAAATAATAAATAATAAATAATAAATAATAAATAATAAATAATAAATAATAAATAATAAATAATAAATAATAAATAATAAATAATAAATAATAAATAATAAATAATAAATAATAAATAATAAATAATAAATAATAAATAATAAATAATAAATAATAAATAATAAATAATAAATAATAAATAATAAATAATAAATAATAAATAATAAATAATAAATAATAAATAATAAATAATAAATAATAAATAATAAATAATAAATAATAAATAATAAATAATAAATAATAAATAATAAATAATAAATAATAAATAATAAATAATAAATAATAAATAATAAATAATAAATAATAAATAATAAATAATAAACAATAAATAATAAATAATAAATAATAAATAATAAATAATAAATAATAAATAATAAATAATAAATAATAAATAATAAATAATAAATAATAAATAATAAATAATAAATAATAAATAATAAATAATAAATAATAAATAATAAACAATAAACAATAAATAATAAATAATAAATAATAAATAATAAATAATAAACAATAAATAATAAATAATAAATAATAAATTATAAGTAATAAATTATAAATTATAAATTATATGGAGTAGTGTTTGGGCCCTACACAACTCCCACACGACTGGAGCCGTGAATTTAACATCACCCTTAATTCAATTAGAAAGAAAAAGAAAAATAAAATAAGTGCAGGACCAGCAAATTAGGAAATAAACACCATGAATGATCCTGATCCAAAACTCAAGCAGCAATCCCACAGATCCAGGATCAGATGAGCTACAGAAACAATAGAAAGTTCCAACCCAGTCTTAGATGGCTTTCTAACCCCAGAAAAATGAGCCTTACCCTCTCCACACACCCAGAGGATGCTCTATTAACCCCAAAAAGGTACTTATGCAGCGCCCCTTTGTGCCTCTTTCCCAGAAGAATTTCTCAGTTATTGTCCTGAAAGTGTGCCATCCATGATCTATTCCTTATGAATAGATAAGTAAGTGATTTATGGCTTCAGGCTGAATTATAATAGTATTAATTTATAGCTAAAATTATTTTTTGCATTGAAGAATAAATCAACAAGAAACCCATTTCTGATCTGAAACCCTTCACCTGTGAAGCACTGCAGGTACCAAGCAAGGGGCTGCAAAAATTTAGTAATTCATTTCCTCTCTGCTCTGGCCTCTGTGCTACCATAGCCTGGCCAAAAAACAATTTAGTGGTCAATAATTTCTTATTGTTAATTCATACAGTTCCCATCATTCCAGCTTATCAGATTCAAAGTTAATCTCCTCAAGAAGAGTTGTTGAAGACCTGCAGTCTGTATAAAATTGGTGCCCTCTTTTTATTGTTTATTGTATCATATTTAAAACATCTAAAAAAACCATTTAAAACTTGCACAATTAAAAACCATATATATCCTTTTGAAAATGAGTAACTCTTTATTTTGAATTATATTTTTATTCTTGAAATTTATCATGTCTTGTACCTAAAGGACTTTGAGGTTTCTGGTATCTAGGAGCTGAAAGAAATGAAGCAACGTTAAGATTCCTCAAACATCTATCATCCCAAAGGAATACAGCTAGAAGATACCTTTTGGCCCTCAATAAAATTATGAGCATGCCATACTCAAATTCCCCCAAGGCAATTTAATAAAAGGCTTATAGAGATACACATGCAAATACCAAAGCAAGTATCCCCCAAGGCAATTTTGCAGAGGCTCTCAGCCAAAATGATTCAAGGGAAGGTAATGGGTATTTTTTTTCAAACTCCTGGAATCAAACAGCCAAATCACATCATTAGGTTGCATCCCAATTGAATTGGGAAATGTTGAATTTGCAACCCTACGCAACTTTTTCACTACCCAAAATGAGTTGTGTGACCCTTTTCGCAACGAAATCTAGTTGGGAAAGGCCACATCTGACCCATGTCAGTTGTGGAAGGCTGCTTACAGCCAATTTCAGCCATGAATGGCCGCCCAAAACCCCAATTTGAGTTGTGAGTAGCCTTTCACATCCCATTTGCAGTGAGAAAAAAAACAAAGAAGAAGAAAAAGAAAAAATTAGTTAAATTAAAAATTGAACAAATAAAACAGAAAGACCACAAAATGAAAAAAAAATGAAAAAAGGGTGATGTTAAATTCACAGCTCCAACCGTGTGGCAGTTGTGTAGGGCCCCACATGGCTCAAATGAATTTTGGGGGCCCATAGACGACTACAAAGGGATGTTTAAAACAGGCACAACCTCTGGAGGGTTGTGTAGGAGGAGCCTTTTACCCCCCAAACAGGGTGATTTCAAGCCTTGTACCCCCCTACACGGCTCCTTGTCTTTTTTTTTTGGTGTTTTTACTTTAGGGCTTGTCAAGTTACTTGTCTTTTTTTTGGTGTTTTTACTATAGGGCTTGTCACTTTACTTGTCTTTTTTTGGTGTTTTTTGTTTAGGGCTATTCCAGTTACTTTTGTCTTTTTTTGTTTTTTAATTAAGGGCTATTCCATTGGATGGTCCCAGTTTTTTTTTTGTTTATTTGTTTTTTTTTGTTTTTTTTTAACCAAAAAATCACCATTTTTTTATTTCTTTAATTTTTTGGTTGATTCCTGTTTTTTGGAAGGTTTATTTGATTCATGGGTTATGTTAGTGCCCTTTGATCCCATTTTTTTTTGGCTCACCGCGGTCCGGTGGCGTCCGGGATGCCACACAACTACATTTGAGCTGTGTACAACTCCACACAGCTTGAATGTAGTCGTGTGGAATCCAACACACCAGCAGACCAGGCTGGGTTGGCCGCGCAACTCTTTGAGCTGTGGGGGGTTTTAAACAGCTTGGATTGGAACTTTTGACATGCCACACAGCCCCTTTTGAACTGTGTGCACGGTTCAATGAGCCTTGAATTCAACATTTCCCAAAAAAAATTAAAAGGAAATTCAAAAAAATTTCACCACTCAGGGGCCATGAATGCGCAGCCCATATAAATAAACAATTAAAAATTCTATGTACCAGCCCTAAAGTAGAAAAACCAAAACTTGAATAAAAAATGAAAGAGCCTATGGACCAGCCCTAAAGTAAAAATGCCAAAAAATACAATTTCAACTAGACTAGCCCTAAAGTAAAAACACCAAAAAATACTTCTATCAAGTGCCGCTTAATTGAAAGGACCTAAATTAAAAGGGTAATGTTAAATTCACAGCTCATTGAGCCGTGGAAACAGTCCAAAGTGGGCCCTGTGGCAGGCCACACGGTCCAATCCAAGCTGTGTAAACCCCCCCACAGTTCAAAGAGTCACGCAGCCCACCCATCCTGGTCCAACAGCATGTTGTATTCCACACAACTACATTTGAGGCGTGTGGAGTGTACACAACTCAAATGTAGTTGTGGGTCACCGTTTACAACCCCCCGCGGCTCAAAGAGTTGCATGGCCCACCCAGCCTGGTCCAATGGCGTGTTGGATTCCACACAACTACATTTGAGTTTTTTGGAGTTGTACACGGCTCAAATGTAGTCTTTTGGCAACGTGTAAAACCCCCCACGACTCAAAGAGTTGCGCGGATCACCCAGCCTGGTCCAATGTGGGGTTGGATTTCACACCACTACATTTGAGTTGTGTGGAGTTTTACACGGCTTGAATGTAGTTTTTGGCATCCAACACACCACCAGACCCCAGTGAGCCACAAAAAAAATGGAATGAAAGGGCACTAACATAGCCCATGATTCAAATCAACCTTCCAACAAACAGGAATCAAACAAAAAATCAAAGAAATCATAAAATGTTGATTTTTTGGTTAAAAAAAACAAATAAATAAATAAATAAATAAAAAAAACTGGGAATATCCAATGGACTAGCCCTAAAGTAAAAAGACCCAAAAAAGCACAAGTAACTGGAATAGCACCAAACTAAAAACACCAAAAAAATCACAAGTAACTGGATTAGCCCTAAATTAAAAACACCAACAAAAAGAAAATTAACTGGACTAGCTCTAAATTAAAAACACCAAAAACAAAGACAAGTAACTGGACTAGCCCTAAACTAAAAACACAAAAAAAAACCAAGTTCAACTTGTGTTAAGCTGATACCATCCTAAGGAGTAAAATACTCCTTATGATGGAATCAGCCTAACACAAGTTGAACTGACTTACCATTAAACTCTCATTCAAACAAAAATAAATATATTCATAAAGAAAAACTGGGACTATCCAATGGACAAGCCTTAAAGTAAAAAGACCCAAAAAAACACACAAGTAACTGGACTAGCCCTAAACTAAGAACACCAAAAAAATTACAAGTAACTGAACTAGCCCTAAATCAAAAACACCAAAAAAAATAAAATTAACTGGACTAGCCCTAAATTAAAAACACCAAAACAAAAGACAAGTAACAGTAATAGCCCTAATTTAAAAACACCAAAAAAAAAGAAAAGTAACTGGACTAGCCCTAAACTAAAAACAAACAAACAAAAAACAAGTCCAACTTGTGTTCAGCTGATACCATCATAAGGAGTAAAATACTCCTTATGATGGAATCAGCCCAACACAAGTTGAACTGACTTACCATCAAACTCTCCTCCAAAAAAACTCAATATAATGAGGTTAACTCAAAAAACTTAACATAATGATGTTCAAAATTTAATAATCCTTTATATTGTTAGAACTTGTCAGCTGCATTAGAATTACAATTTGTATGAAACCCAATGATGAAATGAAGTCAAAGTATTGATCTATATCATCTAGAATACATTTGCAGTTGATCTTTGAGATGATTAAACCAACAAGAGGCTATTGTAGAAATCAAAGAACGCGGTTTTGCTTCAATGGGCAGGATTGGAATCAACTCTCCCTCAAGTACCAATAGAACCCAGTGGTTATTGATAACAAAGGAAATGAAAATTGGATTTGATTGATCAGTAACACCATCTTCCATTAAAGTATAAGTATTGCATGAATCCAATGAAATGAAACATATAGGTCTGGAATATGTGTCTACTATGATATGACCCATATCTAATTTAGGCAGTTATTTTGAGGAGGGAATATTTTCATTGATGTCTTTAAAATTCAGTCTTTTTTTAATCTTTTCAACCTCATTTGCACCCCCAAGTATCTTAATGTAGAATTCTTTATTTTTCTCCAATGTTTGTATCATTTATTTTCTCACTTTGAACCAAACATGTTCTTCATAACCAAGAGATTTAACAATGACTCTAAATCCGCAATTCCCATCTTCAACCAGATCCCAAACCTCACCAAAGCACTTAAGAACTTTCTGGGGTATTTGATTGAGGTATTTAAATTTTGTTTCCTATCATCAAAAATTACTTAGAATTCATGAATTTAATCACATAATTCAAATGAATACTCACCAAAGATGAGCTTCTAGTTTAGCTTTGCTGCACATTGTCTTCCTCTGCAGAGGATTCTGATTCCAAATTAAGTGATACCAATTCACTTTGAGTCTTTTCCTCTGAAATATGAAATTTAGATTCATATTCTGCCAACTTTGACTAAAATTTCATCATTAGTTAGTAACTAAGTTCATTAAACCAAAAAAATGAATGTATCCCAAAAGAAAAGACTTACACTCTTTTGTCTTTTCTTATTTGGAGCCCTTCTAGTGCTTTTTCCCCCTTGAGTTGTTTTGCAGAATGCTCAAACCAAGATGGTTCTTGCCTTGTATCTGTCAATTTTGGCCAGCCCCTACTTGATTGTAAGACTTTAGGTTCAAGGCTTGGCTTCAATCAATATTTTTTAATCTTCCAAATGATATACTTCAATAGGCTGCTTTGCCCATGATCTGTAGATTCCAAGATCATTGCATTCACTTTTTCACAGAACTGAGGGATTCTTAGCATTTGTCAACATTGCACTTGAAAAATTCAAAAGGCGCAACCATTATTCAATCAGGAATCATTTAAAAATTCATTAATCACATAGTGATTTGAACAATCCAACTTAAGCCAACTTACAGAACTAGAACTGCAAGCGTCATAGTCCAACCTCCACTGAGTATAAACATCTTTGGGTACCATGAATCCTCTGAATGCTAGAAGGTCACCTATTTGGTGGGAACAGGGCAAAACCATAGTCTTGGAATATGACTTGGTTCACACTTTGCCATCATGATCATGTTTGAGCTTCTTGAATTGTTTCCTAATAAGCTGAATTGCCTCTTAAGAAAATTTGTAACCCAATGGTAACAGTTCAGGTGGAAGAACTTTCCCTAACTTAACTTGAGAATTATAAACTGACACATGAACCAAATTAATTTGATTCAAAACTGGTCCGTCAAGGCTTTTCCAAAAATCCAACATGTTTCACAAAGAGTTTGCAAGGAATCATTTGAGAGTTGCATGGGCCCCTTCAACCCAAGATGTTGTTTTGTTTCCAAAATCTGGTTTTATACAAGTCCACACCATTACAAACGTCTCTTTGATAGGCAAAATGTTAATTTGCATATACTCATACATCCTCATAGTCTTTCAAGAAACACTATACAAGTCAAAAGGTCAGAACCCAAAACTAGGAAGAATAAAAAGCAGTGGTTTGGACCTACTCTCAGTTCCGCATCATTGAACTCCGCCTCCTCCTTGATCTTTGAGGCCCAATACTTTTCCCACAGAGTCATAAAGCTTTTCCATCCTTCAACTTCATTAAAAAAGCACGCTTTAAAGTTTGCTTGTATGTTTTTAGAAAAGTGCCAAGTGCAACATTGTCTTGATGAATCAGGGAAACTCAATTCCATAGCACAAATCAGAGCTTTTTCATGGTCTGTCAGAAAGAATTATGGAAGTCTTTCAGGACCATAAGCCAACTCCTTTAATGCGCTTACAGACCAATTGTAGAACTAAAACTTTTCTTTTGTTATAAAAAAAAGGGCTTTTTTGACAGTTTTCCAATTGTCTGTCATTCTTACAACATGCAATAGTGGTATTTTGTACCTATTTGCATTATAAGTACAATCCAACAAAGCAATATTATGGAATTGTTTTGAAATCTTTACTGCCTCAGGATGTGCTCAGTCCAAGTGACTCTCTCCACTCAACTTTTACTGGTGAATCCAAATTTTTTCTTCAAGCTGTTCATAGAGTACCTCCATAAAACCTTTCCCCTTTAGTTCTTCAGGCGTTACCTTCCGCTTTGTGTTATAGTCTGTTTGGTCATCAACATAATGACCTCCATCAATCTTACTCAATTTCCTGTTAAGCTGCAACATATTGAGCCCATCATTCATTCCTTCTATTAGATTTTCTAAGGCCACCCCCAACATTCTCCTCAATTGAGGATGCACAGAGGGATGTTCAGATGGTTGATGGTTATGTTGGTTTTCTTTGTAGGAGATTCTCCACCAGGGGCCTCCCTTTGTGCAACTTGCACAGATTAAAAAGTTGCACCCAAACTTCCTTGTGTGAGTTTTTCTAGAGCTTTCAGTAAAAATTTTCCCAAACAGGAACCATGGAATTCACAGGCCAAATCCACAAATTTATCTTTCTTTGAGTTAAAGACTGTCAGAGCAGAACCATGCTTCATAGCCCATGTTTGACAATAGTTTTGGGCCTCTTCCATAGTAAAAAAAGTTCTCACAGGAGGTGGGTCAAGTGGATCTGGCACCACTTCAATGGTTATGTTTGGTAGTTTCATAGTTACAGGCACCCCATAAGTTAGTTTGAATCAAATTTAATCCTGCAAAGACCTCTGTAACATAAAATTTTCCTCATGACCAGAGGTTGCATCCCACTGTGAATAATTTTGTTCCTCAATTGTCACCCTTGATGAGGATGCAATTGGGGCTTCCAATTTTTCATTAGCCAAATCCTTTGTTTCTTTTTCCAAAGCTTTGTTGATGGCACTATCAATTTAGACCTTCCATGTATCCATGTCAGAAGAAGGAGGGCTTACAACTGTTCCCATGCAGAAAAATGCAATGGTATACTTCAGTATTCAATCCAACTTTGAATTGAACAAAAAAAATTTGCTCACTTTTGATTTGAGAAAGAATTGTTTGCAGGTTTTTATATGATTTCAATTTTAACTTTAATTTTGCTTTAAATTCACTTTGGAATCACTAGGTGGGGAACAAAAGTTCCACAAATTATGTGTTGATCCCAAATCTGGGTTGAGGAAAACCCAAGTGCGGTCCAGGGGGTTCCCAAAACTCTGGTACAACTTCTGGGGGGTTGCGCACCCCCAAAAACGGTTGTTTTGAGCCATGTATGGGGGTACATGGCTCCAAATTTCCATTTTTGGGGGGTAAACAGCTCTAAATCGCCATTTTTGGGGGGTGAACGGCTCCTATACAACCCCCCGGGGGTTGCATGTGTTTGGAACGGCCCTTTGTAGTCGTCTATGGGCCCCCAAGGCTCATTTGAGCCATGTAGGGCCCTACAAGACTCCCAAACAACTGGAGTTGTGAATTTATAATCACCCAAATTAAAAACACCAAAAAAATCAATTTCAACTTTTTTTAAGCTGATCCCATAACAAAAACTAAAAATAATCCTTATGCTGGGATTTTCCCAACACAAATTGAACTGACTAACCAATAAAATCTCATTCAAAACACTCAACATAATGATTTTAACTCAAAAAATTTAACCAATTATGTTCAATGTGATAACCCTTTATATTAATAGGATTAAAAGATCAGCATCAGAAACCAAACCCAAATGATGAAATTAAAATGATTTTTATAAATTATAATTAAAATTAAGTCAATCTTTTAGATGGTCAAACCAAAAAGAATTTTTTTAGAATTAAAATAGGCAGGTTTTGAAACAATGGGCGGGATTGAAATCATTTCTCACTCAATCACAAGATGAACCCAGTGATTATTGTTGAAAAAGAAAATGAAGATAGTGTCTGATTGTTCTGTTACACACATTTTGATAGGAGTATAAGTACAACGTGAATTCAATGAAATGAAACATATTGGTCTTCCATAAGTATCAGCTATTAATTTTCCCATGTCAAGATTTTCAAGCCATTCTCAAGATGGAATCATTTAATTGATTTCATTAACATCAAGAATTTGTTATATTTTTTCAATGTCTTTAGTTCCTCCAATGATCTATTTCTTGTTTTTCCTCAATTTTTTTATCATTTTATTTTTTAATTTAAACCAACCATTCTCAGTGTACCCAAGTGATTTAGCAATGAATATAAAATCACCATTCCCATCACCAACTGGATCCCAAACCTCTTCCAAAAACTTATTTAAGTTCTCAGGTATTTGATTGAGGTATTTTAATTTGCATTCCTAAGATCAAAACCAACTTGGTATTCATTTTGGTTTTGATCACATCAATGAAATGATTTCTCACCAAAGATTCTCTTCTTGTTGACTTCTCACCTTCTTCTTCTTCCTCAGAAGAGGAAGGAGATTCCAAATGAAGGAATCCTAATTAACTTTGAGACTCTTCCTCTGAACTATTAAATTCAGATTCTGAGCCTAAGGACTTCCAATATAATCATCATTTACCATTATTCCACTGAACCAAAATAAAGGAAAACTTCTCAAAATAAAAGACTTACTATCTTTGGTCTTTTTGGTTTCCTTCTAATCCAATTTTTACTCTTGAGTGAACTTTTAAAGTGTTCAAATTTTGAAAGTTCATGAAAAGTAAATTTAAATTTGGTTCAACTCTGGCTAGACCGTAAGACCTGTGGCTCAAGCCTTGGCTTGGAAATCAAAGTAGCTGTATAATCAACCATGTAGTTTAAAATCTCCAATCTAACTTGTTGAGGTTTTCCCATAAGCATGGAATTCAACTTTTTCAACAATTGGGATTTGTCAAGAACCGGATCTGTGAAATAATTTCCAACAGATAATCAATCCATCAAGAATATAATTTTTACCCTTAGAAAAATTCAAAAAGACAACTTACTTCAATGGAAGGGTCATAGTATAACCTCAACTGAGGATGAAAATCCTCAGGCACAATAGATCCTCTTGATGCTAGTATTTCACCTGAAATTTTGGAACACAGCAAGACAATTTGTTTTTGAATATGACTTTGAGCATACCATTCCATCATGGTTGAGCTTTAACTTCTCAAATTGTTCACAAATTATTTCAATTTTCTCCATTGAAAATCTTTGACCCAAAGTTAAAATTTCTATTGGAAGAATAGTTCCTAACTTCATTCAAGAGTTTTCAAGTGATGAATTCACTTATTGGATTTTTCTTTCAATGGTTGCTTCCAGGTTTCTCCACACGTCCAAAACGTTTCCCAAAGATACCACAAGTAATTGTTTGAAAGTATCATGGGCGCCTTCTACCAAAGACATTGTTTTATTTCCAAATTCTGGGTTGAAACAAATCCACACCTTACAAACATCTCTTTGATAAGGAAAATTTTCTTTTACATATACTTGAGCACAGCCTTCCACTATTTCAAGAAACACTGTAAAACATTTTCAAAATAAGCATTCACAGCAGAGATTAACAGAAGAAGCAATAAATTGGCCTACTTTTATTTCTGCATCATTTAATTTTGCCTTCCCCTTGTTTTTAGAGACCCCCCAATTTGCGCACAGAGTCATAAAACGTTTCCATCCTTCATAATCATTAATGAAGAAAACTTTACAATTTTCTTGAACATTTTTAGACAAGTGCCAGGAGAAAATTTTTCTGGATTACTCAGGGAAACTATGTATAATAGCACAAATAAGAACTCTTTGACGGTTTATTACAAAGCGTTGGGATTCCTCTTGGGATAATAAGCAAACTCTTTTAATGCATTCAAAGCCCAACTGTAGCACTCATAAGTTTATTTTTTTATCAAAACAAAATTCTTTTTAAAAGTTTTCCTGTTGGCTGTCATTCCTAAAACATCCAATAGAGAGATGTTGTAACTATTTGTTTTTTGATTTCAATCCAACAAATCAATATTATGGTATTTTTGACAGATTTTTATAAACTCAGAATGAGGCAAAAAAAGGGCTCTGAGTGACCCATTCCACCAAATTTTAACCTGGAAACCCACTGGGCTTCCTGGAGTATTACAAATAGAACATCCATAACACTTTTCCCATCCAATTCAGCTGCTTTAAACTTGCGCTTAGTGTTATAGATTTTTCTATTGTCAATTCATTCTCCACCATCAATATTGCTAAATTTCCTTTTGATTTGAAATGTATTGGGCCCATCTTTCATTCTTTCTTTAAGTTTATCCAAGGCTTGACAAGAGTTTCTCCTCGGTTGAGGATGCCCTGAGGGGTTTTCAAATGGTTGATGATTGTGTTGGCCATTTCTATTGAAGAGATTTCAAGTGGGATCTGCTACTGTTTGCCTTGGACTGATCATGAATTGAAATCCAACATTGCTTGTGTTTTTTTTCCTTTTCCCTTTGGTGAGGCACTGCCTTTCATATACCACAAAGCTTTCACATGCTAGATCCACATATTTATCCTTCTTTGACTTGAATGTTGTCCATGCTTAGCCATGCATGGCTACCCATTTTCTACAAGAAATATTGGATTTTGTCCTACTAGAAAAGGCTCTTGGGAGGGTAAAGCAGTTCTGTCAACTCATAGTTCCACTCCACATGGTTACGTTATTATTGATCAAGGGAAATCCTTCTCAGTCAAATCACATATCAAATGTGACCCATCACCTTGATTCAATTCCAGTTATGAAGAACCATCTTGTTGCTCAATTGCAACCCTATATGAGGATTCATTTGGGTCTTCCAATGTTTTCTTTTCCAACTGCATACCCAAATCCCTAGATTTCACCAAAGCTTTGTTAAGTAAACTTTTAATTAAGTCCTTTAACATAGCCATGTTTAAACAAGGGGGGCTTGGGCTTGCCACTGTTCTCATAATCCCAAAAGCCCCCAAGTTAAATTACTATCTCATCAAAATTTTTGTAAAAAATCTAAAGTTTACTCACTTTTGGGTTGAGAAAAATAAAATCATCTCACAAGCAAGTGGTGTTGATGGTTTGTGTATCTGACAAGCAAGATTTTTTGTGACAAGTCTTTTTGTTCCCAAATTGCTTTTTGTGGTCCAATAATAGTCCCACATAGTATAACACATCCCTAAATTTGGATTGGAAGCACTCAAATGAGGTCCAGGGGTGCCTAGGTACCCCCATTCCCCACTCAAATGGCCCATTTGGGGCTATTTTGCATCAAATGGGCCAGGAAAACAGGTGCAACCCCCTTCACAACTCATGCGTCCCCCGTGGGGTTTCAGATCCGCAATTGCAACCTGCAAAGGGTTTCAAATCCCCAATCACAACTCAAAAAGGGTTGCAATTGGGGGTGCACAACTCTCTGGGGGATGCAAGAGTTATGAGCAAGTTTTATTGCTCCTTGTTGATGTGTGTTTTGCCATTTGCAATGCATATGGATTGTGAACAGCCATTCACACCCATTTGAAAAAATGGGATTGTGAATTTAACATCCCCCAATGAGATTATCTCTAGGAAATTCTAAAACCATGCCAATTTTCAAAATTGGCATGATTTTAGAAATTCATTTTTTGAAATCACACCTCTTAGCATTTTTGGTGTGATTACAGTAATTCTTTTACTATAATTTACTGCAATCATGCCCATTGGCATGATTTCCTTCCCCAGGAAGGTGGGAGGAATTTTCAAGACTTAAAGGTGTTCCTAGGGTAGGAGTACACACAATTAGATGGCATTTGGGCCCCCAAAAGCGTGTAAACATTAAATTAGACATCAGGGGGATAAATGAAGGCCTAAAGACCCCCTATAAAGTCAGTTGATGGTATTAATTTTTGGTTAATTCAAATATGGACAAAGAATGAGTAGATTCAATAGGTAAAAATGCAATCAATATCAATTTTTTGCAAGGAATTCAAATCTGAACTTATGTTTGGAGAAACTTCATCCAATGGAAGAAAGATGAAAAAAATGATGAGGATTCCTTTTGTTTGCACAAAATGGAATATTCCCAGTGGATTTAAATATTCTTGTACCACAAATGAAAAAATGGTACATATATCTTTGTGATTCTGGAAATTTCAATATCATGAAATATGAAAACCAAAATATAGTCCAGTATGTGAATAATGACAACAAAACATATGAATAAAAGATTTTATTGAAGAAAAATAAAGATTTTTGATGGAATGTAGATATCTTTGTACCAAAACTAGAAAAAAAGGAAAATATCAATAAAAAAATAAAAGATAAAAAATAAAAGATAAAAGATAAAAAATAAAAAATAAAAAATAAAAAATAAAAAATAAAAAATAAAAAATAAAAAATAAAAAATAAAAAATAAAAAATAAACAATAAAAAATAAAAAATAAAAAATAAAAAATAAAAAATAAAAAATAAAAAATAAAAAATAAAAAATAAAAAATAAAAAATAAAAAATAAAAAATAAAAAATAAAAAATAAAAAATAAAAAATAAAAAATAAAAAATAAAAAATAAAAAATAAAAAATAAAAAATAAAAAATAAAAAATAAAAAATAAAAAATAAAAAATAAAAAATAAAAAATAAAAAATAAAAAATAAAAAATAAAAAATAAAAAATAAAAAATAAAAAATAAAAAATAAAAAATAAAAAATAAAAAATAAAAAATAAAAAATAAAAAATAAAAAATAAAAAATAAAAAATAAAAAATAAAAAATAAAAAATAAAAAATAAAAAATAAAAAATAAAAAATAAAAAATAAAAAATAAAAAGGGTGATGTTAAATTCACAGCTCCAGTCGTGTGCAAGCCTTGTAGGGCCCCACATAGCCTGTGTGAGTTGTCTAGGGCCCCTCAAAGTTTGGGGGCCCATACACTACTCCATATAATTTATAATTTATAATTTATTATTTATTATTTATTATTTATTATTTATTATTATTTATTATTTATTATTATTTATTATTTATTATTATTTATTATTTATTATTTATTATTTATTATTTATTATTTATTATTTATTATTTATTATTTATTATTTATTATTTATTATTTATTATTGTTGGGATTACTGTCATTTAATTATTAATCCCATCTAGTTTCTTCTTACTCTCTTTATAATTTTCTATTTTGTTTTTTTTCTTTCTAATCCAGTTTCTTTTCTTTATTTTCATCTTTCATCTATTCTATTTTCACATGTCACTCTAAAATCTTCCATAACAAATCCCTTCTCAATCATCAACAGCGCATTTCCTTTTCTGATTATTCAATATTCATTTTGATCTCAATATGTCACACTGCCTGTGAAATCTCAACTACCAATGTATACCTGAGGACAGAACCCGCGCCTAGTAGAAGGATCTCTTTCCTCATCCTTCTACTTTCCGCGTTCTTTTTGCTTTTCCTCAGGTAAGTCTTGTGTTTCCTTTATTTCCTTTTTTTCATTTTCATATCATCTCTTTTTACTCATGAAATTCTTATCCTTCTACTTTCCGCGTTCTTTCTGCTTTTCCTCAGCTCAACAGGTTATGAGCCCAGAGTCGCCAGAAAACCCATCCAACTAAATCAATCATTAATCTTAGAAGGATCCGGCACTAAACGTGTTGTTATAAACTTTTAACAATGGAAGACGGACAAAATGGTCACCCAGTGCTCAAAACTCCATCTTTTCTTCCTCTTAGCTCACCTGGATCCGACTCAAACTATCTTGATTGGTCCATGATCCTGCAAATCCATTTCCGAGCAACTGGCGTAGGATACTTACTTACTAACAATGCATCCAAGCTTAACTCCGAATCATGGACTAAGGATAACCTAGCAGTATGTTTGGTCATATCAAGATCAATCAATCCTTCAAACTTTCAGTTCATACAAAAACATGAAGAAAGTGCCATAGGGATGTGGAACGCTCTACAAGACGCCCATCAAGACAATTCCTCAGGCGGACGAATGTACTGGTTAAGAAAATTACTCCTGACTAGACTTAACAACAAAGAAATGACCACCCACCTTTCCGAAATAACCTTGTATGGTGAAAAACTTGCTTCCTTGATTACCGCCAAAAATCCTCTTACAGCCGATGATCTTCTGTCCACCGCAATTCTACTGTCACTCCCAGACGACTGGTTAGGATGCGTTTCGAGTATGATGAATGAGGAATCTCTCCCATCATCTAAACTTATTAATGCACTCAAACAAGAACATTTAAGAAGACAAACCAGGAGCGAAGATCTTCAAGCTGCTAGATTTGCAAAGCAAACCTCGTCAAACCACCATAGACCTCAAAATTGACGAGATGATAACCATCAAACCCAACCCAAAAATTATTTCTGTACCAATTGTAAAACTGAGGGACATTCTTTCTCAAGATGCCCCGAGGTTCTTGAGGCTCTTGCTCTCTCAAAAAGAAACAAGCAGCGCAACTGAACTAAACCGATGGTTTCAAAGAATCACAAAGCGAGTCTTGCAAAGGCCAATGAAGACAAAGAGGACAATTTTTCCAATTCAGAAATCATCATCCACGCCGGATATGCCTCCTGTAATCTTGCACAGTCAAGCTCAAACTCAGTCGGGAATTCAGATTTCAACCTTGACTCCGGTTGTTCACTTTCTATGACCCCTCACTTATGGCAACTGGATTCTCCAAAATCAAAGTCAACCACCATCCAACTGGCCGATGGATCTTCCATAAACTCAACTAAAGAAGGCTCCATGTCTCTGCCTGTCGGTAAGGTCAAGGCTCTACTTGTACCCAATCTTCATGAACCCTTAATGTCGATCTCAAGTATCTGAGATGCAGGTTATCAAGTTACTTTCACCTCCTCCAGATGCGAAATTTGACAACAACAATCATCAGCCAACAATAACTCAATCACCCTCCAAGGATACCGCAAAGGCAACCTCTACTATCTTTCAAGAAAATTTGTGAGCCACCAAGAGACAGCTCTCTCAACTTTTTCCAACCTCCTTGATGACAGTCTTTTTGATTATCACTGTAGGCTTTCTCATCTTAATCTGAAGTTGCTTCAAAAATTACTCAAGTCCCTTGGAATCACACCGAAGCCCAACAACGAACTAGACATACAACAGTGCACAACCTGTATTCAATCTAAGATGTCGCGAAATCCATTTCATTCAAGATTAAGCTACCAATCCAACACACCAGGTGAAATTGTACACTCCGATTTGTGCAGTTTTGAAGTAAACTCAAGAGAAGGCTTCAAGTATTTCATCACATTCATTGATGACTGCTCTAAAGCTATTTTTGCCTATCCCCTACGTTTCAAATCAGATGCTTCCAACTTGATTAAATCTTTCATTTTGTTTTTCAAGCCACAATTCCATCACCCTGTTCTATCTCTTCGCACCGACAATGGTGGCGAATACATCAATACAAATTTGCAAGAATTTCTTCTGTCCAAAGGCATTTGTCACGAACCTGGCCCTCCCCACTCCCCTCAATTGAACGGTGTAGCTGAATGCTCGAACCAAACTATTCTCAACCTAATCCAATGTTCTCTGTCATCCTCACATTTACCAAAGTCGTACTGGTCCGATGCGCTAAGCCACTCCTTCTTCGCTTTCAATTCTTACCCCTGCAAAACACCACATGGTTTCGTGTCACCAAATTCAATTCTCAAACATAACAATGTCTCCCCTAGCTATCTTCATCCTTTTGGTTTCCTGGTATGGTACAAGGTACCCGAGCCAAATCAATCCAAACTTGACCCAAAAGGTCGTAAAGCAGTCCTCCTCTCTTATCTCTCAGACGGAAATGGTTATCGTATACTAGATCTTGAAAATCGTAAAATTATAAAATCTAGGGATGTCATTTTCAACGACACCTGTTTCCCTTACGTCGGTTCTTGTCAAAACCCCGCCGATACGTCTTCTCTCATTCCCCCCGCCGAAATTTCTTGGCCAATTGATTCCGCTGTTTCTAACAAGTCTCCTCCTGTCTCCGAGGTTGTCTCCTCTCCTGATTTCAACCTTCCTGCGCAGTCTCAGTCACCTAGTCTTTTAACACCTGCCTCTCCTGTTCTTTCCCCTCCTCTCCCGTCTTTGCCCCGTGTTTCCTCCCAGCCCTCTGTTGATCTTCCCCCTTTTTCTTCTGTTCCCCGTTCCAGATCTTCGTCCACCACCGACAGCTCAATCTTCCCCCCCCCCTCTTTCCTCCACTCCCTCTTCGCCCATTGCCTTCTCTCCTTCTCCCTTTTCCCCCCCTCTCCCTCTTCTCCTCCTTCTCCATCTCCTTCTCCCTCTCAGGAATCCGCCATTCCTGCTCCTCTTTCTTCATCCCCGCCTCTCCAGATCAATCCTCCCTCAATTCCTTCAAGGTCGTCTCCCCCCCCCCCGCAACGTTCCTCCAGGACCTCTCGTGCTCCTGCCCGCTTTGGAAACTACTCACGGTCTGCCTCAATTAAAGATGACGTTTTAGCTCCGAAGACCTGGAAACAGCTCATGAAAAACCCCCATTGCTCCCGTTGGATGCTCTTGGCTCATGAAGAAATCTCTTCCTTGTGTGGCATGAACACCTGGACTCTAGTTCCCCCCCCCAAAGGGTTGAAAAATTATTCGATGCAAATGGGTTTTCAAGGTGAAACAAAAACCCAACGGTTCAATCATCAAACTCAAGGCTCGTCTTGTTGCCATGGGTTTCACCCAGGTCCAGGGTCTCGACTTTTCCAAAGTCTTCGCTCCGACTCTTTGCCTTGAAACACTCCGCCTCCTGCTCAGCCTTCTCGGCACCAAAGGTTGGGTCGGTCGCCAGGTTGATTTTAAGACCGCGTTCCTCAACGGCCATCTAGAAGAACCCATCTACATGTCCCAACCACCAGGTTTTGAAGATCCAGCACATCCGGACTGGGTATGCAAGGTCTCGAGGGCCATTTATGGTTTGAAACAGTCTCCTAGGCAATGGAACGTCGAGCTCAATTCCGCCCTTCTCTCCCTTGGCCTTACCAGGTCGTCCTATAATCCTTCTCTATATTTCAAACTGCGTGATGGTACATTGGTAGGTGCTGTCACTGCTCACGTGGATGATCTTGCCATCGTCGGAACCCCGGATTTTGTCTCCCCCTTCATTTCAAGCATCGGAAAGCCTTTCGCGATTGGATCTGACAAGGATCTCTCTCTTTTCCTCTCCATATCTATTCAGCGTGACCTGAAATCCAGGACAGTCTTGCTGGGGCAAGAGCACTACATCACCTCCGTCGCATCCACATTTCTCCCTCCAAACTCTCCCTCTGTCATCTCTCCTACCAGTCTCACTTTCAAGTCTTTAGTAAGATGCAGAGTTGGTGATTCGCCATCCCCACCTCAATACAACAAACTTATTGGTTCTCTCCTCTGGATTTCTCAGTGCACTCGTTCGGATGTCTCTTTTGCAGTAAACAAGCTTTCACAATTTCTTCAAGATCCATCCGTCGAACATTGGGAAGCAGCGCTGCGGGTCCTTAAATATCTCTCTTCCACCAAATCAATGTGTCTAACTCTCGGTGGCCCCAATCTAACTTTGGCTGGTTTCGCGGATTCTGACTGGGCTGAAGATTGCGACAATCGTCGTTCCATTTCAGGCTATGTTTTCGGAGTTGGGTCTGTTTCTGTCTCCTGGAGGTCCAAAAAACAACCTATGGTTTCGCTGTCGAGCTCTGAGGCAGAATATAAAGCTCTCTTGGATTGCTGCAAGGAGGGGCTATGGCTTTGGAACATATTGGTTGAACTACACCTCCGTGACTCCAGCCCAGTCCCGCTCTATGTTGACAATGAAGGTGCCGAGGCTCTTGCGAAGAATCCTGAACATCATTTGCGCACAAAACATATCAACGCTTGTCATCACTTCATTCGTGAATGCGTGGCTCAAAAAGTCTTCACGGTACATCATGTAGGAACAAAACAAATGATTGCGGATATGCTAACCAAGCCGCTGCCCCGAGTCCTGCTCAAAACACATCAACTCTTATTTGGTCTTACAGCGGTTGGTTAGCAAGGGGGGGTGTTGGGATGACTGTCATTTCATTATTAATCCCATTTAGTTTCTTCTTAGTCTCTTTATCATTTTCTATTTTGTTTTTTTTTCTTTCTAATCCTCTTTCTTTTCTTTATTTTCATCTTTCATCTATTCTATTTTCACATGTCACTCTAAAATCTTCCATAACAAATCCCTTCTCAATCATCAACAGCGCGTTTCCTTTTCTGATTATTCAATATTCATTTTGATCTCAATATGTCACACTGCCTGTGAAATCTCAACTACCAATGTATACCTGAGGACAGAACCCGCGCCTAGTAGAAGGATCTCTTTCCTCATCCTTCTACATTCCGCGTTTTTTCTGCTTTTCCTCAGGTAAGTCTTGTGTTTCCTTTATTTCCTTTTTTTCATTTTCATATCATCTCTTTTTACTCATGAAATTCTTATCCTTCTACTTTCCGCGTTCTTTCTGCTTTTCCTCAGCTCAACAATTATTTATTATTTATTATTTATTATTTATTATTTGTAATTTATTATTTATTATTTATTATTTATTATTTATTATTTATTATTTATTATTTATTATTTATTATTTATTATTTATTATTTATTATTTATTATTTATTATTTATTATTTATTATTTATTATTTATTATTTATTATTTATTATTTATTATTTATTATTTATTATTTATTATTTATTATTTATTATTTATTATTTATTATTTATTATTTATTATTTATTATTTATTATTTATTATTTATTATTTATTATTTATTATTTATTATTTATTATTTATTATTTATTATTTATTATTTATTATTTATTATTTATTATTTATTATTTTATTTATTATTTATTATTTATTATTTATTATTTATTATTTATTATTTATTATTTATTATTTATTATTTATTATTTATTATTTATTATTTATTATTTATTATTTATTATTTATTATTTATTATTTATTATTTATTATTTATTATTTATTATTTATTATTTATTATTTATTACTTATTTATTATTTATTATTTATTATTTATTATTTATTATTTATTATTTATTATTTATTATTTATTATTTATTATTTATTATTTATTATTTATTATTTATTACTTATTTATTATTTATTATTTATTATTTATTATTTATTATTTATTATTTATTATTTATTATTTATTATTTATTATTTATTATTTATTATTTATTATTTATTATTTATTATTTATTATTTATTATTTATTATTTATTATTTATTATTTATTATTTATTATTTATTATTTATTATTTATTATTTATTATTTATTATTTATTATTTATTATTTATTATTTATTATTTATTATTTATTATTTATTATTTATTATTTATTATTTATTATTTATTATTTATTATTTATTATTTATTATTTATTATTTATTATTTATTATTTATTATTTATTATTTATTATTTATTATTTATTATTTATTATTTATTATTTATTATTTATTATTTATTATTTATTATTTATTATTTATTATTTATTATTCATTATTTATTATTTATTATTTATTATTTATTATTTATTATTTATTATTTATTATTTATTATTTATTATTTATTATTTATTATTTATTATTTATTATTTATTATTTATTATTTATTATTTATTATTTATTATTTATTATTTATTATTTATTATTTATTATTTATTATTTATTATTTATTATTTATTATTTATTATTTATTATTTATTATTTATTATTTATTATTTATTATTTATTATTTATTATTTATTATTTATAATTTATTATTTATTATTTATTATTTATTATTTATTATTTATTATTTATTATTTATTATTTATTATTTATTATTTATTATTTATTATTTATTATTTATTATTTATTATTTATTATTTATTATTTATTATTTATTATTTATTATTTATTATTTATTATTTATTATTTATTATTTATTATTTATTATTTATTATTTATTATTTATTATTTATTATTTATTATTTATTATCTATTATTTATTATTTATTATTTATTATTTATTATTTATTATTTATTATTTATTATTTATTATTTATTATTTATTATTTATTATTTATTATTTATTATTTATTATTTATTATTTATTATTTATTATTTATTATTTATTATTTATCATTTATTATTTATTATTTATTATTCATTATTTATTATTTATTATTTATTATTTATTATTTATTATTTATTATTTATTATTTTTTATTTATTATTTATTATTTATTATTTATTATTTATTATTTATTATTTATTATTTATTATTTATTATTTATTATTTATTATTTATTATTTATTATTTATTATTTATTATTTATTATTTATTATTTATTATTTATTATTTATTATTTATTATTTATTATTTATTATTTATTATACATGATTTATTATTTATTATTCATTATTTATTATTTATGATTTATGATTTATTATTCATTATTTATTATTTATTATTTATTATTTAGTATTTATTATTTATTATTTATTATTTATTATTTATTATTTATTATTTATTATTTATTATTTATTATTTATTATTTATTATTTATTATTTATTATTTATTATTTATTATTTATTATTTATTATTTATTATTTATTATTTATTATTTATTATTTATGATTTATGATTTATTATTTATTATCCATTATTTATTATTTATTATTTATTATTTATTATTTATTATTTATTATTTATTATTTATTATTTATTATTTATTATTTATTATTTATTATCTATTATTTATTATTTATTATTTATTATTTATTATTTATTATTTATTATTTATTATTTATTATTTATTATTTATTATTTATTATTTATTATTTATGATTTATTATTTATTATTTATTATTTATCATTCATTATTGCGTATCAAAGTTAACCAAACCCGCCATTTTTTAATGGCGAGTTTCAACCCAAATCCGCCATTTCAAACCCGCCATTAAAAATCAAAAAAACCCACTTATTTCAGATCAGACGTGTCAAAGTTAACCTGAAATAAGTGTTTTTTTTCAAATAAAGTATTTAAATGCTTCCACCACCTTTCCGCGTCATACACCCCTGTCTTCTCACCTCCTTCTACCTCCGACCTCATTGGAAATTTTTTTACCCCCACCCTCATCATAAAATTGATTGACCACTCTCATCACTTTATCGCTCTCATCACTTGATCACTCTCATCCACTTCATCACTCTCAAAACTTCATTACTCTCATCACTTAACTGCTCTCATCACTTGATCACTCTCATCCACTTTATCGCTCTCAAAACTTCACCACTCTCATCACTTTATTGCTCTCATCACTTGCGTAGCCCTTACTCTTTCAAATGGCCCCTCAGCAAACCTCCCCCCGCAAGTCCAACACACCCAAGAGAACATTGCCAAGGAACTCCACAACAAACAATCCTCCCCCATCAGCTTCCAAGGGCTCAAGTCAGCTCAAGAGAGCTGATCACATCATCCTGGTAAACTGGCTGAAAATTACCTCCAACTACAATGCCTGCTTTGGATCCAACAACAAAACACATGTTGGCCAACCTCCATCCTCTAAGGTCAATGGTTATCTCCTGATGGCCAATGAACTCAAGAACAAAACAAAAGGTAGGCTGGATCTGTCATCCAAACAGATGAGGGAGCGGTTCAAAAACTATTGAGCCAAGTACAAAAAGGCTCACTCCATGTCTATCTCCACTGGCTTTGGTATCACCGACTTGGACAAAGCCAAAGGAATCAACTTGGTGGTTGATAAGTTGGACTCCATTTGTCCTTTTTATATTCAAATGGATGAAATCTTCGGAAAGAAGGCCAACATCACCCCCCTAGCTGCTTTCGATGCCCAACAATCCAATTCCGTTGATGCCAAGGACTTTGCTGGGGATGCCCAGCCTACCAACAGGGACCTTGATGAAACCTTGGCCTTGGAGTGGCCCCCATCGGATGACAAGGAGGATATTCAAACACAATTGGCTCCAATCACTTCTACTTTGGTATTGATTTATCAGTCAATCCCAACCTTGGACCCCTCACTTCCTTCTTTTGATTGCTCTCTTCCTGGGGCAGAACAACTGGAGAACTTGCCCAATGAGGAGGATGTTATTCCTGGATCACCATTGCCATCAACAGCTGCTCAAGTAAGGAACTAAATTGTTTTTGATTCTGTCTGGTTGCTCCTGACTGATTTACATTGTAAAAAAACAGGCTCATCCATTTTTGATTGGCCAAAAACTCAAGCCAATGGGGCCTCCCACATTGCCTTCAAATACTAGTGAGGACTATCAGACTCAAACCTCCTCTGCCAAGGGTAAGCAAAAGGCCTCCAATTCCATCAATGTCAACCCCAAAAGTCATCAAAAGAGGAGAAACACTTCCAGTTTTTCGGGCTTTGAAGAAATCATGGAGAAGCAAGATTCATGTAAGTTGATTGATTCAATATCCTTGATTTCAAAATCATGCTCATTGCCATTCCCCTCCAAAAAACAGTGAAATCACAAATTGAATCAGATAAACTTCAGTTTGAAAAGCAAAAGTGGGATTGCCAACTGGCCATGGATGGTCAAAAGCAGCAAGCCGAGACTTTGGCTAATCAACAAAAATTGGATGCTGAGTGGAGGTTGAAACAAGCTGAGCTAGAGTTTCAAAAAGAGGAAAAGGAGAAGGATTGACAGCAAGTGCAACTGGAAAAGGAGAGGGAACAACGGGCAAACAAAAAAAAGGATAAGGTATCAGTAGTTTTGGCTTGCATTGGCAGTGGTAGATTGGTAGAAGAAATACAGCAGATTACTCAAATGCTGGGCTTGTAAATATATTTGCATGGATGAAAGAAAAACAAATTATTTTTTACTACAACAACGTTTGAGAGCATTCTTAACCCCACCAATATACAGATCTTTTTTGTTTTTATTGATAGTTTTTTCTCTAGAGTAAATTTGGCCGTTTTTCATGTCCCTACAAGTGCTCTGAGTTTTTTTATTAATTTGGAGTGACATGGCCATTCTGGTATGGGTTGCTGTGTCCACAGCTGGAAAGGTACAGTGCTTGTACTTGTTAGCTGCCCAAACCATTTTGACTATACCTTTTTGCTTGAAATCAATTCCAAAGCCAAGGTCAGGAAAAACAAATTGACCGTCCAAAACTTGATATTCATGTGTATCTTCAATAAGTCGACCATTGGATTTTTTGGTTGGGACCACAAGTAAAAAGGAATAGCCAGAGATTTAGCCTTTGTCAATATGAGGAGAATTGTAAAAAGAATCCAAGGTAAAAGTGAGGTGTGGGGAGAAATCAAAATGTGTAGGCTTGGAACCAATTTCCAAAAAAGAGAAAGAGGGGATGTTTCTGTCCTTCATGGTATAACGGTTTGATTCAAAGGCAAGTTTGGCCAAATTACAAAACATTTGTCATAAAATTTGGGATACTTTGTTGGCCTTCAGGTTGAGGACAGCGTACTCTTGAGGAGAAGATCTAATGGATGATTTCTTCACATAACGTCCAAATAACTCCAAAGGGTTCATCAATTTTTGCCAACCAATTGCCCACATTTTTCCACCCCAAGATCTTGAGGGACAAACCGGGTTGACAAATTTTTTCAAACAGTGAAGGAATTTTGTCACAAAGTTGATATCTTTCTTATCTTGCTCAGATAGTCGATCCAAAGGCACAAATTCAATGACGGCAACCAGAGCATGGTGATCAGATTGGTTGAGAACAATAACTTTTCCATGGTGGAAGAAGCGGAAAGCCCCAATTGTCTGTTTCACTTGCTTAAATTCTTCCTGGGTGGGTTTTCAAGGGTTCTTTTTCTTTTCAGCCGTGATAGCAGGGTACAGATCCAAAGGGCATAGTTTTTGTCTAGACCAGGCAAACTTTTCCTTGATCCACTCATCAGTCACTTCCAAAGAAATTTCCAAATCCCTCATTTGAGCCCTCCTTTTTCTACAATTCCTCTGCTTGCCACCTCTCTTTATGTTTTTCATACCATCTCCTTCCATCTTTCTCCCTCCCAGGCACTTGCTGCACCCGAGGTGAGGATCAAGGTGAAATTTGAATGGTTGTATAACATTTTGAGTTTGGTAGGCAGTGAAGGAATTGATATCAAAAAAGGGGTTGGACAAACAAAAAGACCGGTCAAAAAAATAAAAAAATAAAAAAATGTCAGCAACATTCTCATTATCGGCAACAAATGGTGGGATTAAAAAAATAAAAAAGAGATGAAAAACAAAACCTGGCAGAGCTAGAAAACCTAAAAAAAAAAGAAAAAAAAAACAAAGAAAAAACAAAGGGAAAGTCAGTTCCCTGTACCCTCCAGAAACTCTGCATTGATCAACCCAAACGATTGGCCAATCAATTGCAAATCAATCGGGCAATTGATTGCCAATCAATTGAAAATTGATCAAGCAATTGATTTGCAATTGATGGCAGGAAGAAGATGAAGGGGAGGGGGGACTCACCAAGGGCAGAGGATGGAACAGAGGATGAGGAGGGGGAGGGGGACTGGGCTGGCTGGACCTGGGGGGGCTCAAAGGGAGGGTTATGGTAGGAGATCAGCCAGGTGAAAAAAGAGAAAGGTGATTCAATGAGGGGAGGGGACTCACCTTTGATGGTTGCTGGAGGTTGGGTGGGAGGTAGGTATGTTGTTGGTGATGTGGATGTTGGTGAGGTTGGTAAAGAGTGAAGGTGGTGGTGTTTTGGTGAGGTTTTGAAGGTGGCGGTGATGAGTGAGGTGGTTTGGTGAGGAGGAGGCAGGGTTTGACCGGTGAGTGAGTGGGGTGAGGTTGAAGGGGTTGAGTGGTGAGGGGGAGGGGGGTGGCATTTGGTGAGTGGCAGGGTTTGAGGTGAAGGTGTTTTTGGATTCAAGTCCACTAAAAAAAAAAAAAAAAAACTCAGCCTTTGAATCTTGGGTGAACAACCAAAACCAAAAAAATACGGTGAAGGGAATTTTTACCAATTTCAAAATCAAAAATTACTCATCAAAGCGAGCAAGGGTGAGAGGAAGAATCCGCTCTCTCATAGAAGAAGATGAGGGACCAGATGAGACAGGGATGACTTGAGGCAGATCAGGAATATCATCTTGGAATATTTCGTCCCATTCATCTTTGATGTTGGCCAAAAGGTTGTGAAGGATTACACAAGTGATAATCCAGTTGATGAGGAACCTCATATCTTTGGAACATTTGAGCTGGTTTTGCATCTCCCGTAAGCTGGCCCATCTTCCTTTCAGAATTCCTATGGCATGCTCAATCCAAACTTGTGATTGGGCAAGCTGATAGTTAAAATTGGTTTTTCCTTGATCATTGGACGAAACATTCCGGTATGCTGGAACTACATATTTCCCACTAGCATAAGCCAAATCGGCCAGAAGGTATTGATCTTGGTCAAAGTAGATCTCTGGTTGTTGGGCAATCCGCATCCGATTGAAAACATATGAATCATGACAAGAACCTGGAAGGCCAGCATGGAGGGAGAGGAACTTCTTGTTGTTATTGCAAACAAGTTGTAGTGCCATGGAGTATCTAAACAAAGAGATGGAACATATTTGGTCAGTGTGTGATCCAAAGTTTTATCATAGCGATTGGAAAAGAAATGAATCAATTGCCTTTTTTTATGATCAAAATAGTGGTTGCCATCTAGCTTGGGTTTTTGACTCAAGGGGATGGTGGTTCCATCAACAAAACCAATGCAACCAGGAAAGCCTTCTTTCTCCATTACTTGAGATATCTCCTTGCGTTCTTCTTTGGTTGGCCATGAAAGGACCAAGCAACGCAAAGATAGGATAGCAATCATGACTCTTTTGGTGTATAAGTCAATGCCTCCGTAACTGACTGAGGATAGATTTTCCAATTGATGGATTGCTGCTCCATTTCCATTTGACCCCAATCTACAAAGAGCAACGGCAAGTTGGATGGCTGGATCACGTTGAGGATTGCAAGAATTGTTCTGGAAGATGTGGTGGTCTTCAATCATTGCCAAAAGTTTCATGAAAGAAGGCAACAAAGTTCGGAACAGTTGCTGGAAGCTTAAGTCAGGGATGAGATGAAGCTTTTGCCTTTCATACATAGGGTTATGGAGAGTGTGTATTCTTGGAACCATGTATCGCTTTGCCAACAGAGAATTCAAAGCTAACCAAGTTGATTCCGAATTGGAGTCTGAATCAGAGTCTGAATGGGAGTCAAACAGTAGCAAAAGTTCAGTCAGCTTTTTTGTGTTTTCAACTTGCTGGCAGGATGTTTGATTGGACATGTTGAGAAAGGTGGTGAGTGATGTGGGGTGATTAGATGATGATGGGATTTGTGTGAAGATGGGTATGTGAAGGTATGTGAAAAACAATAGAGATGTGTGTGATGCGATGGAGATGGGACCGGTATGGATTTGCTGATGTGGATGGGTGTTTTTGATGTGATGGATGGTGGATGGATGATGATGCATAAATGGGGGGTTTAATGGCGTGTTTGATGATTGAAATCCGCCATTTTCATGAAACACGCCATTTTGAAATACACCAGTTAGGGGGTATGTTTATTTCAGAAACCCGCCATTAAAAATGTCGGGTTTTGTCAAAAAAAATGGCGGGTTTGCTAACTTTGATACGCCCTATTATTTATTATTTATTATTTATTATTTAATATTTATTGTGTAATATTTAATATTTAATATTTAATATTTAATATTTTTTATTTTTTATTTATTATTTATTATTGATTATTGATTATTGATTATTTATTATTTGTTATTTGTTATTTGTTATTTATTATTTATTATTGATTATTGATTATTTATTATTTGTTATTTGTTATTTGTTATTTATTATTTATTATTTATTATTTATTATTTATGATTTATGATTTATTATTTATTATTTATTATTTATTATTTATTATTTATTATTTATTATTTATTATTTATCATTTACCATTTATTATTTATTATTTATTATTTATTATTTATTATTTATTATTTATTATTTATTATTTATTATTTATTATTTATTATTTATTATTTATTATTTATTATTTATTATTTATTATTTATTATTTATTATTTATTATTTATTATTTATTATTTATTATTTATTATTTATTATTTATTATTTATTATTTATTATTTATTATTTATTATTTATTATTTATTATTTATTATTTATTATTTATTATTTATTATTTATTATTTATTATTTATTATTTATTATTTATTATTTATTATTTATTATTTATTATTTATTATTTATTATTTATTATTTATTATTTATTATTTATTATTTATTATTTATTATTTATTATTTATTATTTATTATTTATTATTTATTATTTATTATTTATTATTTATTATTTATTATTTATTATTTATTATTTATTATTTATTATTTATTATTTATTATTTATTATTTATTATTTATTATTTATTATTTATTATTTATTATTTATTATTTATTATTTATTATTTATTATTTATTATTTATTATTTATTATTTATTATTTATTATTCATTATTTATTATTTATTATTTATGAATTATTATTTATTATTCATTATTTATTATTCATTATTTATCATTTATAATCTATAATTTATAATTTATTGTTTATTGTTTATTATTCATTGTTTATTATTTATTTGAGGCTACACAACTTGATTTTAGTTTTTTGGCGTGCCTTAAAACTCAAATGGGATGTGTAGCATGCCACATAGCCCATTTGAGGCGTGTAGCATGCCACACGGCCCATTTGAGTCATGGAGGGTGCTACACGGCCCATTTAGCGGTGTACACGCCTCAAAGAGCCGTGTACAGAGTTGTGTACACGACTCAAAGCGCCGTGTACAGAGTTGTGTACACGACTCAAAGAGCGGTTTACAGAGTTGTGTACATGGCTCAATGAGCCGTGAATTTATATCTTGGTTCCTTACTTGAGCAGATGATTCCCAAGGTGTTGATAAAGGAATAACTTGATCCTTGTTTGCCAAGTTGCTAAGTTCTTCCACCCCAGGAAGAGAGAAATCCAAAGAAGGAATTGAGGGGTCTCAGGAATGGTTTGAATTGTTTTTCAATTCTGATGTAGATGTGATTGGAGCTGATTCTTTTGGAATATCCTCCTCCACATCAGGTTGGGGCCACTCATAGGTTTCATTGGGATCATCATTGCTAGGTCAAGCATCAACAGCCAGGTCCTCAGCATCAACTGAATCTGATTTTTGGGAATCAAAATCATCAAAAGGGGTTATATTGACCTTCTTCCCAAAGATTTCATCCATTTGAACATAAAAAGGACATATGAAGTCCAAATTATCAACCACCAAGTTGATTCCCTTTGCTTTATTGGAGTTGGTGATACCAAAGCCAGTGGAGATTGACATTGAGTGGCCTTTTTTGTACTTGGTTTAATATTTCTTGAATTGCTCCCGCATCTCTTTGAATGAAAGATCCAGCTTACATTTGGTTTTATTCTTGAGTTCATTGGCCATCAGGAGATAAGCATTAACCTTAGAGGATGGAGGTTGGCCAACGTGTGTTTCATTGTTGGATCCAAAGCATGCATTGTAGTTGGACAGAATTTTGAGCCAGTTTACCAGGATGATGTGGTCAGCTCTCTTGAGCTGACTTGAGCCTTTGGAAGCTGATGGGGGAGGATTGTTGGATGTTGAGTTCCTGGGGGATGTTTGCTTTGGTTGAGTGGACTTGCCGGGGGAGTGTTGCTGAGGGTCTGTTTAAAAAGAGTAAGTGGGATGAAGTGATGAAGCAATAATGCAATTACAGTTAGGATGTGATGAAAGGGGGGATGAAGTGATGAAGCAATGAAGCAATGAGAGGATGGATGTGATCAAAGCAATAAAGTGATGACAGCAATAAAGCAAGGTGAGAGTGATGAAGTGATGAAGTGCAATGAAGCAATGAGAGTGATCAAGCGATGAGGATAGCAATGAAGTAATGAGAGTGATCAAGTGATGAGGATAGCAATGATGCAATGAGAGTGATGAAGTGATGGGGATAGCAATGAAGCAATTAGAGTGATGAAGTGATGAGGATAGTAATGAAGCATTGAGAGTGATGAAGTGTTCCAATAAGGTTGGAGGATGAAACCAGGGGTGATTATGTAGAATGATGCATGGTTGAGATGTTGAAGGCCTTTCTATACTTTATTTGAAAAAACCCATTGATTTTTGGGTAACTTTGACATTTCTGATGTGAAATAAGTGGTTTTTTTTATTTTTAATGGCGGGTTTGAAATTGCAGATTTGGGTTGAAATCTGTCATTAAAAAATGGTGGGTTTGCTTAACTTTTGTACACCCTAATGTTTCAACTTGGTTACAACTGGGTTGTAACTCTGTCCTAATTGAGGCAATCTATCCAAATAACTCCCAAATCCCCAAACCACAACTCCTGTTGAGATATTTCATAACCAATGGGTAATCAAAAATTATTGATTCTCAAAAGTAGGTTCAATTATAAATTGAGGATTCTTTGAATTTTCTAATATATTTTGTTAATTTATGATCAAACAATAAGTTTTATATGGATTATACCAATTTTTTGAAATGTTTTCATTCTTGGAAATCCATTATGGAATTTCCAGTATTTTCCCAAAAACATTCAAAATGAAATAAATCAATCAATCTTGGCAGAATGTTGCTGCTGAAAATATGGGCCTTGAAATTTGGAAAACAACGCCACTCCAGCTGTGTCCTTATTCATCTTGGGAAAAAAACATTCATTTCATTTTTTAAAACTTTTTCTTTGACCTAATATACTCGCAAGGATGGGCTTGTATATGCATCACAACTTTTATTACAAAAACGGTATTGCAAGAATATATAATTGAAGTTTTAAGCTTTGAAAGATTTTCTCATAAGCTTAATATTTCAAAAAAAAAATATATTGAGATTTTAATTAGCAACTTTATTCATACTAACAGGATATTCCTCAACATTTACAAATTTTTCAAGGGCTTTTGCCCATTTTTTTGGTTGATATTGAATAGAGCCATCACTCTTTGTTCTGATTTTCCATCATGGTCAGGACTTTCAAAATTGATTTTATGAACAATTTATCCAAGAAGGGAATGATTTAAATACACACTAAAAGCATTATTGTATCTTGAATCCTTCAAAAAGCAACCTGCTTCCAAATCAAAAAAATATATTGGTTAATCTTGTTGGCTCATTTGAAAAGCTGAAATATTAGCTTTGCAAACCCCACAACAGAAGTGGATAAAAATAATCAGTGATTCAGTAAGATAAAACCAATCTATAAGTTCTTTGCAATCTTTGTTCCCCTTGCTGATATTCCTCTTTGGTGATAACATTGTAGAAAACCAATTTATTAGGATAATTTGAAAGCTTTGATTATGTACCTGAACTCCTGATTTACCTGAAGCTTTCTTGGTTGGATATATTTCCATGATGGAGTGCAATGTGGGTTTGGGTTTTTCCATTGGCTCCAAAGGATCTGCTTTGTATTGAATAAATTTTGAAATATCTTCAATGGGGTGTTTTTAGACTGCATTATTGCTAAATTTTTCAGATAAAGGTTTTCACCATTCAGCTATTCAAAATTTCTGCCTGCTACCCTTCAAAAAAAAACTTGATCAATTTCTTTCCAACTGATGAATGGTCTAGAATATTTTATAAGAGCAATCTGGTTGGTTTAGTATGCACCTATGAATTTCCTTAAAATTTCTCTTAACTTTTTTATAGTTCAATATAAATCAGAAAAGAAAATTGCAGTTTTGCTCTTCAAAAAGGGCGGACACAGATTCAAGGTATTTAAAATTGTGGCAATTGTGTTTTAGCCCCTTAAATATATAATTACAATCCAGTGTTGATGGAGTTATCCATGTTTAACATATGTGATTGGGTGTGTAATTTTCTGTTTAAAAGATGGCTGAAATTAATTGATTCCCCAAAAGTCTAAAAATTGAGGCAGAAATGTCAACCAGACCTTTTCCCAAAGGTCTGGGGAAAAACTAATGCATTTGATACACCAGCATGGGTAGTATAGGCAGTCCATGCAGCTCTAGCGCTTGTAGTTGAATTGGTCTTAGCAACATGAGTCCCTTCATTGGTTCCTCTATTCTCCCACTTGGAAACATGTCCTTTGGTGGTTGTCTTACCAATCAGAACCTGGGCATTGGATATCAATCTATTCATGGTTGGGGTGGCAGTCTTGGTTCCATTTGTTTAGGTAGAATGGCCTCTAGGTCTTCCATTGGCTCTTCCACCATATTCATCCTTGTCTTAGCATCCCTGGAATGATACATAATCTCTTTGCAATCTATCTTGAATAATTTGGTTCTCTGATTGAGATCTGGAGTGTGAGTTGGAAGATTTTTCATAAACTCTTGGAATTAGTGTTTTTAGGTTTACATTTGGAAGGGCTGGATTTATTGTTTGACAATCATCTCAGGAGTGCATCAGGGTGTCCAAAAATTCTTGGCTTAACAAGTGGGAGTTGGAGTGTTAGTGGGAGTATGAGTAATATGAATTAAAAATCAACCCAATCTCCTCATAATTGCAACAACTATTTGATGGAAAGCTCCCAGTCATCAAAACAACTCAATCCACATCCCCAGAATCTAGTATCATGTGTGACTGAAGTACATTTCTAAATGAGCATACTACAATCTCTGAGTTGGCATGTTTTTCAAAACCTACTTTATTTTCCAAAGTTTTCCAGGACTCCACCTATTAATCATTAGGGGATTCTGTCATAATTGTGAAATATTTGGTTTATCTTATTCACATAAATATTATATTCTTATTCTTTCTTTTAATATTTTACAATTTTTTTTTTTTTATTTCTTTCTGCAATTTTAATACATAAACCATAATATTACTTGAATTATTATACCAACAATTGTGGATTTATCTGGAAAGATTCATTTCATCTCTCTTAAAGAAATTAGATAACATCCTATCAACCAATTTTGTATAAATTATTTCAAGATTTTCATAAAAAAATATTTCTGTACTCAAATCTCAACATCTTCAACTTAAATTGACCAAAATAATAGTAAGAGTCCTTTTTCAAAATGGTGCCTATTTTGCAAGAATATCAATAGTTACTGTTTTACCTCCTTCTTTTTCTCACCAAAAGATAAATACTGATCCACTTCTTTGCCTTCACCAAATTTAAGATGAAATATCCTGAAAAAATTATTAATTTTCCTCCAGGGAATCAATCTGATAAGCCATCTGCATCCAAAGCAAACTTGATAACAGATTTCTTGCCAAAGAGAACTTGGTCAATATCAATTGGTGTTGGATTAACTTGGAGAAAAAACAAAACACTTTGATTAGTTGTGTTCAGAAGACAGAATTGGATTTTCTCACTGGAGACTTTCAGATTTTTTGTGTTGATGACTGGTACTTCTGGTGGTATGTCTATAGTTTTTGTGGGCCCCAAGAAGCAGTTGTGAACTGGCAAGATTTTTGTTTTTTTATGAAAATCATCAGTTGTACCCAGTCTGACTTGCATGCAAAATTGGAGAGAATTGGAGGTACTACCAGTCAAGATCCATCAGGGCGTATCAGAGTTAATTTTCTTTAAAAATTAAATGGCTGATTTCAGGCTTTTCCATTTTTTTTTTTTCATTTTTTTTTTCCAGTTAAACCCATTGGTTCATTGTTTATTATGATAAAAAAATATTTTTTGAAAAACTGACATTTTTCCTGAAATAAGCTATTCAAATTATCCGGAATTTTGACTCTCATACGCCCTATTGATGATGTTAACAGAAAAAAACTTATTGGGTCTATTGATAAAATTTTGATTCCAAAGTCATAATGACCATTGACCCGATTGGGTGCCCGGATGTGGTCTTTTCTCAGAAATGTTTCGCCTTCAGCCCAGTTACTCCAGAAGACCCCACCCCACGGGTAGCTTAGCTCTTTTGGAACTTCCCGGTGAGGTGACCGGGGTGACGCCGACCAGTGCACAGCGGGCGGTCGGCCCAAGTTGCAGCCGCTGGAGCCAAGCGGCGGCGAGGATGGCCGTTGATGACTATTACCACTTCGATTGAACCTGGGAGATGTCGAGTTGGACACGAAGGTACATACATAAATAAATACTCAAGCTCGGAGTAGCAAATCAATATAAGACACCCAATCTCCTCATAGATTCTCAACTGATCCCGTCGAAACCTGCGCCTGAGGTGTCTCCTCACAAGCTACTACGGTCAAAATACCCGATCATCTGTCCTCATGGCACCATCGAATCCTGATAAGTAAGTCAAGTCGACTCCAACTTATCCAAGATTGACCTCCCATCTATTTTTATGTTACGCAAGTTGACCACCAAGGCTCAAGTTTGGAAGAAACATGTGTTTCACCTTGCATTCTTTGGAAGGTACTCGTCGATTTATAGACAGACCATTGACATTTCGAATTTTGGAATAACTCAGATATGCCTTCCTCAAGATGCAAGCGCCACCTAGCTATGTGGCAGGGCTAGGACGTGGTGCATCGGGTTTCACGACTCGTTCTGATATTGGCCCTGCAAGAGAAGGTCCGACCCCGGAAGCTATTGCTGCTGCGAAGGCGGCAAGGGGAGAGGAGGATACTACCGTGCAAGGAGATGATGAACAATTCCAAGACCCTGATAATGAGACCAACTTATTCGCCTCGGCTCCCTACGACCAAGAGGATGAAGAGGCCGATAAAATTTATGAATCGATCGACTTGCATCTCGAAAAGCGTGGTCAATCTAGACGAGAGCTTCGTGAAAAACTGGAACAAGAACGACTGGAAAAAGAACGGCCTAAGATTCAGACGCAATTTGCTGATTTAAAAAGATCCCTGAGTAGTGTATCCGATAGTGAATGGGAGAATTTACCCGAAGTCGGCAACATCGCTGGCAGAGGTCACAAGAAGTTGAGGAAGGAAGGCAACTTACGAACTTACGCGATCCCTGACAGTGTATTACTCGGTCAACGGGAGCAAGTTGGGCTCGAAACTAGCTTGGATAGTCGGCAAATGAATGGTGATGTTACCCCAGCTGGGGATCAATCCTCAGCATCGGGTGTGATGACCAACTTTGTCGAAATCGGTGCTGCAAGAGACAAAGTCCTAGGGTTGAAATTGGATCAAGTCAAGGATTCGGTTTCTGGGTCGACCACCATCGATCCCAAGGGTTACCTTACCCAAATGAATTCGATCGTTTATAAAACTGAAGCCGAGATCGGTGATATTAAACGGGCCAGGGCCTTGCTAGATAGTCTCATCAAAAGCAACAAGAAACACGCTCCAGGCTGGATTGCTGCCGCTCGAGTTGAAGTCGCCGCTGGAAAGCAAGTAGCCGCCCGCAAGATCATGGCACAAGCTTGTATTGAATGCCCCAAAAGCGAGGATGCATGGCTTGAGAATGCTAATCTGAATGTAAGTTTTACTTGTTAGATGGAATCAGCAAGTATGACTAATCCCAAATCCGTGCTGCCTTTGCGTAAAACTTTTTTTTTTCACAGACACCTGAAAACGCTAGAGTTGTTCTGGCCGATGCGGTTACTCATTTGCCTCACTCAGTCAAGATTTGGCTGAAAGCTGTCAGCTTAGAACATGAAATCCCCGCCCAGAAAAGGGTGCTACGCAAGGCACTTGAATATATACCCACTTCTGTTAAACTTTGGAAAGGTACGTCAGATCTCCATTCGTCTGTTTTTGTTCAGTTGCCGTTCTTTCTTCGGATCACATCATTTTATTGAGAAAATTTCACGTGACACTCATTGCTGATCCCCCCCCTTCAAAAAAAAAAATTGCTGAATGACAGAGGCTGTCAACCTCGAGGAAAACCCTCAAGATGCTCGAATTTTACTTCAACGGGCTGTCGAGGTGGTTCCGTTCTCAGACGAACTTTGGCTGACTTTAGCCCGGCTTGAAAGTCCTGAGCGTGCCAAGCAGGTTTTAAATAAAGCCCGTCAAACCATCCCGACTAGTCATCAAATTTGGATTGCTGCATGTCGGCTTGAGGAGCAGGAAGGAAAGGCGCTGGATCGTATCGAAGGTCTTATGAGTAAAGGTGTTTTGGCGCTCAAGAAGAATGGTGCAGAACTCCCGAGGGAGCAGTGGATCAAAGAAGCAGAAAAATGTGAATCTCAAAAGAGCCTTGTCACTTGTCAGGCCATTATCAAAGCCACCATTCATCTTGATGTTGAAGATGAAGATCGGAGAGACGTTTGGATAGAGGATGCTCAGAGCTCACTCGCCAATGGTTTTATCGAAACGGCACGAGCCATCTACGCCTACGCACTCAATGTGTTTCCCAATAAAGCTGAACTATGGCGAAAGGCAGCGGACTTGGAAAAAACTCATGGGACCAGTGGCTCCCTTCTCCAACTCTTGGAGCGTGCTGTCAATTCTTGTCCTCATTCTGAGATATTGTGGTTGATGGCAGCGAAGGAATGTTGGCAAACGAACAACGATGTGGACGGGGCTCGAAAAATTCTTGGGGATGCGTTCGAGGCAAATCCCGAGAGTGAACAAGTGTGGTTGGCTGCCGTCAAGCTGGAGTCGGAGAATGGTCAGATTGAAGCCGCTAAGCAACTGATGAAAAGAGCAAGGGATGTAGCTGGGACGGAACGTGTGGGTATCTTTTTCGCCTCATTGGTTGCAAGAGACTTGAAGCGCGATTGCAAAACAGTAAAAGTTTGTGCTTCATTAACTCTTTTTTCCCCCTTTATCATGGGATGCCTACAGATTTGGATCAAAAACGCCGTCTTTGAACGACAGCACGGCTCGGTGGACGAGGCACTAGAAATAACTGAGAGAGCTCTGGAAAAGTTTCCAAACTCGGAAAAACTGCATATGATCAAAGGCCAAATTCTCGAATCGAAAGATAATATTTCCGGCGCACGCGAGGCGTATGCATTTGGAACCAAAAAGTGCCCGAATTGCATTCCACTTTGGATCCTCTCATCCAGACTAGAGGAAAGGGTTGGCATGACGATCAAAGCTCGAGCAATCATGGAGCGAGCTCGACACCACAACCCTAAGAATGAAGTACTTTGGTCAGAAAGCTGTCTGATTGAGGAACGTGCCGGCGGGCATGTTACCGGCAGTAATACCAACGCTAGTGCCGTTGGAATTCAAGCTAAAAACATGATGTCGAGAGCACTACAAGATTGTCCGAACTCAGGCTTACTCTATTCGCAGTCAATTTGGTATGAGCCCAGACCTCAGAGGAAAGCGAGAGGCGTGGATGCATTAAAGAAGTGCAACAATGATCCTCGAGTGATCGTAACGGTCGCCAGATTACTCTGGGCCGAACGAAAATTGGACAAGGTACGAAATTGGTTGGAAAAAGCGATTATTGCTGATCCGGATTGTGGTGATTTCTTTGGGATTTACTACAAATTCTTAAAGATGCATGGAACTCAAGTACGTCGGCTTACCAATGCTCATCAAACCCCTCTACCTCTTGCTCTCATATGCACTGATATTGATCACTTCGTCCTGTTTCAACTCACCGATCCATCATCAATGGTAGGAGGAACGTGACGCCCTCATCAACCGATGCAAAGCTGCTGAGCCTCATCACGGGCCAATATGGCAAGCCACAGCGAAAGATTTAAAGTATGCTGGGAAAAAGATCGAAGAAATCATTGATTTAGTTGCTGACAAATTGCAACAATAAGTGACTTGGAAATACCTATTCTTTGCCCGTTTCTCTCAATTTCTGAAAAAAAAACTTGGCTCACTCCCTTTCAATCTTGAGTATTGCTTTGATGAATAATTCGTTGTGTTTCTACCAGTTTGTTTGAATAATGGTTCAATAGTTTTTTACCTTTGGTTAGAAACTTCTGCGTTACAAGAGGAACTATCTTCAAATCCATTCCTTGGATGGGACTCAGGTTCAATCAATCTGCCAACCGAGTGAACTACGTCCTCCAAAAATCTTGAACACAACTGAGGTTCGCACTGGTGTTCCTCACATGGTTCATAACAATTCAAACTGTGCTGCTGAGCAATGGCCTGGGTTCAGATTCTATTATGAACAATGATGTTCTGAACAATAGTGCTGAAGCTCTGGAGACTTTCAGAGGTAATAGTGACATTGACTGGATTTGAAATAGGATGCTTGTGGTCTAAGAGTTTGATAATAATCGTAATGTTGTGTGTGATTTTGAGCTTACTAAACCATGAACTTGAATGGTAAGTACACTGATACAAACATTTTTAGCTTCCCAATTCCTTGCTTTTAGAAAGGGTGATGTTAAATTCACGGCTCCAGTTGTGTGGGAGCTGTATACACGGCACCAGGTGCGTGGGGGCCATGTAGGTCCCCACACAGCCTGTGGGAGTTGTGTAGGGCCCCTCAACGCGTGGGGGCCCATATGCTACTCCATATAATTTATAATTTATTATTTATTATTTATTATTTATTATTTATTATTTATTATTTATTATTTATTATTTATTATTTATTATTTATTATTTATTATTTATTATTTATTATTTATTATTTATTATTTATTATTTATTATTTATTATTTATTATTTATTATTTATTATTTATTATTTATTATTTATTATTTATTATTTATTATTTATTATTTATTATTTATTATTTATTATTTATTATTTATTATTTATTATTTATTATTTATTATTTATTATTTATTATTTATTATTTATTATTTATTATTTATTATTTATTATTTATTATTTATTATTTATTATTTATTATTTATTATTTATTATTTATTATTTATTATTTATTATTTATTATTTATTATTTATTATTTATTATTTATTATTTATTATTTATTATTTATTATTTATTATTTATTATTTATTATTTATTATTTATTATTTATTATTTATTATTTATTATTTATTATTTATTATTTATTATTTATTATTTATTATTTATTATTTATTATTTATTATTTATTATTTATTATTTATTATTTATTATTTATTATTTATTATTTATTATTTATTATTTATTATTTATTATTTATTATTTATTATTTATTATTTATTATTTATTATTTATTATTTATTATTTATTATTTATTATTTATTATTTATTATTTATTATTTATTATTTATTATTTATTATTTATTATTTATTATTTATTATTCATTATTTATTATTTATTATTCATTATTCATTATTTATTATTTATTATTTATTATTTATTATTTATTATTTATTATTTATTATTTATTATTTATTATTTATTATTTATTATTTATTATTTATTATTTATTATTTATTATTTATTATTTATTATTTATTATTTATTATTTATTATTTATTATTTATTATTTATTATTTATTATTTATTATTTATTATTTATTATTTATTATTTATTATTTATTATTTATTATTTATTATTTATTATTTATTATTTATTATTTATTATTTATTATTTATTATTTATTATTTATTATTTATCATTTATCATTTATTGTTTATTGTTTATTATTTATTATTTATTATTTATTATTTATTATTTATTATTGATTATTTATTATTTATTATTTATTATTTATTATTTATTATTTATTATTTATTATTTATTATTTATTATTTATTATTTATTATTTATTATTTATTATTTATTATTTATTATTTATTATTTATTATTTATTATTTATTATTTATTATTTATTATTTATTATTTATTATTTATTATTTATTATTTATTATTTATTATTTATTATTTATTATTTATTATTTATTATTTATTATTTATTATTTATTATTTATTATTTATTATTTATTATTTATTATTTATTATTTATTATTTATTATTTATTATTTATTATTTATTATTTATTATTTATTATTTATTATTTATTATTTATTATTTATTATTTATTATTTATTATTTATTATTTATTATTTATTATTTATTATTTATTTTTTATTTTTTATTTTTTATTTTTTATTTTTTATTTTTTATTTTTTATTTTTTATTTTTTATTTTTTATTTTTTATTTTTTATTTTTTATTTTTTATTATTTATTATTTATTATTTATTATTTATTATTTATTATTTATTATTTATTATTTATTATTTATTATTTATTATTTATTATTTATTATTTATTATTTATTATTTATTATTTATTATTTTTTATTTATTATTTATAATTTATTATTAATTATTTATTATTTGTTACTTATTATTTATTATTTATATTAATTATTCATTATTCATTATTCATTATTCATTATTTATTATTTATTACTTATTATTCATTATATATAATTTATTATTTATAATTCATAATTTATTATTTATTATTTATTATTTAATATTTATTATTCATTATTTATGATTTAGTGGAGGCTACACAACTTGATTTTAGTTGTTTAGCGTGCCGTACAGCTCAAATGGGACGTGTAGCATGCCACACGGCTCATTTGAGTTGTGTAGGGTGCCACACAGCCCATTGAGCTGTGTACAGAGTTGTGTACACGGCTCAATGAGCTGTGAATGTAACATTACCCTTTTAGAAAACCCTAGAGTATATTATCTTTGAGAGTTGGAATGTGTGATTCTTTGTAGTGGATGGTTGAGGATTACTTAATATTTAGATCTCTCAAAATTTTTTTGGATCTTTTTGATCTGCTTCCAGGTCAATTTGAAACTGGCAATGGATGAGTTGTGATTCTACAATTGCTAGTAATCCTGTGGGAAAGAAAGACTCCTTCCTTCAACTTGGGGTGAAAAAAAACTTACAAAAGGTAAAAGGTTAAAAGGGGATATCCTTTACAAAGGTAAATCACCCTCTGGAACAATAATGAATATATAGATATACAAAATTGGTCTACTTGTTGAATTTGAGAGCTGCAAAGCCAATGACACAAGTCAATTCAACATTGGTCAGGTTGAGGATCAGTCAATTTGGCAATGGTTTTGGCAGGCCATTGCTTGACTGCCATATGGAAGTGGATTTTACCGGTGGTGACTCAAGGTCAGTGGTGTGTGGTTGAATTTATGGCACTTGCACACTTGATTCACCAGTGTGATGTGCTAGGCTGATAGGTGTCACCAAGAAATAGTTTAAATAAAACTTGTGGGTGAAGTTATATCTAAGTTTGCACAGATTACTCATTTTCTCAAGCATGATCCACACAAACAACCCTTACCCAATAACACAACAATTCTTTTAAGCCAGAGGCCAACAAAGCAGAAAATAAGAAAAAGTCTAATTCTGAAAAGATGGATTCAAGATTAAAATTGAAACCCAGAAACAACCATCAGGAAAGCATGGAAAAATAAAATTTTATGGATAATTCCAGAAATTAAATGAATAATGTTTAAAAACTCAAGCAAGATTGGAGTAATATCACCAAGTGAATCTATGTTTTTGAGACCATTGACCTTTTGGAATTCAATGTTAATGCTATTAATCTAGAATTGCTATCTCAACACAGGTAAATTGCCTTGATTTTTTTTTCTTTTGTTCATAGTCAACAGGGAACTCAAGACCCTTACATCAAAATGACCAACAGCAGCCAATTCATTTGAAACAATAAAAAAGAAATTTCAACTGTCAAAAAAGACATGGAAATTGGAACTATGGGACAAGCTTTTTCATAAGATTAAAAAAATGTATGGTAGATTTTTGACTGAACTTACTAGAAACTAGAATCTCAAAAATATTTCTCAAATTTGGTTGGCTTGGTTCCATGAAAACAGAGGAAATTGCTTCAACAATGATGCAGGATCTAACCGCTCCAGCCCCAGGCATCACAAGAATGCAGATATTGCAGAAAATCAGAACCCAACTGGATTGTTTCAAGATCCAAAATTTGGCTGATTCCAAATCAATTCCTGCATCTTTTAATAGAAATTTTACACAAGGAAGCCCTTTTGACAACCCCTATACTGCAGGAACTTTCAACTCCCAGGAATCAAAGGAGGATCAGTTAAATCAGCTGCAAAACACCAAAATTAACCCACCTGGAACACATGGGGACTTTAAAATTCCCACACCCATACTGAGAGGGGTAAAGAATTAGGCAGATGTGGTACAAATAAGATATGTCTAATTCTTCAAGGAATGCCATCATTAGTAAATTATACTTTGAAGTTAAAAGTAGAAGTTTGAAGCCAGGGGCAAGGTGCAAGAGTAATTTTTTTATAAGGAAAATGAGACAAGATTGATGCAAAAACTGTGACTCAGAAAGATTAAATGATTTATGATATTGAATATCTGAGGAAAGAATATTCAGGAGGAAGTCTCTTCCCCCTAAGGTCATCTACACTCTGCAGGGAAGACTAGATACAACCCAATAGATTTACTCTCTAGCTAGGGATGAAGAAATGCAGTGAGGAATTTATGGTAATGAAAGGCATGATTATGTGAAAACATCTAATTTATAAGCTAAAATCAAGACTTATTTGGATGAGGGAAATCCCAAATTCAAGGGAGTGTGATTTAAAATGGGATAAAATGAGAATTGAGTAATGAATGACTGAGTGAATTTGTGATTAAATGATAAAATGAATCATGGACATAGTGTAGAAATTTATGATCCCAACCCTCAGTGAAGCTTCCCCAAATCAAAATATTCTCTCAATTGCGCTCCACACAATCCTGCAGCTTCAGCTTGGCAGTCACCTTGACTCCACCCGGCCCCATCAACTGGCAGGACCACTCATCCTGCTCCCTTTCTCTGCTCCTTAGATCCCCTTTTTCATCCTCAATCCTCCCATCTCACCATCACCCTCTTGATCAAATCTTCCTCTGCTATTATCCATTTTCCCATTTCCCCATAATCCTTCTCACCAATATTCATTTCTACTAAACCCTATATTAATCCTCAAAAACTGAATCCCTCCCCATCTCAATAAAATTGATCAATTTTCCTCAAGCTCACAATCCTTGACTCCCTCACAACTCACTCATCTCTCAAGATCCATCATTCATTCTCTCAAGCTGTCTAGTTGTGAGATCCTCTGTTCTTGTCCATCCCATTTCTTATCTCACGTTTCAGACTATCTATTTAATAAGCTTGTTCCTGCCATTCATCCAGATTGATTGCTTCTTTTTCCACGTGATAAATTTATTTAACTCTTCATCAATTTAAGTAAGATCCTAACTTTCTCTCCTTTGTTTTTTTTTTCTTTTTTTTTTCATCTTTTGATTTCTGCTTTTAGTCTTCTGGCCTCATTTGAAATAAATTCAATTCTTGGTCTTCATGGTTAAAAGCCAAAGATCCACTGAAAAAACTAACCTGACACCATGAAAACTCATGGACCAGAAGATTCTAACTCATCCCTTCTAAAGAACTCAACCAACTCCATTCAAAATCTCACCAACACAAATTTCTCCCTCTGGAAATCCAAAATACTCAAAATATTCTCCCTCAAAGGCATATCCCACTGGCTCTCCTCCTCAGAACCTGAAAAGATCCCTACCAAAATAAAACTCAAAATTTTTGGATACATCTTGGAAAAAATATAAAATAAAACCTATGTAAACTGTGTAAAGAGCACCATCTGTCAAATGGCATCAAACTATGGAATTCCATTAACAAATACCTTGCATTGTTGCAAAACACTAACCATACAAAAGTCTTCTTTAACTTTCTGAACCTTCAATTTGATCCCAAGAAAATCAAAAAATTCATTGCCAAGGCCAGAGCATGCTCAATGAAAATACCAAAAATTCAAATCAGAATGGACCACAAAATCATTGGCTCTCTTTTCTAGAAATTTTCCCCCCAGTTGGAACACCTAAAAACAACCATCACTCAATCCCTTGGCAAAAGAAAGATTGATGGGGAAATAGTAATGCAACAACTCAATCAGTTCAAAAATAAATTTTCATCTGGTTCCCAAGCCTTGTCCATGATAATGCAGCAAGAATCCCTACAATGCAAGGAAAAATTGCTTAATACTCAAGCCAACTATCCCAAATATCAATTTTTCTGTATTTTTCCCCATCAGAGATTAAATCAATACACTCACACAACCCCATCCTTGAAAGCCAATTGACCCAATACATATGCACATGTTGACTTTAAATTTTCCATGACTCTCTCCCATCATCTTGATTGGAACTGGATCATCTTAGACTTTAGAGCTTCCCAGACCATCTTAAACTGCTCCAGATTATTCAAAAACCCCAGAGACAATAATACAACCATATTCAAACAGGAAAGTCAATCTCATAAATAACTTCCTCCTGACTAGGACTTCCCTCTTTGATCACAACTCACTCCAAACTCAACATGAGAAATTCCCTTCTGGTCCCAGAAACAGTCATAATCCTCATCTACCTAGGCCAATTGATACTTGGCAGTTGCACACTACACCTTGTCTCCTCAAACACATTCAAAAACACTCTGAACTCCAAAATTATCATGGAAGGATGCATAGAAGAAAATCTCATGTTCATCAAAGATTTGACCAATCCATTCTCTCTGCCAGCGCACACCTTTGTTTCCTTTTCCACCTTACACAGACATTTTTTACACACTCACTCAGATTCAATCAAAATTATTGCTCATCAGGTCCCCAATCTAAAATGGTAAAATTTAGACTGCACTTCATGTTCCCTAGTAGAAATACACAGAGCCCCTTTTAAAGGAACCTTTCCAAAAAGTGATTCCAGACTTGAAAAAATTTATTCCCACTTTTCCAGACCAATATCTCTGCCTTTGAAATCTGTAAATTTATTGTTTTTTGTTCTCACCATTAATTTTTCCCCTTTCAAGACCTGCATAACTCTCAAGCTTCAGTCAGAAACCACCAAGGAAATAATCAAATTAATTCAATTATACACAAACCAATTTAATAAAAAATCAAAAATATTTCATCCAGACAATGGAAGTGAATTCTTCAACTCCAAACTATAATACTTTGTCTACAAAAAAAGAATCATACTCTCAACATCAGAGCCATGCATCCCCAAACATAATCCTGTTTCAAAACAAGGAAATTTTAAACTTGTGGGGGCCAAAAGTAAAATCATGCTCAACATTTCAATTCCCCTTGATCTATGGGAAAAAATTGTATTGGGGTGTTGCCTCATCTTAAACTCATTCTGTCTGAAATTGAAAAAAATCACACCTTTTGAACACTGGAATTCTTCTTCTCCAAATCTCTTGCATCCAAAGCAATTGTGTTGAGTCAACAAAAACCTCTCTCCAAGTTCTCCAAAAAAGGCCCGGAAGGAATCCTTGTAGGATTTGATGTAAATATTCAATCTTATAGAATCTTCTTCCCCAAAACAGGAAAAATTATTTTCATTAAAACATTAAATTTTTTGAAAATACTCCTCTTTCCACTTCCCCATATCAATCCTCATATTATCCATTTGATCCTATTATTTCTATCAATACTACACTCACTGGCCTATCAAATTCCTCAATCTTCATCTCCATCATCCATCCTCAATTCTGCGCCTCCTTACCCTCATCTCAACCAGTCTCCCAATTGCTCTGTCTCTACACCCTCAGAACAATCCTCCAAAAATCAATCACCCCATTCATCCTCTAATTCTGTGGGACAAGACTTGTCTTATTCAAATCAAGAAGAAATAGTGATACAACTCACTGATAATGCCCCTGTAATTCTATGTGACAGATTAATTCTCAGACCCCCCACTTTCTATTGATTCCTTGCTGGAACCCTTGCAAAAGGCTACTCTGAAATCTTAATTTATCCAGAAAAACTGTACTGGCTTGAATTAATGAAGTTCAAAACCAACTAGATCAAAAGGTTTGAAGTTTGGTAAGGTTGCTACTTGATTTCAGTGAGCCACTATGTCAGAGCTAGCTGAAAAAGTACCAAGAAAAGAAATAAACAAAAAAAGATAAAATAAATTATCTAAAGAAAGCCAACAATTGTTTAGAATATCCAACATATTATTAAAAATTTGAATTCCCCACTCAATTTTAGGTAGGGTCACTCAGCAACCCTACCATTGAATTTGCACTACCTGACTTCCTTGACTGACCCATTGAAAATGGACTGAAATGTATGGCATCAGCAATCCACTTTTTTTGGCCATTCTCATACTTCACATGGAATGCCATGAGAAGGATTCATGGATTAAAATAAGTAAAAATCATGAAATTTTGTATATTTTGGGAGTTACCAAAAAAAAGCATTTTGAAAAAAATCCTGCGTGCAGATGCGCCAGCTTAGCATCCATGCATGAGTTCCATCAATACAAATTAGCAAAATTCAGTGCTGAAAGTTTAGCTAGCAAGTTGGCACACATTCCCAAAAAAGCGACCCGCATGTAGCTGCAGGACAACACTGAACAACAGATGCAACATCCGATTGTCAAATCATCTACTGAGTAGCTCCCTGCGCAGCTACCAAATCCCGTTGCGTAGTAGCCCGCGCGCCCCCGGGCTAACTTGATTGCACCTGGTTTTCTCTCAACTAATCATCCTAATCTCACCAAGCCAACTGTCTCTTGGTCTTCTCTTTTGCATCTTCTTTCTACTCTTTTCTTCTTTTCTATTTTCTTATTCTTTTTCTTTATAGTCTCTCATCCTCAATGTTGCCTAATTGCTGTCAACCACTCAACCAACACCTCAGCCTGTCCTGATTTGACTCACTCCTCTAGGCTCACTCTTTTGACTGTCTGGTATGATTTCATTCAATTACTTTCATTCTCTTGATTTCTCTTCAGTCTCATCTTTGTTTTCACCTTGTGCTTCAACTGATGTGATTGCTGTTGTTCAGAATGTTCCTAGTCCCTTCAATATGATAATTTTTAACACTTCTCACCCATTCAATCAACACGGTTAAAAGCCAAATTGCACAACTACCTAACCAGTTGATATTATGGAGGGACCTGGCACTATGGATGGCTTCCAACAAATCATGCTCAAGGCTGCTCTTGAAGCCGTCCCAAATCTGACAGACAAAAATTAATTGATTTGGAAAGACAAGATCACCATCCTGCTCAAACTCAAAGGAACAAAAAAATCCTCAAAGATGACACCAAAACTCTTAGCCCCACCAACAATCTTGAAAATAGAGTCATTATTCTTTCCAAAATAAATACCATTACGCACAACAATGTAGTTAACTCTGACAATATCAACTCAGCTAAAGGCTTATGGAAAACAATCAAGGAAAGATTTTCCTCTTCTCAAACCACAAATTGAGCTCAAGTCTTTAATGAATTCCTATATCATCCTTTCAAACCCAAAGCAATCACCTCCTTTATCACCAAAATCAAAATTACTCTCAAGAAGATGCCTGATGTTGATATCAAACTTCCTTTGGGTATTTTGGCTTACCTGGTTCTTTTCAAATTCCCCCATTCACTTCATTTGCTTCTTCAGCAAATTATGCACTCAGATAAGGAAATCACGGTTGATCTAGTTCTAAATCATTTGACGCAGCTGGATAATGAATCCAAATCAAAACTAACCAAGACTCCTGTCAGAGAAACTGCACTCATAACTAATAGCTCCAAAACCCCAACCTCTAAACTTCAAAGATGTTGACAAGGGTATCACAATACCAACGTAACTGACCATCCCAATGAACGGTGCTGGCACAAGCACGAGCACCTAGCTCTGGACTGGTGGAAAGAAGCTCAGGACAAATGGAGAGCTCAGAAGAAACTCAAAAGCAACAAAGCTGCTCATTATCATGCTCTTTTAACCACTTGGATCAACAAGGTGAACACCAACCACCGCATCATCCTCGACTCTTGGGCATTCTGCCACATTTTCAAATCCACTCAATATTTCACCTCTTTACAAAAATGCAATGGTGAACACATCAGTACTGGGAAAGATGGAGCTAATCACCCTATCAAAGTAAAAGGCAAAGTGGTTCTTGCCTGGAGAAACTCCCTCATTTGACTCTCTGACTGTCTCTTTGTTCCCAATCTTGTTATCAATCTCATTAGTCCTGGAATTTTGGTTTCTGAAAAACAATGCTTGGTTTCTGCCTATGGCAAATCTTTCAAGGTTCTCCACAACGGAACACTTGCTTTTGAAGGTTTCATTTGAGACAATCTCTTTGCTCTCAACCTCCCTCACTCCATTGGAAACAACTCTAAAATCAGCTCTCTCTCACATAAAACTATTGATTATGATAAGCTCCTTTATCTCCATCAATCACTTGGTCACACTAGTCCTCACCAATTGAAAAATGTCTATCCTGAAATTCCTCATTCCTTGATAGACAACTTTCAATGCTTGGACTGCGTTTTCCTCAAAAATTGCAAAAACCCCTTTCAACACTAAAGCTAGCCATGCTTCCAAACCTCTTGAAAATCTTCACATTGATCTGATGGGTCCAATTAATCCGGAATCCCGCAACGGGATGAGGTATATCATGATCATCATCAATGGCCATTCTGGGTATCTGTCCGCTATTCCTCTCAGTTCCAAATCTGACGCCTGTCCTCAAATCTTATCCATTCTTAGATTTGAGAAACAAAAACAAGGATGCTTTCCCGCTACTATCTGTACTGATGGTGGAGGAGAATTCAACTCCCAAGAACTCAACTCCTTCTTTCAAGAGAACTCCATTCAACACATTGTATCAGAACCCTACCATCACAAACACAATGGATTGGTGGAACGTGCCAATCAAACCATTGCCAAATCCATCAGAACTATCCTTCAATCTTCAAAACTACCCCTCAATCTCTGGGCTGAAGTTTCCAAGGCCTCTAACCTCATGCTCAATCAGATTCCAAAAAATGCAAATGAGAAATCCCCCTACAAAGTCTTCACAAACAAGACACTACCCTTGGATTATTTCCATCCTTTAGGTTCCAGGGTGGTCTACTTAAACTTAAAGATGTCTTGCAGGGATAAGTTCAATGAGCATGGATTAGAAGTGACTCTTGTAGGATTTAATCCAAATCTCTTGTCTTATTGCATCCTCAAGCCAGATAACTTGATTATTTCTTCTAAACACATCAAAATAATCAAGTCTCTTCCCTGCACTCCTATCACCAAAAGCCCTCCAGAAATCATCTCTTCTCTCGACATCAATCTCCCTTTTCTGCACTTTGAATCTACTCAGAGTAACTCTCCAGTCATTACCACTAACTCTCAACCTGCCAATCACAGTTTACCCTCAGCTAAAGCAGTAGAGTCTGTGGACAACCAGTCATCTCAACCATCTCAGGAGGTTGCTGACACACTGATTCCTTCTTGAATTCTGCGCAATTGATCAACTCTCAATCCACCCAATTTTTATGGATATCATCACTACTTTGTTCCAAAATCATTTGAACAGGCCAAGAAATGCAAAGACAACAAAAACTGGGACCTATTGATGGATGCAGAATTTGGCGGAATCAAAAAGATGGAAGTCTGGGAAGACTACAATGGTCCCAAGCCTGCAAATCCTCTCAACACAATGTGGGTTTACCGCCTCAAGGAAAATTGTCATGGAGATCCACTGATTTACAAAAGTTGACTATGTGTACAAGGATTCAATCAGATTTACGGCCTAGATTATCAAGATACTTTTTCCCTGACTGGCAAAGCAGCTTCACTCAGGATTTCCCTACTCTACGGTCTCTATCACTTGCTTCTCATTAATCAATTCGACGTAAAGAGTGCTTTCCTTCACGCTCCTCTCAAGGAACTTGTTATAATTAAAACTCCAAAAGGGTCAAAGAGAAAATCAAAATACCTCAAACTCAAAAAGTCCCTGTACGGGCTTAAACAAGCTCCTCTCAACTGGTTCAACACTCCCACTACCTGGCTCTCTAGCCAGGCGTTCCATCAGTCTTCTTACAACCCTTGTCTTTATTTAAATCCTTGGTGCCAATCCATGATCTTCTTCCACGTTGATGATCTCATTCTGGTTGGTCTTGGCATTAATTTCAAAGAAAACTTTCTGCAAAGTTTTCCAAACTCAACTGCTCACAATCCCAACACCATCCTTGGGATGAAATACTCCAAAACTGACAACAAAATTTTTCTTTCCCAACCCAACCACATTGAACACAGGCTCAAAGAACTCAAACTTACCAATTGTCACCCATCCTCCATACCGTTGACATTGAACCTCAATCTACAACCCGCCACTGTTGAAGAACACAAAGAATTTAAGGCGTTCAACATTAACTACAGATCAGCTGTTTTCTTGATGAAATATATTGCATGCTTGACTCAACCAGTCATTAGTTATGCTGTCTCAAGTTTAGCTCAATTCTGCAAACAGCCCGGGATAAATCACTGGCGCAAAGTAAAACATTGTTGTAAATAACTGAAAGCCACCAAGGGTCTCTCTTTAGCTCTGGAGGTAAAAAATCAAGAAAATCAACTCCAATGTTTCAGTGATGCCACTTGGAATGATGACCTCAAAACCAGGCATTCTCAATCCGGTCATCTGACCATATTGTTTGGATCCCCTGTTGCGTGGAGCAGCTACTAAAAAAGAAACATAACTCACTCAACCACTGAGGCCAAACTCAATCCACTAGTTGACTCTTTTCTCAAGGCCATCTGGATGAGAGAACTGGTATCAGAAATGTGGGAAAAATCAACTCAACCAAGTATACATCACATTGACAACAAAGGTTTGGATGACAAGTTGAAGAAATTTGGCTATAACTCCAAAACCCGTAATATCAATATAAAAACAAAGCCCATTAGGGAGGAACTGCAAGCCAACAATCTTGAGATAAAACTCATACCATCAAACAACATGATAGCCAACAGGCTAACAAAAGCGCTACCCCAAAGTCAACTCTCCAAACTCCTCCATGTCATCAATCCTCACTTCACATATCTTGAAATCTTACCAGCCACAAGGGGTGTCAAATAATCTACTGAGTAGCTCCCTGCGCAGCTACCAAATCCTGTTGCGTAGTAGCCCGCACGCCCCCGGGTTACCTTGATTGCACCTGGTTTTCTCTCAACTGATCATCCTAATGTCACCAAGCCGACTGTCTCTTGGTCTTCTCTTTTGCATCTTCTTTCTAATCTTTTCTTCTTTTCTATTTTCTTATTCTTTTTCTTTATAGTCTCTCATCCTCAATGTTGCCAAATTGCTGTGACCCACTCAACCAACACCTCAGCCTGTCCTGATTTGATTCACTCCTCTAGGCTCACTCTTTTGACTGTCTGGTATGATTTCATTCAATTACTTTCATTCTCTTGATTACTCTTCAGTCTCATCTTTGTTTTCACCTTGTGCTTCAACTCATGTGATTGCTTTTGTTCAAAATGCTCCTATTCCCTTCATTATGATAATTTTTAACACTTCTCACACATTCAATCAACACTGGTTCCAAGGTACAAACTAGACATGCTACTGCCCAGGAGGAGAAATACAGAATATGTAACAAATGCCTTCACAGGTAAAGCATGGTTAAAAAATTAAACAAATCAAATAAAAATACATAAAAAGTCAAATTGACATGTTTAAATAAATCATTTAAATGTTTCAATAAATCATTTAAATGTTCAAATAAATCATTTACATGTTTAAATAAACCATTTACATGTTTAAATAAATGATTTACATGCTTAAATAAACCATTTAAATAAATACATAAAAACTTCAAGAATGATTATAAATAATTTTAACTTAATGTGACATGTATGAGAACATCAGGACACCAAATTTTCCATGAAACTCTAGTCAATCTGAATACTTAGTCACATTAATAAGGTTCTCAGAAGAATTATTTTAAATCAAATTATTTTCTTAAAGTCTCCTGATTTTGAAAATCAATGTTTACACATTTAAATGACCTGAAATTTCACTTAGAGTGACATTCATGAAATCCATGATAAAAGGAAAATCAGGTGAAAAATTGAGCACTTTTTCTAATCAAATTATCAAAATATTATTGAAAATTGCTTCAATTCAGGACTGATTCAGCCCCTGCCAGTGCTACAGAACCTAGAGCAAATTCTTGGCTATCATTGGTTACCCTGCTAGCCATATCACCCATCCCCTTTGGCCCCTATATCCTTCAGAAGGACAGGATGGGACCCACATAGGTATAAATAAAGATCACCTTTTTGTGATTTTTAGAACTCAGACCCAGTTACATATACATCCAGAAATGGTGCAATTGTGATCAAGTGCTTATAAAAGATAATTGATTTTTATATGGCTTTAGTCTGATAATTAGTCCCTGTCCCAAAACAATCATGAACCAATTTTCACTATTTTAAGTCACTAAATACCCCAAGAAGACTTATAACCAACTAGTGTAAATTAATAGCAGGTACCTACAAAAGTAATTTTCAAACAGTAATTCATCCATTTAATCTCTGCTGTGGCTGTATTTCTGCAAGGATCTGCCACTCCACCATGTATTTCTAGGTGTTGTATTTGATTAATGATTTTTTTAATATTATTATTAAAGGCTCTGAAGTAGCCAGGTATACAGGTTAAAAACTTACTCTCCTGAAGAAGAGGTGTTAAATATTCCAATTATGAAGTTTTGGCCCCTATTTAAATTTATTTATTAATTTATTTAGTTATAGCAATCACCAACAACCAAACCACTCCTCCTTGTATTTGCTTTATCAATATAAATAAAGATCATTGCTGAATTATTTTCAATCATGTATCTATTCTAAACTCTATCACCTCTGGTAGCTATAATTTAGCAAGGAACTTGGCATCCAGGAGGCTGACACTCAATACCTCTCTCCAAACAGGCCCTAAACACAACCTGGGTATACCAAATTAAGGAAAATCCTAGTGGTAATGGAATCATCCACAAGTCACAACTCTGTGTCCAAATTTTCAAGCAATTGGAATTATTTTAATACAGATAAACCTACTCTTCCCACAAGTCAAATCACAAATTTGTGAACTCTCCTTGTTTATTCCTTCTATTATAAATTTAATTTTCTCCAAATGGAAATAAAATCTTCCTTTTTACATGCTCCCTTGGACAAAGAAACCTAGATCAAATGCCCTGATGCAAAGAAAATAAATACTAAAATAACTTGCAAGAAGGTCACTGAGCATTTATGGGGTACTCTTATTGTTATTGAGAAAATAGGATCTAATGCTTGCCAAATCCAACTCCCTGATCAGTGGTCCTCCATCCACCCAATCTTCAACCTATCTCTTATCAAACCCTTCTCTGGAAGCTCTGTCAGCTTGCTACTATTTACAGAGCTACCTGTCAAAAGTACCAAAAATTATTAAAATTGAAGCAAAAAGATAAAAATAGATATGTGGAAAGAAAAAAAATGAGTAAGATGAATTGAAATATTATCAAAAATTTGGATTTCTCACCCAAATTCAGGTAGAGTCACTCACTGACACCTACTCTGAATTCCTACTCCTTGACACCTCAAAAATAAATATAAAAATGGCCCAAAAATCACAGCACCACTATTGTGTTTTGTTTTTTGTTCAATTCAATATTTCACATGATTTATGAGATGTAGGCTTCAAACCTAAAATTTGGTAATAATTAAAAAATTGTGTATATTTGAGGATTTACAGGCAATAATAGGTTTTGTAAATATTCCTGCATGCAGCCCCTGCATCCTCACACACAGCCTGCACGCTCCAAAATGGCCCCTATTTCATAAGTTAATACAGGACCTGTATGCAGATCCAGCAACCAAATTACCATACACGGTTGATTAGGTCCGGCACACAGCAGATCTGATCTTCCCATCTCAGAGCTGAAAAAAATAAAAGCGCTGATAGGTACCACACTTAACCACTGAAAGATAGAAGTATCAACAATGCATATTTAATGAATTCAAATATTCATAGTTGATTATCCAAAAGATTAATAATCCAAACAAAATCTGGAAAATCTCATTAGAAAAACTTTCAAATGAAAATTGAAATAATGAAGAGTACCATGAAATTAACACATCCAGATCTTTGAAGGCCATGAAACACATCAATAGATATGTGAATAAAATAATAGAAAATATTTAGATGATCATTAGCTGCCTTAAAATAAATAAATACCTACTTCTGATAATTTGAGTCAAATATAAATATTACAAAGATAAACAATGTGCAGGATCAGAAAATTTAAAAAATAAACACAATGATTGATCCTAATCCAAAAATCACGCACTGATCCTACAGATCCTGGATCATCTGAGCTAAAGCACAAATAGGAAGTTCCAATCCAGCTCTGGATGGCTTTCAAGTCTCAGAATGTGAGCCCTACCCTATCTAGGTGCCCTGAGGACGCTCTCTTAACCCCAAAAAGGTAATTACACAGAACTCTTTTTGGATACTTTCCCACCATAAGTTATCAGTTTCATACCAGAAAAGTTGCAATCAGTGTTCAATTTATTACAAAGTTATAAGCAATTTCTTTTTGGAATTATTCTGAAGTATACTACTATTAATTCATAACCATTATCACTGTTTGAATTGCAGATAAATCACCAAGCACCCCATCATTGATTCAAAACCCTTCAACTGTGATCCACTGCAGGTAACCAGAAAGTTACTGCTCAAAGAAGTAAGCTATTTACCTCCTTCTCTGGCCTTTCTGCTCCCATAGCCTGGTCATACCACTATTTTAGTGGGTAATACTTCCTGAAGGTTAATTCATAAGGCCTCCATCATTCTGGGTTACCAGATTAAAAGTTAATCTCCTGAAGAGAGGTTTCAAAGACCTTCATTCTGTATAAATTTTGGTCCCTCTTTTGATTTAATATACAAAAATGAAAACCAGTTAACCAAAAAAAAAAAAAAAAAATTAAAACTTGCACCATTTTCACTCATATTTATCCTTTTGTAGATTGTTTGTTTTAATTTTTTTTAGAATATTTTTATTCTAAATATGTATCACTTCTAGTAGATAAAGGACTGAAGTTTCCTGGTATGCAGGAGCTGAAAAAACTCCACTCTCCTATTCATCAACTAACCCCAGAGCCAGTTTTTTCAGCCTCTGTATGCAAGGAAAATTGCATTAATTTAGCTAATAGAAGTGATAAATTTAAAGAATAATATTATTTTTAAAAATAAACAAAGATAGATATCCAAAAGGGTAAATATTGTTGTTAATGGTTCATGGTTTAAATAGTTTTTTAAATGTTTTTTCAATATAGATGATAATTAATCAAAATAGGGGCCACAGTTTATAGATACTGGGTTTCTCTAGAACTTCCTTTTCAGGAGATTAAATTTGAATCTGGTACCCTGGAATGATGGGTACCTTATGAATTAAAATTAAGGAAGTATTACCCACTAAGCTAATGGTTTTTCTGGGCTATATTAGCACACAGGCCATAGAGGGAATGAAATAACTTTATAATTTTAGCATTCACTCTCTGGGTATCTTAAATGGTTCATAGTTGAAAAGTTTCATTTCAAAGATGGGGTGCTTATTGATATATCTTTCATGCAGAAAAAAATATTGGCTATAAATTAATACTAATATAATTCAGAATGAGGCCATAAATCACTTGTTTGCACCTTTATAAGCACTAAATTGCTTATGGAATGGTTCCTGGGATGATATATGATGAATTCTGAGTGGAAAAGTGCCAAAATAGTTGCTGTATAAATATTTTTTGGGTTAAGAGAGCTTCCTCAGGGCACATAGAGAGGGTAGGGCTCATCTGGTGAGGGTAGAAATTCAGCCAGGGCTTCATTGGCATGTCCTCTTGGTATTTTAACTCAGCTGATCCTGGATCTGTAGGATTGGAACATGAGTTTTTGGATCTGGATCAGTTATTATGTTTATTTGTGAATTTACTGATCCTGCATGTAATTTAATTTTGTACTTTTAAATTTGAATAAAATGATCAGTAGTTAATATTTAATGACTTTCTAGAAACTGCAGATTATTTTAGAATTTTTCATCATTTTACAAATTTTTTTATGTTTTTTGTGGTCTTCAAAGATCTGGATCTGTTAATGTTGTGATAGTTTTTATTATTTGATTTTAAATTTAAATTGCTTTTAGTTTGACAGTCCATATTTTTATTTGATTTATTATATTTCTGTATAATTGAATATGCATATTTAATTTCATACGATATGAATGAATCATCCTTCTGTGTTGCATTAGGTAAGTGTGGTACTTTGTTTGATTTTTTTTGAATTTGGAGATCTCGAAATTTCAGATTAGATCTGCTGCACGCAGGATCAGATCAGCTGCATGCAGGATCAGATCAGCTGCATGCAGGATCAGATCAGCTGCATGCAGGACTTGATCAAATTATGCATACAGAGATTTTCTGAAACAGGCAGGCTGTGCATGAGTATGTGGATGCTGCACCATGAAAAAAAAATTGCCACCTGATTACAAGTGACATACCAGGGCACAAAGGGCCCCTTTGTCTTCAGGTATGCCACTTGTAATGAAGTGATCATTGTTTTTTAATGGTGCTGCGTGCCATAATTGCAAAAAACCTTTCTTTTTTCTGTAACTCCCAAACTATACACCACACATCAATTCTGACTGGATTTTGGGCATGAAAAATATAGGGGACAATGTGTGTGCACTATCAAATTGGCCAAAAAACACAATATTGGTGCTGTGATTTTTGGACCATTATTAAATGTTATTTTAAGCTGTTAAGGAGTAAGAATATGAAGGTGGGGTAAGTCAGTGACCCTACATAATTTTGGTTTTGGAATCCAGATTTAAAATAATAATTGTATTTTTATTAATCTTTGTTTGTTTCTTTCATTTACACTGTATTTTTTTATTTTGCTTCTTATTTTATGATCAATTATTTTTGATAATTTTGACAGGTTTCTCTGTAAATAATAGCAAGCTGATGAGTTCAAATTGATGGAAAAGAAGAATGGGATGTTTAAAACATCTTGGAGTCCAATATTTGGCATGGAAAGCTCTTCTACATTCAATGGAAACATTTTGTAGAAGATTCTGCAAGAGCCTGATGGGAACCATTATTAAACCTCACCCAATTCTCAGCCCTTCTCTGCAAATTCCAATCACTCTATTCATCTAAACCAAATTTAACACAATTCCTTCCAAATAATCAAGCATCCCTAGATTCAATTCATCCATCTTTCTATCTTATCCTCATAAATCAATCAGGAAATTATAATAAATAAACCCATTGAACACATATAAATATATAAATACATAATATAAAAATAATCTCTATCTATTCTTCATCTAAAAATCCTCCTGAATCTTAGTTACAAGGTTAGAAATATTAGTGAACCATACACCAAAAAGCTTTATCTTTCTGTTTTCATATTCCTCCCTATTCTTAGCAGAAGAAACCATTTCATATTTTATCCTAACAAAGAAAGAAAGTTCTGAAACTCCTCTACCATTTCTTCTTCAAATCCTCCCTTTCCCTTGATTCTTCTTTTCAGAAAAATTATCCATCACCCATCCAAATGTTGGAATTATTTTGGTGTTTGATTCTAGTGTGTTCTTTATTGTATACCGGTTAGTTATAGATCTAGTAAAATCTTCATATTGAATCCTAAGTGGTATTCTTCCATACTTGCTCTTTATTTTTATTTTCTAGTGACTTCTTTGTACCGTGCTGAGTATTCACCATCCTAGTGGGTTCTTTATCTCTAATCCTGGATTCTCTATTTTCACTGACATGTTGAGTGCAGTTCAAGTGTGTGAATTTCCAATGAAATCTTGTCCTTTTTGAAAGTTCCCTCTTGTGACTATCCTACTTGTACTTTAAAAATATTTTATTCATTTTAGTCTCTCAGCTTGTCAACCACCGGTCAGCCCTCCTTGTAGTTAGCCTACTTAAGCTGCCTGTGTGCAATTCAATGAAAATTATTCCATTCTTCCTGACATAATACCGCAGTGCTCCCTTAGTCTCCTCAATTAATTTACTCCTCTTGGCAATATAAGTACCTTTCCTCATCCTCCTTAGACAGTCACAACCGGGTGTATCTAACCCTAAATTTTCACACCAAATATTATAATAGTCATTTAATCTTCAGAAAATCTGCCTAGGAATTTTTCAGTAGTTTTCAAGCCTTGAATAGGATCATCTTTAACAGCATCCACAGGACCAACCACTATCCCTTTTGAGCAGTAAAATAAACCAAACCCCCTGGTTTTTCCGTCTCATTTTCCTATAATAACCAGCCCAAGCATCCTTCTCCACAGCTCTTCTGATAAAGTGCCCTAATGACCTTGGTCATGAACCTCCTACCATCTTCTCTTTTCCTTTTCTATTATACACTATTCCTAATTCTTCTTCCTCTTGTTCTTCCTCTTCCAAATTTTCTTCTTCCACCACATCTTCCTCCTCCTCAACTTCATCCATCTCACCTGGAGGGTCCTAATTAAATTTATCCTCTAGAACAGGAACTGGAACTGCTTCAATAGCCACTGGGACCTCTATTGGCAGGTCTTCCACAGATTCAACAACCTTCACCTTTGAGCTTTTAATTCAATTTGATGCTTCAAAAAGTCTTTGACCCTATCCTGGCCAATTCTACCATGCTTCAATGAAGCTATGATCTGTCTGATGGATATTTGATAAGATTTGGTTTATTTTACTTGATTATGTCAAAATTTGATTGGTTTGAATTGAATATTTCAAAACTTGACCAATTCAATTTTTCCTTTTCAAAAGTTGACCTGATCAACCATAATTTGAAAATCTTTGACCAGTTCAACAGTTTTTTAAAAAGATTTGACTGGTTTGACAGTTTTTTGCAGAGCTGTTAAGGGTTTGAAAGCGGATTAACGGGCTTTAATGGGTTTTAAAGCCATTTGAGAATTTGGAAAAAGGTTTGGAATGTCCAATCAAACTCATCAAAGGTTTGTAATCTCCAATCAAACTCATAAAATTCAAATATGGTGTCCCACAACAGAAATCAAGTGAATGAAAATCTGAAGAATGTTTATTTGCTGTATCATCCAGTGCCAACTGGCCTTTATTCCTTAATTTCTTTCAATCCTCCTCCAGAGAGCCCATTAGGAAAATATCATCAAGGAATTTTCAGAAAAAGCACATCCCAACAATGAAGGAACACAAGGAAACATGTACAATCAGATGGAACTACCATACTGGAAACCCCCAAAGAAATATGTTTGTTTTATGGAGCTTCCTTCAATTTAAAGTTGGGCCCAGTATTATCCTTGACCCATACAACAGGTCCAAGCGCCTTCCTCCCAGGCGCAGAAAATCCAGAGAAAGGCCTCTTATGACTATCAAAGTATTCACACTTCCCTGACTTGGGAGTGAAGCTTGTAGTGTAGATTTGTTAATCCTCTAGACACCTGGATCAAGGAGGAAATTATTGATTAACTGGAAAGTATCCATTGGTCTCTTCCATGGTGAAAAATTCAGTGTTTAACCGTTTAATTATGATAAGGATGGATATCAGAGATGTGAAGGTGTTAATGGATAAGGTGAAGGGAAATACAGATCAGTCATGGTGAAGAAATCAACTGAAATGTTACCTCCTCTTATTGTTTTCAGGAGCTACCCCTTCCTCTCCGGGAGAGGGCACTGTCATAAAAACAATATGAATCTCCAGAATCAGGTGTCTGAGTCTCTCTCAATCCTCAGTAGATCCAACCTCTACCTCTTCATCCAATAGCTCCACCTCCTGCGGCATCCCTCTGAATCCCCTGAAGTTCCTACCTAATATCCCAGGACCTCTACCTCTCTCTCTTTCTGGCTGTGTGTATCATCTATTTTTAATTAATCTGATTTGTATGATTCATTAAATAATACATAGCTTAGTACATGCTCCTGTCTGGTCAGTCCATCCTCCTAGGCCTTCCAGACCAGCACATGCCAGACCCTCCTGCACCGGCCCACCAGACAATCCATAAACTAAAACCTGCAGACAAATAGTTCAACATGTAATACCATTTGGAAAACAGTCCCCAGCACCAGAAACTCATCCCTCAAGGCCTCGCCTCCAAATCTCACATATAATTGCCTCTCTGATTTCCTACACTAATTATCACCAAGGAATAAGTGTACTAATTCTTACTTGTTATTTCCCTTCCAATAGATGTCATCTCAGCACAAGAAAGCCAATCAAACTAACCTACTCATCTCATCAATCTCTCTGGTTTTACTCTTATTTGATTCAGTCAACCAGCCTCCTTCAGATCCTTACTCATGGATTCCTCTCATCCCTTAATTCATCAACCCTTGTCATCCTCCCATTTGTCATCCTTTTAATTGCATTAAATAATTCTCAATCCTGGTCTCTATGAGTAATAAATAGTTCCTGTGCCACCTGCCCCTTGCATGCCAGGAGAGGTTGTGACACCCCACAGGGCATCTGGAGGCCTTAATTTAGCCCCCCATGGCCTCAATCACATTTTACAGGCTTTTTTAGGCCAATAAAGCCATCAAAAGGCATTTTTTCAACCCTAGGAACTTCTTAAAGCCTTAAAAGGGTGTTAAAAACCTCATTTTCCTATATTCACACTTTTTTCATATTGGCCCCTTTTTCAAAAAATGGTAGGGATGTAGTAATTTTTCTGTTGTGAATAAAGCTTGGGCATTTTCCAAAAATATTTTGAAGGGGCTTAACCCCTCCAAATAATTTGAGGAAGGATTATTGGGGGTTTTATACCTCTCTCTACCCTGCTCTGTTTTCAAGAATCCATTCTTCAAAAAATTGAAAAGTGTGTTGATTTTTGAATTTGTAGGTGTGCTGAAATCCAGAGGAAATAAAAATGCATATTTTTTGCAGTTGATGTGCATTAAAAATCTGATTCCCTAAATAAATACAAAATAAAAATCATAGAAAAAAAATAGAGCTTATCAGAGTTTGAAATTGGGAAATTTTCAATTGCCAATTTTTGGAAAATATTTTTTTTCAGAAAATATTGTCTTTACTAAAATTTGGAAGAAAGCATTTTTTTGGAGAAATATTCCTCAATCAAGAAAATTTTGAGGAATACCTGAAATAATCCATTTTATGTTTTTAATATCTCAAATCTAATACACCCTATTATTTTAATCAAAAAGTTTCCCCTTGCTCTTCAATCTCTGATCAGTTATTTTTTCTCAGTTCTTTCAAAAAAAAATCAGTTTTTCCATACCCCCTCTATCTATAAAAAATTTTTTTTTATGGGAATTCATTACTTGCTTAACTAAGTATTGTTCAAAGATTTTTTTTGAGAATCAAATTTTAAAATCTCTTTCAATTTTATTGCTGTTCATCTTTCCTCATATCTTCTTCATGAGATTCCTTCCTTTCAGCTTTACTTCAGGAATCCTCTCCAAAATGCCCTTCAAGAATCTTGCATTGATCTCCACCAGGACTTTAATTTTTCTTTCCTCTGTAATTAACATGTTTACCGTATTTCCCTCTTCTTAAAATCTATTTCTCTCAAAAATTGAGATTATTATTCTTTGGTTTTTCCAATCATTAGTTTGATACTGGTTTTTAGTCCAATGTAAGGGGAGTTTGTGGTGAAAGTTTTGAATATTATCTTTTAAATCTTGGAAAAATATTTTTCTTCAATCAGATTATCTCCTTTCCTTATTTTTAGTCATACTAACCAATTATTTTCTTAAAAAAAATGGGACTTTGAAACCTGTAGAAGTTCACAATTGATGCACAGGATTCTAAAAGAAATCAAACCTCAATTGTGTAATTTTCTGGCCTCAAAGATGTTTCAGGGCCTGAAACTGGCAATATTTAATGTCAAAAAAATATGTACAGTTGGCACTGTCCACATTTTGACATATTCTTGCTTTCCACAGTAATTGGGATACACAATTTTTTATTTTACAAAAAATGATTTCATTGGAAAGGGAAAGACAAAATTTTACACCTATAGGGGTAATTTAATCCAGGGTATTAGATGAAGTAATTTGTGTCATGCTTGAAATTTACCAATCTTATTGGTGGGTAATTTCTTCACAAATGTTGCAGGAGCTTTCCATTTTATGAACAGGGAAATTTCACCCTTCAAATGTGAATTTCTGTTTTTTTGACAACTAAATCTAAAATACACCCCAGTAACCTCAGTATCCACTTTTGATTCAAAAGCATGACAACCATCAAAATTAGGGTGACAGCTCAGTGCATTAAAATGAGTAATTTTAATTCCAAAATAAAGGGATAATTTCAGCTGTGGCTTATAATTTTATAATTTTTGATTGATCTTCAAATCTGACTCATTACCCCTTTAAGAAATCAAGTCATCATTTTCAAATAATATTTTTTAAAATCTTGAATTTCTTCAAATCATCAACCAAGAATTGAAACCTTCCTTATGAAAAGGAATCTATTCAGTGTGAATCTTGTGCCTCATTTACATTCACCCTTGAACAATTGGCTCTAACCTTGATTTTTTTTTGCATTAAAATTACTTTTTTTTTCAGTCCATTTGTTGAGAAAATATAGTCACTGTAACTTTTCACCTTGCAATTATCATTGTGTCCATTTGCATTTATTCTCACTCACATTGAATTTTCTAGTCATCCAAGCTCTCTGAAATTTTTTCCCTCAAATTTACTTCAAATATTGTCAAAAAATCATAATCATGTTGCCTTTCCACATAAATTTTCTATGTGCATAAATTTTGAAATAGAAAAGAAAATCCACACAGCATATCTCATGTAAAGACTGGGATTTATTTTACCTCCAAATCACACAGCCTCCCTGTTAATTTTCTCCTTGGTTATTTTATTTGATAATTTCTTTCATTTTCTGCATGAAAAATGTTAAACCATGCTTGCTTCAGTTTCCTTCTCACAAAACATTCCCCCAGATTTGAAGAAACATCTTCAAAATTTGGAGAATTAATTCCTATCTTTGAGATTCACCTCAGCACTGGTCCTTCTCTGTTGTGAAACTTCCATGTAATTCATTTCCCCTCTGAAGTATTTGGGGTGGATGCTTGAAAATGAAAAGCACTAACTTTATTCTCAAGATGAGCAATTCTTGTGAAATCCTCCCTTTTAAAATGGATGAATTAAGGGGTAAGTGTATTTTGGAAGCCTTCCATTATTAATGATGGGTTGGGCCATAAACAAAATGGCAAGTTTGTAATGTGATATTTTCTAATTTCGGTATTTCCTGATATTATAAACAATTATTCTTTTCCATTTTTATTTTATTCTATTCATAATAATTTTCAATATAATCTATGAATTATTTTACAATTATTTCATAAATTATTTTTGGTGTGTTCCCCTTCTCATAATATTTCTTCCTTCAATTGAGAAAGACTCCAATATTCTCATCTTATTTCTTGTCTGGCTAAACAAATACAGTGAGTCACCCCCCTACGCCTTAAATATTCCTAATATAAATTTGAATTGGGGCCTTAAATTCCAAATATTACAAAATTAATCTTGTGGTAGTTGCTTCTAAATCAGTAACTTACTAATCACCAGCAAATCTATTCATTCATTAGTATCTTCCATCCAATTTCTGGGTCTAACTGCTGTGTAAAATTCTGGCTCATATGTGTTTTCCACTATTTCTTAATGAACAAATAGAAAAACAAATCTTTATTACAATTAACCAAAGTCCCATTCAATTTAAAAAGAATGTATTATTCATATCTCAGTTAACCTATAGGCTTGATACTACAGAGGTAGTGTTTTAGTCTTGGTGTGAAGACTTCTGCTCATCTAATAAGACATGTGAAATTTTAATTCAGTTAAACACATATTCAACTTGACACTCCACAATTCTCAGATTCAAGAATGCTGTTATGGACACAAAGTTGGCTCTTGGTACAATTTTCAGAAATTTTCACATTAAAATCTGAAAGGTAAAATTTGAATAGTCCTATGGTGTTAGATTTTGAGTAGGATGCTCCGGTTGAAAGATTTTAGATAAGATGAGGAAGATTCTTATGATGCCAAGAGGAGCAGATCTAGGGAGCCAAAGGAGGGCACTCCGTTTCAAGGTAGGTAAAAAAAGGTGATGGTTATTCACTTGAGCTGGCAGCTTAAGTAGACTAAGTACAAGATAGGCTGACCAGTGGTTGACAAGATGAGTAACAACAAGGAATAAAATGTCTTCAATACTGAGCCATAGAATCCGCACAACCTGGAGGAAAACATAGGACTGAGTTGAGATAGAAGAGCCACAAGGATTCAGGATAAAGATGTTACTAGACCTATAACTAAAAAGTATGGATTAAAGAACACTAGACATGAACACTCAAGAGCGTAAACAGATGAATGAATATAAACCTAAAACTAATAAGGTTGTACTCTAGCTTGAGGCAAAACTTGATTTAGACAATAATTCCAACATATGGTATAATTATGATTTCATGATTCAAGTGTTGAATCCTGATTATAACAACTCACAGGACTGCTATTGACACTATGTCCAGGTTACTATTTAGAGATTGCTTGTTCTTGAACCAAAAAAACTTTTGCAAATTGATTCTTAATTAGGGTGAATTCCTTGATTCTCCTGCAGAAGAATACAATCCCAAAGTGTGTAGAAGTTGTATAGCATCTTGCTTTTGTGGCACCACGTACTCTGCATAAGTTTTTTTATCTTTACCATTTGTCACTAGCATAGAGAAGAAATTTTCGACTTGAGAAGAGAACTTTCTGAGAAACAGAGATTCATCAAATTTTGAATGCCCAATCACCACGATACAGTCGAGCTCTGGAATCAGTTTTTCGACAGCTTCTAGTAAATGCACCTTCTTAGCATCTGTGTGAATTATAGTTGCAATATTTTGCCTGGGGTTGTCTACCAGTCGATATTCGCTAAAATCTTTCAGGATTGACCTGACCTCCGTCAACAGCTCCTCTTTTTCGTCTTCCGCTATGGAAAGAATCGTCGTTCAGTCGGTCGGACACCCTTTGTCAAGAGAAAAAGAAATCAGAGCGTAGGGCTTACATACGCCCTGGCCATAACTGATGATGGTAGAATAATCGCGTTTTGCCAAAGCATGTTCGGAAAAATCTGAATGAAAGAGATGTCAGTGGTATTGCTCATGTCAGTTGAGTAGGAAACCATCGGTCGAAGTCAATACTTGCCCCAGCCAAAGAGGTCTGATTTTGATTATCATAATTAAAAAATGTATATATATATTGGTTAGAATTCTGATCAAGAAAAGCTTCAATTATTTCGAGCACTTGGTTTGGAAGAACGCAAACGCTTAGTCACTTACTGATGCACAACGCTTTTAACCTCTCATCCAGAAGCCCTTTTCGAGCGAGGTCTATGTGCGGTAACTCAGGTAGAACAGCACCCTCCTTGTTCACAGTGAGAACCATGCCCAATTCGGTACCGTAGTTTATGTTGGGTACATCTCCGAATTGTTCATCAAGAGTGTTTTTTGATCGCCCGGTGTTGATCCAAACATGGTTTGCTGGATCAGCGGCGAGCGCCCTTAAGACTTCAACACTGCTTTGATAGTGAGCATCCTCAGTCAAGTCGACAGAAGCGTCCGCGAGAACTGCCTAGATCATATGAAAAAAATCAGCGAGGCGCACTTTTTCAAGTTCAATAAACCAAACTCTGTCAGTCGACCTACGTGATCAGAGGTCATGATAAGCCTGGATTTTGATTGTGCAAAGCTAGCGGTGACATAATTCCAGGCATCGCTGTTTGGAGTCACCTCCCACAACTCACGCACGGAGCGAGGTGATAGGCCTTGACTTTCCAGCATCAAGCGTCCGATGAGCGGTCGCCACAAGCAGCTCAAAGCTAGCAAAACGACATGGTAAAACATGTCCAAAAAGGAAACTAAATTCTAACCCGATTGCAACTGAGATACGAGACTTCCGACACGCCACTGGTGGCTTCTCCGAACTTGACAAGTGATACCAAGAGTTGATATGAGAATGATCATAGACCGATCGGTATTAAGCTAGCTCTCTTTAGAGATCGGATGAACAAGTGAGAAAAGAGACGTCCTTATAACCTGTAAAACTTTTTCCAAAGATGACAGCAGACCAGCCTAGGACTAAAAAAAATCGAGTATGCTTTCGATGCGTTCGTTCTCCATCTAACATGAAGCATGGACCTAGGCTCCGTGGGCCGACCGGAACCAGCTTCGAATTCCTCTCGTCCGGCCCCCATCTGGAAACTCACCATCGGCTGATGAATAAGTGAGATCAAGAACAAGGAAGAACTCATTTCATGGATGGCCCTTCGGGATTTCGCGGGGAAATAGCGTCCCAGAGTTAACTGGCGTAACTGAATTGTTGCAACGAGTCAATAGAGGTGTAAATATATAAGTACCCAAATGCCGTGCGTATCTAGAAGCATCCCATGCTGATATGCCCGGAGCTCATCGATACGAGTTTCAACTGACTAAGCTTCTGCAATAGGGGATTCCGAATACTGGTGTCACTATCGAGAGTCTCCGATAACTTGAGCTGTCAAGTAAACAAACCAACCGGTCGTTGGCGACGTCTCACGCTAGAGGCTGGTCGGGCCTGATGTTACACCTAAATCCCCCACTTTGGCCCAGCATAGGGCTGGACCCCAAGGCATACCGAACGCCCAAAACCGACTCCGGAGCCCGAACCGCGGGTATACCCGTGGGTCGGGTATCAATTTTTTTGTGGCCCGACCCAATACGAGCGGGTATTAGAGTTATACCCGAGGCCAATAATACCCGAATTCCCAATACCCTTCTACGGTATGTATGGTGTATCAAGCCCGTTGGGGCGGCAGGCCAAGTTATTGGTTTTTTTTGTAAAACGCGCGTGGCGCCCGCACAAGCCACCTTGGCACATAACCAAGGGCTTTTGGCGCCTTGCCAAGCGCAACTTGGCACATAGCCAAATGACGTTGGCACCTGGCCAAGTCGGTTTGGGCGCCGATCAAAGCTGGTCGCATTGAGCAGCTCTAAAAAAAATTATATTAAAAGTTTCAATTGTAAAAATTATAAAAAATCATGTATATATTTCTTGTCAGTAGATTTAAATGTATGTACAAAACAGAAGCAATGAATTCTTTTTTTTTTCTTTGAGCAATTTTTCTTTTTTTTTTTGGGGGGGACAATTTTTTCAAATAAATAATTATACATAAAATAATGAAAAAAAAAATTAAAAAATTAAGGATTGGCCAAGAGAGGGCCTGTAATAGGCTGCATCTCAAGGCAGTTTCTATAAAACTTTTTAACATGAGAAAAAAAATTATGACTTTTTTCTTGAGTAATAGCCTTGTTGATCCCATTCTTAATATGTTGTACAAGTTCAGGTCAATTCTGGGGGATCTTTCCATGGACATATGATTTGATTGAATGAAAAGAATACTTGATTGGATTGAGGAAAGGGGAGTAGGGTGGAAGAAACTCAATGTTGACCAATTTTGACTTGCTGAAATTGGCTTGTAATTCATCAAATTGAGTGCCACAATGTATTGGTGCATTTTCCATAATGATGATGAATTCTTGAGGCAATCTTGAAGAAAGAGAGGAAAGAAAAAGGCAAAGGTATTCACTTCCTACCCCTTTGGCCTTGGTTCCATTGGAATTGAGGAGTTCATGATAAACGTAACCATCTTCTGAGAGGGCACCTATCAAGGTGACCTGCTTGACCTTGGGCACAATGCTCAAGACAGTAGGTAAACCTTAGAGTTTCACAAAAAAATATTAATTTGGGTAAAACAAAAGAAGAAGAAGAAATTTACCCAAGGGAGCATAGCCATTGGGCCTGGTTGACTGTAAGTCAAAACCAGATTCATCAACATAGACAATTTTTTGGTCTAGATCCATACCCCGGCAATTGACATAGTTTGTGCGCTGTTCAAGGAGCTTGGGTAAATTCCACAATGATGGGATGTTGGTGACTTGCTTCCAGGTTATATCCACATCCTTGAGGATGTTACTGATGGCTTGAGTAGAGACAATCATCTCATGCTTGCTCTTGAGGAATTTGGCCATTTCCTTGAGGGTTGAAGTGGACTGATGATTGATAAACATGAGTAAGTTGGTTATTGATTCCTTGCTGAATTTTGATGGCCATTGCTTATTGGTTTTGATCAATTTTGGATCTTCTTTGATTATGCATTGAACCTGACGCCGTAAGATATCAAAAGTTGAAACAGCTTCCTTCTGGGTCATTCCTGTGGCCAACACATTTTCTCAAACCAGATTGCGGACCTTGGGCTTGATGATTGCATTTGGTTTTTGTTCTTTATGCGTAAGCCAGTTGTTCAAGTATGTTTTTTTCTCCTCCAACCTTTGGTGAGCCTTGAGGAGTTTCTCCTTCTGAAATGTCTCTCAATTTAATTCTTGAAGTTGACAAGCAAGGTCTCTAGCCTCAGCCTTGCTTGCTTTGATTTTGAGGGTGACTGGATCAACAATATTCACATTTTTGGCCATCTGTAGGAAAAAAAAATTAATAACAATATTTAAAGAACAACAATAAAAAATATTAAGAGTTTAAAAAAAAACTTACCGTTGAAAAAAAAAAATTAAAACAATGAGATGTGGAAGGTTGAGAGGTTGAGGAAGGGGTGCAACCAGAGCTTGATCTGGGTCAAGACAAGCTTGGTTGGGCGCCAAGTTTGAACCCCGGCAAACCCTACCCAATCAAGCCCCCTGGGCGCCTGCCCAAGCCCCGCTAGGCGCATGCCAAGTCAAACTTGGACAGGCACCCAGACGTGCTTGATACACCATTGACAACTTCTGAACTGTATTTCAAAGCAAGACCAACGGAGTCTTAAAAGAAGGACAGATGAGAATTGAATAGAAAACATAGAGAGTGACAAGGCGTGAGAAAAAACTGAGTTTAGAGGTCTTACCATGGAGGGTTATATGAGAGTTAGAAGGAACTGAAGACAAGGAATTGACGGAGGAGAGATGAATCAGGGACAACAGGTGGATCAAGGAAACAAATGCAGGAAATAGGAAACTGAAATAAATGTTAGGACGTTCCCAACATTGGATGATGAGTTAATGATGAGCCTCACAGCTGAACAGAGAATCAGAGTTGAAGGAACGGAAATTGCATGAACGTGAGACTGGGATCAAGGATTGACGCGAATGGAATCAGGTACGGGAACAGAAGGGCCGGTGGTCGTATGAACGTGGATTGATGCGGTTGATGCGGATAGGATCAGGTACGGGAGCGGAGACGGGAAGTTGGAGTCAAGAGATCGGGAGAAGAAGAAATGGAGAAGAAATGGAACGAAGGAGAAATGGAGAGGTTGAGTGAGCAGGAGGGAATGAGAAGATCAGAGGGTGGAGAGATGGGAAAGGGAATTCTTGAAGGCCGGGGTTGAGAGACCGAGGTGGAGGTTTTAGAAATCAGATGAGCGGAAAGAGCCGGGTTGACGCGGATTTGGAGTGTCAACACCAGTGTATGATTTGAGGGAGCCAGCTGTCAACTCAACAACCATATGTATATGTACACCATGGGTTCACTTTGGGTGGTTGAGGACTGCGGAGCCAACAACAAGGGTTGAAGGATCATTTTCCGTACCACCACCTTGCCCTCTTACCCCCAAAACCCCCAAACACCAAACTGTTTAAACCTTCCTCAACAATAAGGGACGTGTTCCTCACCAAACTCTTTCTCTCCTTTAGGCAATATGCCTCCCCTCCGCCCCCTGACCCACCTATCAGGATTGGAACATCAATTGCCAAGATGGACATTGAAAACAACGCAAACCCAACCTTATATCCCCTGCCCCCGGAAGCCAGTGGTGTTGAAGGCTTGACACTATGCATGACCCAACTCATAGAGGACCCATTGAACTATAACATCAATGGTGAGATACTGATGAACAGAACCATGATCAGTTTAATCCGCATACTGGTCCGGATGGAGCAGAATCAATGTGAAGCCAAGAAGATACATGACGCCCAGATAAAAACCATGGCCAATCAGATAAAAAAGCTGATAACAATACAGCAATCAGGCCAACCAGCAATCCCTCAGCATTATTTCCCTAAGATTCCAATGTATGCGGAATGCGCATTGGAGTCCTTGGGGATGCAGACGACAGGCAGAAAACCCACCACCTTACCCCCGGCAAAGGAGGCGCTCCAACAACTAAGGCCAGGCAGGGCTGTAATTCACTCCAATCCTCTTAATAACCAAATAGACAAAATCCCCAGGGCTTTGTTTTTCAATCAAGCCAACAAAGCGTTAGCCAAGATGGATGCAAAAGTGGAGGGAAAATTGGTCACGGTCACAGGCATGCATGTGATGAACTCCGGTGATGTAGTATTCTATACCAAAAATAAGCTACATCAACAATGGTTGATGGAAAATAAGCACATTTGGTCCAAACAGGTTCATGCTGATATTTAAGCGATGCTAAGCACCTGGTCAGTATTAGTCCATGGCATCCCAAAGGAGTTTGAACCATCCTCTGAACTCAGCAAGTCCAGCATAGCCATGGCAAATCACCTAAAGAAGGAGGATATTTTTTGCATGCATTGGCTCTCAAATAATATGCACACGCCAAGAAGGCAGGATCAATAGTTCTGTTGCTGAAAAACAAAGATCTGGCTGAAAGACTTACCCATGCAGGCGTCTTTTTAGACTAAAACTATCACAGAGTCACCAAATTCAAACGCTATCCCACCCAATGCTTTAAATGCCTTTGAATGGGTCATTACGGTAAATGGTGCAGACAAACAGCCTGTTGTGGTAAGTGTGACAAAGAAAAAATGACAAAAGATTGCCCCATGGGACCTAGTGAAATAATGGAGTGTGTAAGATGCAAAGAGGGCCTAAGAAACAAAGAGGATGGCATAGATGATTTCCACCATTCAGTATTCAGCACATCCTGCCCCTTCAAAATGTTGTGGATAAAGGCTAAGAAACCAATCCTTCCCATGTATCAATTGGTAGAACAAAACATATTAATCCCACATACTGAAACCCTGCTTGCTTACCCTTACAGTGTAGAACAACTGATATTGCCTCAAAGCTCACTCCCACAGACGCTTGCTACAAAAACAATAAACTCTCTACCTTTCCTCCAACTCAATTTTCATATCTCAAAGGAGATCACCCACACCATTTTAAACCATGCTCACCTGGAAGATGTACTTCTTTTACAGGAACCATGGCTTGACCCTTTTACACTCCACCCTCCCTTGCACCCAGGCTGGCACATGTTTGCAGGCTTTGAACACCAACCGGTCAACTGGAGAGATAGGCATAAGTGTTGTATTCATATTAATCATTCAATCCTGTCAAACTCACTATATCAACTTCCAACCAACTCAAAAAATTTATTAGGATTGCACGTGCAAGGCTCAAACACAGAGCCGCTCATCTTAATCAATTTCTATAACCCCCCAAAGACTAACAAGGGTCTGAAGGACCTGTCTTGGTGGCTCTGCTCACCTAATGATTGTAAACTTCCAATATTAATCTTCATGGACTCCAATCTCCACCACCAGATGTGGAAAGCCAATGGGTACAACTCCTCTCACCAAGAGGCCACTGCACTGGTCAGATTGTGCGGCAGTTTTGGTTTTTGCTTGGCCTTCCCCAGACACATTCTAACTTTTTACTCATCCAAAGGGAAAGAGAATGTAATTGATCTCATTTGGAATATCTTCAAAGCTTCCAAATTGATATTTGACACCCATGTGTTGGATAAGAACTATGGATACAATCACTAGGCTTTGAGTGGCAAGGTGAGCCTGAAGGGAAATGAATATTACCAGCGCTGGGCCAAACCCGAGTGGGAGAAACTTGATTGTCAAGAGGTGTGCAGGACCCTTGATATATTAGCAGGAGATGATGCTGGAAAATCCAATGTGAATACAACTGCGGCCTTATTAACATCGGCATTACAATCCATGCAATTCAGCCTAGGAAGACTTGTCAAACACCAAGAAACCAGGTCTAAAGCATGGTGGGATGCGAAGACGCTCAACCCTATACTGAGCACTAAGAAGCATTCGCAACAATGGATGATTTGCGCAATGACGGAATAAGCCTGCTGCTGTTGCAAATAATGGAATGAATATTTCCACAACGTTGTAAGACGGATGAAGTTTAATCACTGGAAAAATTACCTGGAGAAGTCAGATTTGGCGCTCGCGTTTCAAGCCCTAAGAAGAACCAAACCGTCTGCGGGTGGTCAGATATTGCCCCTTAGACGACCAGAAGGATCTTTTGCAACGGGCAGGGAGTAAAAAGCTGACCTGTCATTTGAAGGGACCTTCAATATCCATCCAGAGATGGACTTATCCAATGTGGAGATAGTGGATGGGGGGCATGCCGTAGTGATTGACAAAATTACTTTGAAGGAAGTGGAATTTGCCATCAACAATTCTGCCAAAGCTAAGGCCCCAGGCCCAGACCAAATTCGCAACAAAATGTTGAAAATAACAATACAATCAATAGGATCACGCCTGGTTCAGTTGTTTAACCAGATCTTGCACCAAGGGACATATCCCAAATGTTGGAAAACAGCAGTCAAAGACATAATAAAGAAAGCTCATAAGCAAGACTACACAATGGCGGGGGCCTATAGGCCAATAGCGCTGCTCAGCACATTAGGTAAAACATTAGAATCAATATTGGCAAGATGCCTGGTTGAATGGTCCGCGACTTTGGGGGCGCTTTTGGCTAACCATTTTTGTGGCAGGAAGGGAGTTGGAAAAGAGGATGCAATCCTTAGCCTTGAAACATGGGTGCAAGATAGATGGGCAGAGAAGAAACTGGTGGTGGCCCTGTACCTGGATGTACAGTTGGCGTACCCCACCGTACACCCAGACAGGCTGATTCATAATCTCAGACGCAAAGGATGCCTGGCGTATCTATAGATAATTATTAAAAACTTCCTAAAGGGACATAAGACCACCATGAGGTTTGAAAAGTATGTTTCAAAGACAAAAAAGGTCCCCAGAGGTTTACCACAGGGGTCCCCTCTCTCAGTGATCTTGTATATCTTATACAATTTGGGTTTACTGCATCTATCCAACAAACACCCAGGAGATGCGGTGTCAATAGGTTATGTTGATGATGTAGTTCACTTGGAAGCTGGATTTACCCTGGATCAAGCCTTAGATTGAATGAAACACATAGCTGAACACTCACTGGAATGGGGCAGAAATCACGCAGCGGTTTTTGACAAACCAAAAACGCAGATCATGATACTATCCAAGGAAAGATCACCTGAACCGGCCCCTGCTTGTTTTAACTTTGGAGAGGCAACACTGAAGTTCTCAGAACACATCAAGTGCTTGGGAATCACAAGAGACACCAAATTTAAATACCACCAGCATATCAGTAGCATTCTTCCTAGAGGGAATACAATGCTAAAAGCTTTAAGACATTTAGGTAACTTGCGGTGGGGTTTAACCAAAGGTGACAGGGTGAAGCTTGTGGAGGCTGTGCTATTACCTAGACTGACATACGTGGCACATTTCTGGGCCTGTGTGAGGAACACATCCTGCATAAGGGCATTAGAAAACTTGCTGGAAAGAGCTTGTGCCAAGCTCACCAAAGGGGTATTCCAAACCACAAATCAGAATTGGCTGGAATGCAATTACAACCATAGACCAATCCTGGAGGTCATCATGAAGGCTGCATTCTTATTCTTTACCAGGAAATTAACCCTAGCTAGGGGATTAGCTGACATACAAAAAGACTTACTAACCCGTTTATGATTAGAATGGACAGATGACTCTGCAATTGGGAAGACGTTATGCAGAAGTCATCTCAAATCTTTTGTGGCCCAGGATGTAAAGACAGTTGTGGTTCAAATATTGGCTAAAAAACTCACGCCAGCACTTAACATAAGCTTTCATCACCTGAACTTAACCAAAGAAGAAGCAATCAAAGCAACAAAGGCCATCATCAACCAAGCAGATAAGGAGAATAGCCTAATCTTCATGGATGGCTCCTTCCATGAGGAGGAAGGAGGAGGGGCCTCTGCAATATTATTTGACACTGATGACTCCATCCTCTATTCCACAGGGCAAGAAAAAACTCACTCCAATCACAAATGCAAAATACTTGGCATGATGACGGGCTTCAAAAACATCAAAAGGCTCATACCAAGAGGCCTAGACAAATTTAGCATATTCACAGATAACAAGGGGGCCATTTTCAGACTCATGAATCCCATGGCAGCTAAGCTGGGAAAGTATCTATATGAGGAACTGATGACTATGTGGTCTTGTTTAGGTCCCGGAACCCGTCTAGACATCTTCTGGTTCCCAGGAAATTCAGGAATCAGAGGAAAAAAACTAGCCGACAAGGCAGCAGGTTTGGCGGTGGCCTTGGGTGACCCTCTCCCCTTCACCTTTCATAGCAACCTCAGAAAGACCAGAGGGCTAATCTTGGACAAAGCAATCATGCCAAATTTCAGAATAAGGAGTTGTTTACCCAACATGGGCATCCAAGCGTCTGCAGTGTTAAGCCAGCTTGCTTCAGGCTGCTGCGGACTTAATGGTTATCTCTTTCAAATAATGAGAGTCTCTGAACCAGTGTGCCCTAAATGCAACTACCACAGTGAAACGGTCACTCATTTTTTTCACTTCTGCCCAGCCTACTCGCCTCAGAGCGCAATGCTAAAGCCTCACCTAAGGAAGAAGATAATCCAACACAATCCAAGTGACATATTTCCACCCTAAAGATTTTGAAAGCCTGGCCAGCATTGAAGACCTATGTAAAATTGTCTGGGCATTTCACTATCCTGGATGATGAAGTGGAATCAGTTCACCCACTATGATATTTGTACACTGTAAAATCCTGGTCAATTATTACCTGTCACGGGATTGTTTTTTCCTCCTTTTCTTTTCTTTCATCCCTTCTCCTTCTCAATTGTTTCTATCACATAACTTTGTAGACAGAAGATGGGGCGGCACTGTAAGCCCTGTGAATGTTGTACAATCCCACCCCAAAACTTTGCATATCCATAGTGGCCCATGAAAAATGCAAATTTCCACTTTTTTTTTTAACAAAAAAAAGACAACAAGGGTTGATTTGACGCCTCGCGTGTTGCATGCCAGGTATTTCAACCAACGGTTGATCAACCATTCAGCATTGGTCAATCAACCCATTTGTTGATTCCCCATTGGTCTGGTTGGTGACAGGATGTTAGGGTTGTCACAACCTCTCCTTCCCCGCGGTTGATTCACCAGTGGGGCCTTCCTGTTGGTAACTTGCGGTCAGGGTTGTTGCAAAGTCACCTTGCTGATGCGCTCAAATCACCAGCGGGGCGCACAGGGTGGATCCATGTGACTTCCTGGTTTTTGACCCATGACAATCAGCTGTTTACCAGTTGAATATTGATTGAATCAGACAATGATCATCAATCATTGTAGGCTGCTTGCTCTCACTTGCTCCACAACCCCTCTCTCTAGACCTGACCTTGCCATCCTATCCTTACTCACTATGCCTATTCCCTCCTTCCCTCCTCTTCCATCCATCCATCCATCCATCCAACACCCCCATCCCTCTCTCCTTTGAATCTTTCTCTCACAGATCACGGCCTCTTCTTGGCTACCGCTCAATCACTTGCCAACAGTGGCCCCCTTGGTCTCCTGATGGGATTCTTGGTCATTGGAACTGGTTGAGTGATTCCTTCCCTCTTGGTTTAAGAAAGCCTATGGTTGATTGAGTCCCATTAGCTTGTTGAATTCAACGTTCTTTTGTCCCTTCACCAAAAAACAAACAAACATATCCCAAGTAGGATTTAATCAATTGACAACCCCAGTAAATCCAATGATCAATATAGTGTTTTTTTAAATTATCTTGACTTGTATCTGAGCTTGTTGGTAGTCAATGACAATTTGATATCCATAGTTGACTTTTTGGGTGGCCAAGAAAATCCTAACCCAACTTGAACAAAAGAAACAAGAAAGTAAAATCAAGCACTTCATCCTGGTAGCCAAGGTGAGAGGGGTTTTTGTTTGAGAACCAATTGATCAATCTTATGAAAATTACTGATTTGATTCCAATCTGGGATGAAGGGCTGATTGCAATGTAGCAATTTTGGTCATTAAAAAATTTGTTGACTCTGATTAAAATCATTTCTGGTTTGAATTTGACACTGATCTATAGGTTGAAATGAACCTGGGAGACAATCCCACAAACAATATTGATCCTCTTCTCTCAGATGGGTATTTTTATGAGTCCTACCAAGAACTATGTGGCCTATCAAGAGAAGATTTGGAATATAGCCCCACCATGTGTACCATTTTTCAGTAAGTAACCTTGTTTTTCATCCTCCCACCACTGTCAAAGAACTCATCAAGCCCATGCATCCTCCTTTCACAGTCCCCTCAAGCCCCCTCTACAACTCTTTCTCTGACTCCAATCTCACCCAATTCACCACCATTGATCCACCAACTGCTTGAGTTCATCCCACCCTAACCACCAAATATTTACACAATTTCATCAATTGCTTGAGAATCTCATTACAATCCCCATCCCATGAGACAACTCAACCAAAGTTTTTTCTTTGATTTTTGTAAATTTATATCTATTTCATTGCTAAAATATGAATGTAATTTTCTCCTTATCAAAACATGAAACCATGTATTATAGTATTTATTGTAAATTACCACAATAACAATTGATATATTATAAAGAAAAATGAAGTATTTTATCTACTGAAAAAAATGTGCCAACAATGGAATTTTTTAAAAAAAGGTTGAATAATTTTTGAGGATGACAATGATTCAACCTGTGGGGACCTTCTGAACCTTGAGTTGAAGTGCTGTCAAATTGAACTTGACAGAAAATAAACAAGGGCCCACCTGCACCAAGGGTGAAACCCATGTTGAGCTGTTGGCAAGCCCTCAACCACCCTTGACCTTTTGGAACACCAACTTTTTTTCAACAGGCGCACTCCCACTAAGGGAGTGCGGTCAAACTTGCATTAGGCCAGCTTGTGGCTCAACAGCAAGTTGGAACCATGGTATACATAAATATTTAAGTACAGTGGGTGGAAAAAAATTGTGGGACTGATTCTTAAAGCTAAATCCCCCACGTCCATCCACTCCAAAGCAACCCAATATCCTCATGCAAATCCATTCAACAACCTCCACTTGACGACATTGTTCCCTTCCCCTACATCCCCCCTCCATCCTCCACCATCAACTATCCCAATAGCCTCAAAAGATGAATTTGATAAGTGTTTTTTTCATCAATTTTTACTAATTTTTGATTTTTTCATTTATTTTTTACTTTTAGTTGACAAAAAACAAATTAATGGATGATGTCAAGGCAAGGATTGTGGTAATTTATAACCAGGGGGAAAATGGAGGAAAATGCTAGCATGTTCCCCCCTGCAATTTTAGTGTTACTGAAAGAAACAACTTTTGTGTAACTGGAGGTTAAGCAAACCATATCTCCAAAATAAAAAACATTTAACTCCTTACCAACCAACATCAGGTTCAGTTCTGATTGTTATACAAAACATGCATCCCAGGTTTAACAAATTAAATAAGTTTCAACTTTCAAGGCAATTAAATCAGTGAGTTAATTTTCTCATGCCCCCAATCCTTTATTTCACAGAATATTATGCCTACCTGCCGTTGCGTGCCTCTGCTGCTACACAGAAAAATACTTTATTTCACGGAAATTTCAAGAATTAAATTTTTTTGAATTATTATGCTGCAGTCCCATAGCTGGGGTTTGGAAACCCCTCAAAAAATCTTTTTTAATTTTGGAGGCATTAGAACCCCTCCAAAAATGGAATCATAAAATTAAAAAATTTGGCCAAAACCAATTTTTAGATGGGTTGTTGGATCCTTATTTTGGCTATTTTAATTATTGGTTTTGGGTATTTCAGCTAACAGAATTCTGAACAAAAAAATTCAAAGAGATTTACAATTTGTTTTTTAGATTTTTTCAATGAATCCTTTTACCTTAAAAAATTCCTTCAAAAAACCAAAGGAACCAAAAAAATCAAATTTCTCATTGGAAATTTGCATCCTTTTATTTTGCTTTTGGTTCCATTTTTTTTTGGTGATCCAAGCTTTCACAAAGTCAAAAAAAAAAAAAAAATTGAAAGAGCATTCCAATATTACTTTTAGATTTTTTGGATGTATTATTTTAAATTAAAAAATTCCTTGAAAAACCAAAAAATTCAAAAAATTCAATTTTCTCACTGAAATTGTGGATCATTTTGATTGCCTTTTTGATTATCTTTTTTTGTTGATTGAAGTATTTGGATATTCAAAACCACTATTAAAGAGCTTTTTGATAATTCTTTTCAGGGTTTTTGGATGTCATTTTTGGGTGATGTTAAATTCACAACTCCCAGCCGTGTGGGAGTTGTGTAGGGCCCTACATGGCCCAATGGAGGCGTGGGGGCCCATACACATGTCTAAGACGCGCGTTTGGGAAAAAGAACGCGTCTAGACACGCCCAGGGGGTTTTCTCAAACACGCGCAACCCCCAGGGGGCCGTATACATGCCATACACGGCGTTTTTGAGCTGTGTTTGGGGGTACGCGGCTCCCCAGGGGTTGTGCAAAATTTTTTGGGTCCCCCTGGACCACATTTGGTTTCCATCAACACAAACTTGGGATCAACGCTTACTATGTGGGACTTTTGTTCCACATCTAGCAATCATAAAGTGACACTAAAGTGGAATTAAATTAAAATCAAATGAAATTAAAGTGAAATTAAACTGACACTATAAGAAACTGCAAATAAAACATCCCAAAAAATTGATCTTTCTCAACTTTAAAGTGAGCATACTTGGTAGTTCTTCAATTGAAAGTTGGATTGAATACTGAAGTACCATTGAATTTTTTTTGCATTATGGGAAACGTGGCAAGCCCTCCTTTTTTTGACATGGCTGCATTAAAGGACTACATTGATAGTTCCATGAACAAAGCTGGGGAAAAGAAGGATTTGGGTAATTAATAATTAGAAGCCCCAAATGCATCCTCATCAAGGGTGAAAATTGAGGAACAAAATGTTTCAAAAATGGAAATGAGCTTGGGTGGTGAGTAAAACTTTATGTTACTGGTCTTTGTTGTATTCAATTTGATTGAAACTGATGGAGTTCATGCCATCAATATAACTATGTAACTATGACAGATCCACTTTCCCCACCTCCTGTGAGAGATTTTCCTACTAGGGAAGAGGCAAAAATTTATTGTCAAGCATGGGCAATGAAGCATGGTCACACTTTAACAGTTTTCAACTCAAAGCATGATAAATATGTGGATTTAGCCTGTGATAGACATGGTTTTTACTCTGGGCAATTGATCACCAAACAGTCAAGGCAAACTCACACAAGGAATGTTGGGTGAAAGTTTTTAATTTGTACTAGTCACACAAAGGTTTATCCCTTGTGGTGAATCTCCTACAAAAATTATTGAAATAACCATGAAACCATCTCCACACCCCTTGGTGCATCCTCATCTGAGGAGAATCTCTGGCGTAGCCTTAGAAAATCTAAAAGAAGTCATGAATGATGGGATCAATACAATCCAACTCAAAAGAAAATTGAGCAAGATCAATGGTGGCAGATATGTTGATGACCAAAAAATCTATAACACTAAGTGTAAGGTAGCGCTAGAAGAACTGAAGGGAAAAAGTTTTATGAAGGTCCTCTTTGAAAAACTTGGTAATTCAGGTTGGGTTCATTGAGAAAAATTCAGTGGAGAGGGTCACTTGGAGGCCCTATTCTTGGTTCAGCCAGAGTCATTAAAGCTTTGAAAGCAGTTCCCTCATATAGCTATGATGGATTGTACTTATAAAACAAATAAGTAAAACATCCCCCTATTTCATGTTGTAGGAATTACTTCCAACAAGAAAAATTTCACAAAAGCTCTTGTTTTTATAACAAGATAAAATTTTTAGTTCTACAGTTGGTCTGTAAATGTGCTAAAGAAGTTTAATTATGATCCTGAGAGACTTTGAAAAGTCTTTGTGATGGACTGTGAAAAAGCTTTGATCCGTGCTCTAGAAAAAATATTCCCTGAGTCAACAAGACAGTGCTGTCAATGGCACTTGTCAAAAAACATACAAGAAAACTGTAAAGTGCGCTTTAAGAATGAATTTGAAGGGTGGAAAAGCTTGATGTCTCTGTGGGCTAAGTGTGGGGCCTCAAAAACCAAGGAGGAGGCAGAGGTCAATGATTGGGAACTTAGAGTAAGTGCCAAATCACTTCCTCTAATTTTAATCTTCCTAGTTTTGGGCTGCTTACATTATGACTTGTATAAAGTGTTTTTTGGCAGACTGTGAGGATGAACTTGATTATATGGATCATAATATCTTCAGTATCAAAGAGACTTTTTTAACGGATTGGAATTGCAAAAACACAGACTTTGGAAATAAAAAAATTTCTTGGGTTGAAGGGGCCCATGCTACTCTCAAAAAATTCCTTGCAAAATCATTGGGAAAAAAGTTGGATGTTTGGAAAAAAATAGAGGGCACAGTTTCCAATTGAATTAAATCAGTTCATGCTTTGCTTTACAACTCTTGAATAAAGATTGGAATAGTTTTTCCTACTGAACTGTTACCATTGGGATGAAAGGTATCTTTACAAGCAATCAAACCTGTTGGGGATCAATTAGAGAGGTTAAAGAGGAACCATGATGGGGAAGTGTGCACCAAGTCATACTCAATGACTATGGGTTTGCCCTGTTCCCACCAACTAGGGAACCTACTAGCTTCAAGAGGCTCCATTGTTCCTGAAGATGTTCATCCTCAGTGGAGGTTGGATTATGAAACTTGAAGTTCTAGTTCTGTAAGTTGGTTTAAGTTGGATTATTCAAATTACTTTTTGATCAAGGATTTTTAATTAATGCTTTTTGATAAATGCTTTTTGAATGATGATTCCTACTTGAATAATATTTTATCCTTTTGGATTTTTAAAGGCCAATGTTGATGAAATGCTCAACAATTCTCAGTTAAATGAGAAGCTCAATGCAATGATCTTGAATCATCCTGATAAAGATTATTGTGGGCTGTTTAAGCAATTGATGAAGGAGACAGCCAATTATTGATCAAAGACAAGACTTAAAACTAAAGTCTTGCAAGCAAGCAAAGACCGTCTAAAATTGAAAGATACTCGGCAAGATCCTTTTCAATTGGAACACATTGAAAAGGGACTTAAGCGGGCAAAGAGAAGTAGAAGGGAACCAAAGAAGAAAAGATGAATGATTGTAAGTATTTTCTTTTGAAAAATGTTCATTTTTTTGGTTTAATGAACTGATTGAGAAATGTTTATAGTCCAAGTCAGGCTCTTCATCTGAATTTCATACTTCAGTGGAAGAGACTGAATAATCATGGGGTTGGTGCCATTGGAATCTTATTCCTTTTCAAAGGATGAAGCAGACACAATGGAGGAGTCAAAAAGCTCATCTTTGGTGAGTGGTGATTCCTTTAATTAGATTAGATTTTTGGATGACTAATTTTTGATTTAGGAAGTAAAATACCTCAATCAAATACCTGGGAACTTACATAAATTTTTGGGTCAGTTTTGGGACCCAGTTGGTGATGGAAATTGTGGTTATAGAGTCATTGCTAAATCACTTGGGTATGATGAGGATGGATGGTTAAAAGTTTGGAAAAAAAAGGTTGAAAAATTGAGGAAAAATAAGGTGTGCTATTCTAAGATCCTTGGTGGAAGTAAAGATTTTGAAAAGATAGAACAGAGACTTGATGTAAATGACATCAATGAAAAGATTCCCTCTTCAAAATGGCTTTCAGAGCTTGACATGGGTCTAATAATAGCTGATACTTATGGAAGACTAATCTGTTTCATTTCATTGGATTCATGCTGTTCTTTTAATCCTATGAAAATGGATTTAAAAGAACAATCAGATCCTATGTTCATCTGCTTTGTTAAAAATAACCATTGGATCCAGCTTGTACTTAAGGGAGATTTGATTCCAATCCTGCCCATAGTTTCCAAACCATTTTCCATTATTTCTAAACAAGCAGCTAGTTGGGTTGATTACCTCAACAATCAACTCAAGTTGTATTATAACTTCTAGATTAATTTCATCATTTGGGTTTTGTCTAGCATGCTGATATTTTAATTCTCTTAATATAAAGGGTTATCAAATTTTGAACATCATTATGTTGTGTTTTTTGAGTTAACATCATTATGATGAGTGTTTTGAATGAGATTTAAATGGTAAGTAAGTTCAAATTGTGTTGGGCTGATCCCATGACAACCTTAACTTGTGTTAAGCTTGTGATTGTATCAGCTTAACACAAGTTGAACCTTTTTTTTTGGTGTTTTTAATTTAGGGCTGGTCAAAATACTTGTATTTTTTTGGCACTTTGAATTTAGGGCTGGTCAAAAGACTTCTTGCATTTTTTTGCCCTTTTACTTTAGGGCTAGTCAAGTTGAACTTGAATTTTTTACTTGAATCTGAAGACAACTGGTTGGCTGTCTTCAGTTTTTTTTTTTTTTTTTTTTTTTTTTTTTTTTATTTTTATTTATTTATTTTTAATTGATTTTATATTATTTCTTATAGTATTTCTTATTTTTTTTGTTTTTTTAACCAAAAAATCAACTTTTTTCTTTTTTTGGTTTATTTTATACCCTTTATTTATTATTATTATTATTTTTTGCCCACAAGACTTGTAGCTGTGTGGCATGGCTACACAACACCATTTGAGCCGTGTAGAGCCCCACATGGCTCAAATGTGGTCAGGCTGTTCATGTGGCATGGAAACACAACAAAATTTGGGCCGTGTGGGGCTCTACACGACTCAAATGTAGTTGTGCTGCCACCACATGGCATTCAGGTGCCATGTGGAGTACAGCCCGACCACACTCAAATTTTGTGGGGTCTGCATGGCTCAGGTGTAGCCGTTGAGGGGTGCCACACGGCTCATTTGACGTGTGAATTTAACATCACCTGTCATTTTCACCTTAAGAAATTCCTTCAAAAAACCAAACAATTCAAAAAATTGAATTTTATCATTGGATTTTTTGATCCTTTTGTTTGCCTTTTAAAATATTTTTTTTGGGGGATTCAACCTTTCAGAAATTTAAAAATAGAAAAAAATATATTCTTATTACTTTTTAAAGATCTTTTGGATTCATGAATAAACATTAAAAAATTCATCCAAAAAATCAAAAATAAAAAAAAAATATGGATAAAAATTTTACATTTTATTCAACTATGATTGTTTTTATGTTTCTACTTTATTTTCCTGGAGGGAACAAAAGCTCATTACCAAGCTATAAATCTTTCTGAATAATGATTTTCCAAGATTTGCAATACTTGTTCACAAAGCTTTTCCAAAGTGGATCTAACCTGGGAGCTGGCCAATGATCAGACTTGAACTTGAATGAAACTATATGTTTGAAATCTTCTAAAATAATGAAGCAAATAGGAGAAGATTTGGAACTTGGAGTGGGAGGGGAATTCAAAGGAAGATAAGTGAAAGGCATTAAAGAAGAAAACAGAACCACTTGACACTTATATTTTTCAGCCAGAAGGAAAAAATGGCATGGAAATTTTATCCACATATTTATGGGAGCCAGGCAATAAAGGTGGTTTGGTTGCCTTCTTGCTTCTTGGAAAGTTTCACCCCAGATATAACACCTTAATGTTGTGTCCTTGAAGATTGGGTTTTAATCAAGTTCTTTCACCATTCATTTCCTGAATTCAATCCAGTATTCTGAGTTCCTCCCCAAACTAATGGCTGCTGCTCTAAAGCAACAGTTCCCATCCCCTATAAAATCTTGAACATGTGATTTATGTGGAATGGCTGTTTTTGGGGAAAGAAAATCTTTGTATGGGAACTAAAAACAAAAATCAGGATTTTTTATAAAATAAGATATGGTCTCAAGATAAAACTTACTTTTTCATTGAGAATTGTTCAAACATTCCAGAAGAAGAATACAATAATCTGCGGGAAACCTGAGGGAATAAAAGGCTTCAACTGGCCAATGATAAATTTGATTTTTTTTGCTTTTTTTTTGGTTTTTTGAAGGAATTTTTTAAGGTAAAAGGATGATTCCTAAAAATAAAAAAGAAATATTGGAATTCTCTTTGAATTTTGGTTGAACTTCCTGATAGCTGAAATAACCCAAAAAAATTATGAAAAAAGCCAAAATAAGGATCTAAAAACCCATGGAAAAAGTTTTTGTGGCAGAATTGTTTAATTTTTTTTCCATTTTTTGAGGGGTTCTAATGCCTCCAAAATTATTTTTTTTTTTTTTGGGGGGGGGGGGTTTGAAACCCCAGCTATGGGACTGTGGCATCAGAAGTAAAAAAAATGAATTCTTGAAATGCCCCTGAAATAAAGTATTTGTTTGTGTAGCAGCAGAGGTGCATAACGGCAGGTAGACATAATATTTTGTGAAATAAAGGATCGGGGGAATGAGAAAATTAATTCCCTTTAATTAAAACTATTTACTAGGCAAATGATAAAAAATGAACCATGATCATGAAAAGGGTGATGATAAATTCACAACTCAAATGAGTCATGTACATGACTCAAATGGGCTGTGTGGCATGCTACATGACTTGACTGTAGTCGTGTAGCCCGCACACAATGGTACCGTGTTGTGTGGCACCCTACAAGACTAAATTTGAGTAGTGTGGGGTTGTACACAACTAAAATGTAGTCTTTTTCCTTGCAACAAGACTACAGGCATTGTGGGCCAAAAAAAAACTAAAAAACTAAAATGAATTGAATAAAAAAAAAAAAAAAAACAGAAATAAACCAAAAAAACAAAATAAGGTGATTTTTTGGTTAAAAAAAATAAATTAATTAATTAATTAATAAATCAAGTAGTTAAAAAATCAATCAATCAATCAATCAATAAGTAAATAAACAAATCAATAAATGAATAAATAAATAAATAAATAAATGAATAAATAAAGAAATTAATAAAGAAATAAATAAATAAATTAATCATTGAATAAATAAAAGAATAAATGAATAAATACATATATAAATAACAAAATAAATCAATTATTAAACAAACAAACAAACAAACAAATAAATAAATAAATAAATAAATAAATGGTGTTTGAAACAATCCATTTGACGCATGTATGGGCCCCCACGCGTCAATTGGGCCCTGTAGAGCCCTACACAACTCCCACCCAACTGGTAGTTGTGAATTTATCATCACCCTTATGAGAACTGATCTTTTGGTTGTGTCAATGAAAGGTCCTTGAATTTCTTGTAGAATGCCAAAAAAAATTCAAATGGTTTTGGAATTTATTTTATTATTTCAATTTACCAACCAAATACTCAATATTAGCATTGAAAATACTGGATGGGTGCATATAGGACTGATTTAATTGAGAAAGGACAGTGATTTTGAAAATTTCTATTCAAAATTACTTACATAACCTATAATTTATCAAAATATCTGTTGAGATATGATCAATGCTTTCATGCAGTCTTCAGGACCTCAGTCCCTCCATGCTTGTAGTTGGTTACTCAGTCATCATATGTCCTCACAAAATGAAATTATCATTGAACTCTACAAGCATATCTTGACCACCTGGAAGAAAGCGTCCTTAGTATAGTTGGTAGTACACTTGCCATGCACATGATACACCTGGGTTCAATTCCCAGAGGACACATGCTATTTTCACAATCTTAAAGTATCTTCTGCCTTAAAAAATTTGGAAATTAATCTTACCCCACTCACTTACTAAAAATTTCACTAAGATTAAAAATTAAGACAGGAATAATCCAACAGAAAAAAAAGAAATTAAACTGACCCCCAACCAGTGGAATGCTTGTTCAATGCTTGAAAAACTTCAATCCGCTTGCAAATTTATCCCAAGCCTATTTGATATTTTATCTGTTTTTTTTCCAGCTCTTTCTTTTTTTGAATTTTATCTAAAACAATGTATAGAATCATTAATTAATCTTTATAAATCCAGGTTTGTGTGTGCCAAAGCTTTTTTAAAAAAATAGATAATTTATAGCAGGGAACCAGCTTGAATCAAACCAAACAAAAAGACTTTGGGATTGATATTTCATCCCAAAAGCAAAAAATTAATTTATTTGGAGTTGTTTTTGGGCAGGAAAAATCTTAATTAGGATTAATGTTTATTAAAAATGGATGGGATCTTCAGAAATTAATTTTTTGAATCACTTGACTCAATCAGATTGAGGACACATGTTAACATCAAAAGATTTCACACAAATGAAATTTTAGGTTTTAAAAACAACTGGAATACATTAAGAATACCACCATCCAAAAAGATTTTGGATTGGGGATTTTTCAATAGTAAGTTGTTTGGAATATATATTTGTTTTTATCGCTGCCAGTCTTTCCAAGTAATTTTGATTGAACTAGGGTATGATTTATTGGAAGAAAAGAAATTCAAATCCAATTTGGATGAAGGTGTTGAAGCCATGCAAAAGGACAGTCTAAATATGCATGAAATTTCCTTTTTTCAATCTTAAATGAATAAGTTGTCCCCCAGAACTTTTCCCAAAGATCTGAGGGAATATTTATTCATTTAGGATTGAAAAAAATGCCCCAAGGTCTGGGGGGAAGTTTGGACTCTATCTTGAAAATTTTGTGGAATTAATTCATATTGGCCATCTTTTAAACATAAATTTAAGGGTGATGTTGAATTCACAGCTCCAGTTGTGTGGGAGCCCTTTCCATGGCTTCAGTTGTGTTGGAGCCGTGTGGGGCCCCACACAGCCTGTGGGAGTTGTGTAGGGCCCCACACAACCTGTGTGAGTTGTGTAGGGCCCCTCAACGGTGGGGTCCCATACACTACTCCATATAATTTATAATTATTTATTTGGTGATGCTAAATTCATGGATCCAACCATGTGGTAGTCGTGCAGGGCCCTACATGGCTCAAATGAGCTGTGGGGGCCCCAAGACGACTACAAAGGGCCATTTCAAACACACACAACCCCTGGGGGGTTGTGTACGAGCTGTGTAGCCCCCAAACACTGCTCATTTGAGCCATGTACCCCCTTACACCACTCAAATGAGCCATGTTTGGGGGTGCACGACCCCCTGGAAGTTGTGCCAGAATTTTGGGCACCCCCTGGACCCCACTTGGGTTCTGTCAACCCAAATTTGGGATTAACACATACTTTGTGGGACTGTTGTTCCACACCTAGCAATCCCAAAGAGACATTAAAGTGAAACTTAAGTGAAATTAAAGTGAAAACTCAAATCATGAATCATATAAAAATCTGCAAACAATTCTTTCACAACTCAAAAGTGAGCAAAATTTGTTTGATCAATTTAAAGTTGGATTGAATACTGAAATATACCATAGCATTTTTTTGCATGGGAACAGGGAAAAGCCCTCCTTCTTCTGACATGGCTGTGTGGAAGGTCTACATTTATAGTGCCATCAAAAAAGCTTTGGAAAAAGAAAGAAAGGATTTGGGTAATGAAAAATTGGAAGCACCAATTTCATCCTCATCAAGGGTGAAAATTTAGGAACAAAATGATTAAAAAATGGAAATGACCGCTGGTGGTGAGTAACATTTTATGTTATTGGTCTTTGCGGTATTTAACTTGATTGAAACTGATGGAGTGCATGCCATCAATAAAACTATGTAACTATGGCAGATCCACTTGACCCACCTCCCTTGAGAGCTTTTCCTACTAGGGAAGAGGCACAAAACTATTGTCAAACATGGGCAATTAAGCATGGTTACGCTTTAACAGTTTTCAACTCAAAGCATGACCAATATGTGGATTTAGCCTGTGATAGACATGGTTCCTATTCAGGAAATCTTCTTACCAAACATCCTAGACAAACTCACACAAGGAAGGTTGGGTGCAAGTTTTTAATCCATGCAACGTGCACAAAGGCATACCCCTTGTGGCGCCTCTCCTACAAAGAAACCCAACATAACCATCAATCATCTGAACATCCCTCTGTGCATCCTCAACTGAGGAGAATCTTGGGGGTGGCCTTAGAAAATCTTGTAGAAGGCATGAATGATGGGCTCAATAAGTTACAACTGAAGAGAAAATTGAGAAAGATTGATGAGGGGGATTATGTTGATGACCAAACAATCTATAACACTAAGCAGAAGGTCACACTTGTAGAACTAAAGGGAAAAAGTGTCATGGAGGTACTATATGAACAGCTTGAAGAAACAATTTGGATTCACTGGTCAAAGTTCAGTGGAGAGGTTTACTTGGAGGCCCTGTACTTAGCACATCCAGAGGCAGTAAAGCTTTCAAAACAATTCCATCATATTGCTATGTTGGATTGTACTTATAAAACAAACAAGTACAAAAACCCACTATTGCATGTTGTAGGAATGAAAGCCAATCGGAAAACTTTCACAAAAGCTCTTGTTTTTATAAAAGAAGAAACATTTGAGCTCTAAAGTTGGTCTGTAAATGCATTAAAGGAGTTGGTTTATGATCCTGAGAGACTTCAAAAAGTCTTTGGGACAGACCATCAAAAAGCTCTGATTCTTGAAATTGAAACTAGTTGCCCAGAGTCATCAAGACAATGTTGCACTTGGCGCTTGTCTAAAAACATACAAGCAAACTGTAACATGCGCTTTGTTAATGACATTGGAGGATGGAAAAGCTTTATGAATCTCTGGGCAAAGTATGGGGCCTCAAAGACCAAGGAGGAGGTGGAGGTCAATGATGTGGAACTCAGAGTAGGTCCAAATGACTGCTTCTTATTCTTCCTAGTTTTGGGTTCTGACCTTTTGACTTGTATAGTGTTTCTTGAAAGACTAGAAGGATGTACTCAAGTATATGGAAACTAACGTTTTCCCTATCAAAGAGATGTTTGTAACAGCATGGACTTGTATAAACCCAGATTTTGGAAAAAAACAACATCTTGGATTGAAAGGGCCCATTCAAATCTCAAATGATCTCTCAAAAACTCTTTGGGAAACTTGTTGGATGTTTGGAAAATTCTTGAACAAACAGTTTAAAATCACATTAATTCAGTTCATGCATCACTTTAAAAATCTCAAAATAAGTTAGGGACAGTTCTTCCACCTGAATTGTTACCATTGGGTTACAAATTTTCTTTAGAGGCAATCCATCTTGTTAGGGAACAATTTGAGAAGTTCAAAAGTGATCATGATTGCAAAGTCTGCACCAAGAGACTATGGGTTTTCCATGTTCCCATCAAATAGGCAACCTTCTAGAATTCAGAGGATCTGTGGTACCCAAAGATGTTCATCCTCAGTGGAGGTTGGACTAAGACCCTTGCAGTCCTTGTTCTTTAAGTTGGCTTAATTTGGATTGTTCAAGTCACTATGTGATTAATGCTTTTTGATTAATGAATCCCAATTCACTAATGGTTGATCCTTTTGAATTTTTCCAGTGCAACGTTGATGAAATGCTAAGCATTGCTCAGTTGATTGAAAGATTCAATGCAATGATCTTGGAATCTCCAGATCATGATCAAAGCGGCCTATTGAAGTATATCATTCAGAAGATTAGAAAATCTTGATTGAAGCCAGGACTTGAACCTCAAGTCTTACAATCAAGTAGGGGCTAGCCAAAATTGAAAGATACATGGCAAGAACCATCTCAGTATGAGCTTTTTGAAAAAAAACTCAAGGGGGAAAAAAGAACTAGAAGGGATCAAAACAGGAAAAGAAAAAAGATTGTAAGTCTTTTCTTTTGGGATATGTTCATTATTTTTGGTTTAATGAACTTAGTTACTAACTAATGATGAATTGCTAGTCAAAGTTGGCAGAATCTGAATCTCAATTTCATATTTCAGAGGAAGAGACTGACCCTGAATTTAACATTAACCCTATTTTTTATTTGTTATTTGTTATTTGTTATTTGTTATTTGTTATTTGTTATTTGTTATTTGTTATTTGTTATTTGTTATTTGTTATTTGTTATTTGTTATTTGTTATTTGTTATTTGTTATTTGTTATTTGTTATTTGTTATTTGTTGTTTCTTATTTGTTATTTGTTATTTGTTATTTGTTATTTGTTATTTGTTATTTGTTATTTGTTATTTGTTATTTGTTATTTGTTATTTGTTATTTGTTATTTTTTATTTGTTATTTGTTATTTGTTATTTGTTATTTGTTATTTGTTATTTGTTATTTGTTATTTGTTATTTGTTATTTGTTATTTGTTATTTGTTATTTGTTATTTTTTATTTGTTATTTGTTATTTGTTATTTGTTATTTGTTATTTGTTATTTGTTATTTTTTATTTTTTATTTGTTATTTGTTATTTGTTATTTGTTATTTGTTATTTGTTATTTGTTATTTGTTATTTGTTATTTGTTATTTGTTATTTGTTATTTGTTATTTGTTATTTGTTATTTGTTATTTGTTATTTGTTATTTGTTATTTGTTATTTGTTATTTGTTATTTGTTATTTGTTATTTGTTATTTGTTATTTGTTATTTGTTATTTGTTATTTGTTATTTGTTATTTGTTATTTGTTATTTGTTATTTGTTATTTGTTATTTGTTATTTGTTATTTGTTATTTGTTATTTGTTATTTGTTATTTGTTATTTGTTATTTGTTATTTGTTATTTGTTATTTGTTATTTGTTATTTGTTATTTGTTATTTGTTATTTGTTATTTGTTATTTGTTATTTGTTATTTGTTATTTGTTATTTGTTATTTGTTATTTGTTATTTGTTATTTGTTATTTGTTATTTGTTATTTGTTATTTGTTATTTGTTATTTGTTATTTGTTATTTGTTATTTGTTATTTGTTATTTGTTATTTGTTATTTGTTATTTGTTATTTGTTATTTGTTATTTGTTATTTGTTATTTGTTATTTGTTATTTGTTATTTGTTATTTGTTATTTGTTATTTGTTATTTGTTATTTGTTATTTGTTATTTGTTATTTGTTATTTGTTATTTGTTATTTGTTATTTGTTATTTGTTATTTGTTATTTGTTATTTGTTATTTGTTATTTGTTATTTGTTATTTGTTATTTGTTATTTGTTATTTGTTATTTGTTATTTGTTATTTGTTATTTGTTATTTGTTATTTGTTATTTGTTATTTGTTATTTGTTATTTGTTATTTGTTATTTGTTATTTGTTATTTGTTATTTGTTATTTGTTATTTGTTATTTGTTATTTGTTATTTATTATTTATTATTTATTATTTATGATTTAATATTTAATATTTATTATTTAATATTTATCATTTATTTATTTATTATTTATTATTTATTATTTATTATTTATTATTTATTATTTATTATTTATTATTTATTATTTATTATTTATTATTTATTATTTATTATTTATTATTTATTATTTATTATTTATTATTTATTATTTATTATTTATTATTTATTATTTATTATTTATTATTTATTATTTATTATTTATTATTTATTATTTATTATTTATTATTTATTATTTATTATTTATTATTTATTATTTATTATTTATTATTTATTATTTATTATTTATTATTTATTATTTATTATTTATTATTTATTATTTATTATTTATTATTTATTATTTATTATTTATTATTTATTATTTATTATTTATTATTTATTATTTATTATTTATTATTTATTATTTATTATTTATTATTTATTATTTATTATTTATTATTTATTATTTATTATTTATTATTTATTATTTATTATTTATTATTTATTATTTATTATTTATTATTTATTATTTATTATTTATTATTTATTATTTATTATTTATTATTTATTATTTATTATTTATTATTTATTATTTATTATTTATTATTTATTATTTATTATTTATTATTTATTATTTATTATTTATTATTTATTATTTATTATTTATTATTTATTATTTATTATTTATTATTTATTATTTATTATTTATTATTTATTATTTATTATTTATTATTTATTATTTATTATTTATTATTTATTATTTATTATTTATTATTTATTATTTATTATTTATTATTTATTATTTATTATTTATTATTTATTATTTATTATTTATTATTTATTATTTATTATTTATTATTTATTATTTATTATTTATTATTTATTATTTATTATTTATTATTTATTATTTATTATTTATTATTTATTATTTATTATTTATTATTTATTATTTATTATTTATTATTTATTATTTATTATTTATTATTTATTATTTATTATTTATTATTTATTATTTATTATTTATTATTTATTATTTATTATTTATTATTTATTATTTATTATTTATTATTTATTATTTATTATTTATTATTTATTATTTATTATTTATTATTTATTATTTATTATTTATTATTTATTATTTATTATTTATTATTTATTATTTATTATTTATTATTTATTATTTATTATTTATTATTTATTATTTATTATTTATTATTTATTATTTATTATTTATTATTTATTATTTATTATTTATTATTTATTATTTATTATTTATTATTTATTATTTATTATTTATTATTTATTATTTATTATTTATAATTTTTTATTTTTTATTTTTTATTTTTTATTTTTTATTTTTTATTATTTATTTTTTATTATTTATTATTTATTATTTATTATTTATTATTTATTATTTATTATTTATTATTTATTATTTATTATTTATTATTTATTATTTATTATTTATTATTTATTATTTATTATTTATTATTTATTATTTATTATTTATTATTTATTATTTATTATTTATTATTTATTATTTATTATTTATTATTTATTATTTATTATTTATTATTTATTATTTATTATTTATTATTTATTATTTATTATTTATTATTTATTATTTATTATTTATTATTTATTATTTATTATTTATTATTTATTATTTATTATTTATTATTTATTATTTATTATTTATTATTTATTATTTATTATTTATTATTTATTATTTATTATTTATTATTTATTATTTATTATTTATTATTTATTATTTATTATTTATTATTTATTATTTATTATTTATTATTTATTATTTATTATTTATTATTTATTATTTATTATTTATTATTTATTATTTATTATTTATTATTTATTATTTATTATTTATTATTTATTATTTATTATTTATTATTTATTATTTATTATTTATTATTTATTATTTATTATTTATTATTTATTATTTATTATTTATTATTTATTATTTATTATTTATTATTTATTATTTATTATTTATTATTTATTATTTATTATTTATTATTTATTATTTATTATTTATTATTTATTATTTATTATTTATTATTTATTATTTATTATTTATTATTTATTATTTATTATTTATTATTTATTATTTATTATTTATTATTTATTATTTATTATTTATTATTTATTATTTATTATTTATTATTTATTATTTATTATTTATTATTTATTATTTATTATTTATTATTTATGATTTATAGTTTATAATTTATTATTCATTATTTATTATTTAGTGGAGGCTACAAAACTTGATTTTAGTTGTTTAGCGTTACGTAAAACTCAAATGGGACGTGTAGCATGCCACACAGCCCATTTGAGTCGTGTAGCTTACCACACGGACCATTTGAGCTGTGTAGCATGCCACACGGTTCATTTGAGTTGTGTAGGGTGCCACACAGCCCATTGAGTCGTGTAAACAACTGAAAGAGCCGCGTGCAGAGTTGTTTACAGGGCTCAATGAGCCGTGATCCCTAAAATCAAACAGTCAATTCCACATGTTCAAAATAGATAAATCCATTGACCCTGGTTTTTCATTAAATTTTGAAGGGCCTGAAAATCAATTTAAAAAATTTAAAATAACTTCAATATGTTCCACCCCCTTTTCTAAGAGAAAAGCTCCAACATCTTTGGCTGGATTATATCTACATGTAAAAAGGTTAAGATACATTTCAAGAAAAGTGTTAGGTGCATACTACAAAATATTAATTCCACTCATAAAAACTTCTAGACCATTCATTTGTTGGAAAGAAATTGACCAGGGTTTGTTAAAGGGTAGCAGCCAGGAAATCTGAATAGTTGAATGGTTAAATATGACATTTGACAAATTTAGCAACACTGTAGTCTAAAAATATCCTTTGAAAGATCTTTCAAAATCTATTCAGTACAAAGAAGATGCTGTTGAATCAATGACAAAATTCAACAACAGATTGAAATCCATCATGAGAATATATCCAACAAAGGTAGATGCAGGGAAATCAGGAGGGAAGATAAATAATAGAAGCTTTCAAATTCTCCTCATAAGTTGATTTGCTATAATGGTATCACCAAACTGGAATATTAGCAAGGGGAATGGAAATTGGAAAGACATTATAGATTGATTTTATCTTACTGACTCACTGATCATTTTTCTCCACTTCTGTTGTGGAGCTTTTGAAGCTAATTATCCAGCTTTGCATAATGATCCAATAAGAGTAACCAATTTTTTTAAATGAGATAATTGTGCTTTTTAAGGAATGAAGCTACAATAATGCTTTCATTTTTTAGTTATATAATGACCTTCTTTGATAAATTGTTCAGAAATTCAATTTTGAAAGTTCTTATACTGATTGAAAATCTGAAAAATTTACTATTAACCAAAAAATGGGTAAAAAGACCCTGAAAAAATTTCAAAAGTTGAGGAATATTCTGTTAGTATGAATAAAATAGCCAATCACACACTCAATAGCCTTTTTTGTTGGCAATGATAAGATTATGAGAAATTGTTTCAAAGCTTAAAGACTTAAGTAAATATTCTTGCAATACTGTTGTTCTTATCAAAGTTGTGATGTATATACATGTCCATATTTGTGAGTAAATTAGGTCAAAGAAAAGGTTTTAGAACAGGATTTCTTTTTTTGAAATGAATAAGGATCCAGCTGGAGTGGGATTTTTTTGCCAATTTCAAGGTCTGGAGTTTCAGAAGTCACATTGCCCCAAGATTTAGTTGTTTATTGAACTTTGAATGTTTTTTGGAAAACAGTTGATTTTTTATAATGAATTTCAAAGAACAAAGAAATTGGTAAAAAATTGGAATAATATATATCCAGATAATTTTCTGATCATAAATAAAAAAAATATACACAAAATTATAAAGAAAGATTGAGGTAAAATCAAACCTCCTTTCAAGAATGAATACTATTTGATTTCATATTTGTTACAAAAAATTTCAAAAGAAGTTGTGGTGTGGGTATTTGGGAGTTATTTGGATAGATTCCCTTAATTATGACAGAGTTACAACCCATTTGGAACCAAGTTGAAACATTTTTAGAGGGTGGCACATGCTAGCATTTGCCTCCATTTCTCCCCTGGTCTATGATTTGGGCGCTTCAGGGAACAAAATCAGTCTGAAATTGGGGATTGCAAGGAAAACTATTTATAACATCCTCAAGTGCTTTGGGGATTGAGGGACCATCAAGTCTTCAAACCAATCTGGAAAACCTTGAAAACTAGCATATGGGGATCTTTGTGAGCTGGGCCCAATCATCCAGAATAAATGTAATTTGAAGGCCCCCAAGATCTTCCATTTGATTGTGCAAGACATGTCAACTTGAATGATTTGACAAAGAGCCCATGAATTGGGCTCCTCTTCAAGGGTGCCTGCCAAGAATCCCAATTTGATGGATTAAAAAAATAAAAGACGCCTCACCTTTTCTTGAAATCAAATCCATTGGACCAAAGAAGATTGGATGAAGCTATTTGGACCAAAAAAATCAAGCTTCAAAATTGGCAAGAAGTTGAAGCAATTCATGGTCTGGAGCAACCCTCAAGAAAAATTGAAACCAGATTGCTTAGCCACAACATTTAAGAGTGGGAGGTCTTCAGTTATGTTCTGGGGTGATTTCATTGGTTAAAGCACCTCCCCAATCATCATCATGCCACCAAAACAGCAAACTGCAAAGGATTTCATCAAAATTGTTTACAAAGAGGTTCTTGGCCCCCTTAATCTCAAGATTTGATAAAACCAATTTTTGATGAATGGAATACAGGGGCCCAGCCCATAATGTCAAAATAAGTAACAACTGAAAACACTACAAAGGGATCAAAAAATTGTTTGGAAAGCTCAATAAACCAACCTCCATGCAATCAGGAACTTATGGAAAAGTTTGAAATTTAACATCCAAAAAATTAACCAATCAAAGAACATCCCAGAGATGGAAACAGCACTCCAAAGCACCTAGGAAATATTTCTATATCAAACCCTCAAAAGTTTTAGAATTTTGGTTTCATATATTTGACTTTTACTGGATTTATAAGTATTATTGATTGGATTGATTCAATATTATTATTGTTAACCTTAAAGTACCATAAAAATAGGTAAAATATAACTTGGCTGTGTTATTGTATTGTGATTACCAGACTGTTTAGTCATAGCATTTCACTTTCCGTGTCACTCAAATTGCTTATGTTAATTTTAACTTATTAATTTTTTTACTCAAACACTTGTCAGCCTTTGTTGTACTTAGTCTCTATAAACCACCATGCTCTCAAGTGTAATTCAATCATCTATCCAGCCAACCAATCAACTGGAGTTCCCATTTCCTCCTGTCCTCACATCCATCATGCTTGACTTTACAAGATTCCTTCCTTTATTTATTTATTAATTTTTATTATTTTGAGCTTCAGATCTTTTTATTTTTTTACACGGTTAAAAGCCTTTGCTCAAGCTAATCCAACTATACTTCATTCAAACTGTCCGCCTTCAATAGTCTCATACTGAAAGCCAATTGTTGACTCTTTTGGCAAGGGGGGGAGATGAGGATGAGCCTTGTAATTGACTATCAAGCTCATCCTATCCACTCACTTCAAAGGCATGCACCAGCCATTGACTTAGATTGAACAATCCAGAAACAAAGACTCAAAAATCAAAGAAAATTCCCCCTTCCTCATCCCCCAATCCTCAGCCTGATGATCAAAAATTGGATCCCAAATCCTTGAAATCTCCTCCATTTCCTCCAATTCATGCATTATCTCTGGTTGATCAAAAGTTCTATGAAATTTGCATACTGTTTATTTGGAAGTCTCTAGATCTTGAAAGATTTGATCTGGAAAAACTTCAAAAACTTTGTTCCAACATAATTTCAAGACAATCAGAATAGATCAAAAGGATATGGTGGCAACTATCTACCCCGGAGTTGGAGGAATACAAATTGGATGGTTGGACAGAGTGTGAAAAATATAATGTCCAAGATTCTTGGCAGTGGGATGAAGAACCCAGGTTGACCAAATTTCTTGGCATACTAGAGTTGTGTAAAAACCTCACCAATCTGGATATCAATCTTAGACCAGTCAAATTGGATGATCAGCAAAACTTCATAATTAATCTGGAATAGGCCACTGTGGAATTTTTGGTACCCCTATCACAACTTAGAAACCTAATGTTAATCAGACTGATGGCACCATTGAATGGAAAACTGTTTAGTGAGAATTCTTGGTTATATTGATTAAGGAAATGGTTCATCTACAAAACTTTACTTGCTTGTTCATCAAAGCTCAATCACCTACCAAATAAAGCCTAAGGATGATGGAAATATCCTTGGAAGCGGACAATAGAAACAAATCTCTCTAGAAAACCTTTGATTTTGTCACAGATAAGTCCATCACGGCTCATACCAAAACAGAGTTTATAAGACGGGTTCCAAGTTTCCAGCCAATGGTCTCAATTGGAAATCCAAGTATTTGTCCAACACCCATCTTGGTTGTTTTCTTCTCTTCACAGCTCTCCTTTTTGGATTGGTGATCTTTTAACTCAACCCCCGACTAGTGGAAGCAAATTTGAAAGTGATTTCTTTTGTTTTTCCTCCTATTTGGAAAATGTTCAAATTCTTTCAATCAACCCACCACAATAAGCTCCAACAATTCACAAAATTAAATCAATGGATTTGACAAGTGTGCAGAATGGTTGATTGATTGGTTCAAGAATTGTTGGACACCAACCATCATCAATACCTCAGGCGCCTAGTAAATTTGTCCCAAGGAATCATAAACTAAATATTGAACGGCTCGACCAACCAATCAACAAACCAGTCTCAATCAATCCAATTGAATCCAATCCAAACAAATCAATCAATCAATCATCAAACCAATATTGACTGGCTCAATCAACCAAATTGACAAACCAGTCTCAATAAATCCAATCCAATTCAATGCAAACAAACCAATCAATCAATCATCAACTCAAAATAAACTGGCTTGACCAATCAATCAACAAGCAAGTCTCAATCCAATCTAATCCAATACAATAAACAGTGTTGCGTATCAGCAAGACCTGTAGCCAGTTGGATCCAAATACCTCAAGGCACTACTCTTTGCTCAATCACTCATGACTCAATCTACATACAAATAAAACAACTCAATTTTATCATTTCTACACAATTAGAATCAAATATGCTCCATTACTTCCTCCAGTGAATGTCAGGAGGGAGTGTTAGAATTCAAGTTTCATATATTTAACTTTCACTGGATTTTAAAGGATTATTGATTGGATTGATTCAATATTATTATTGTTAACCTTAAAGTACCATAACAATAGGTACAATATAACTTGGCTGTGTTATTTTCTTGTGATTACCAGACTGTTTAGTCATAGCATTTCACTTGCCACGTCACTTAAATTGCTTATGTTAATTTTAACTTATTAATTTTTGTACTCAAACAATTGTCAGCCTTTCTTGTACTTAGTCTATATAAACCACAATGCTCTCAAGTGGAATTCAATCATTTATCCAGCCAACCAATCAACCAGAGTTCCCATTTCCTCCTGTCCTCAGATCCATCACACTTGACATTACAAGCTTCTTTCCTTCATCTCTTTATTACTTTTTATTCTTTTGAGCTCCAGCTCTTTTTATTTTTTACAAAACGTTCCCTCAAACCCATGCCTGATTGTATGGAGGCTGTCATCAAGGCTGGTGGTGGTTCTACCAAATGGTGCAATCAGTTTTATGTTCCCCCCCTTTCTCATTCCTTACCATATTATTTCTCTTTTGTGAAATTCCCATCATTTTTGAATGGTACATTATTTTTTGATATTTCTTTTATCCATTGTCAATTTCAAGCCAATTTTTAACCCTTTTTTATTTTTTATTTTTTATTTTTTATTTTTTATTTTTTATTTTTTATTTTTTATTTTTTATTTTTTATTTTTTATTTTTTATTTTTTATTTTTTATTTTTTATTTTTTATTTTTTATTTTTTATTTTTTATTTTTTAATTTTATATTTTATTTTTTATTTTTTATTTTTTATTTTTTATTTTTTATTTTTTATTTTTTATTTTTTATTTTTTATTTTTTATTTTTTATTTTTTATTTTTTATTTTTTATTTTTTATTTTTTATTTTTTATTTTTTATTTTTTATTTTTTATTTTTTATTTTTTATTTTTTATTTTTTATTTTTTATTTTTTATTTTTTATTTTTTATTTTTTATTTTTTATTTTTTATTTTTTATTTTTTATTTTTTATTTTTTATTTTTTATTTTTTATTTTTTATTTTTTATTTTTTATTTTTTATTTTTTATTTTTTATTTTTTATTTTTTATTTTTTATTTTTTATTTTTTATTTTTTCTTTTTTCTTTTTTATTTTTTCTTTTTTCTTTTTTCTTTTTTCTTTTTTCTTTTTTCTTTTTTCTTTTTTCTTTTTTCTTTTTTCTTTTTTCTTTTTTCTTTTTTCTTTTTTCTTTTTTCTTTTTTCTTTTTTCTTTTTTCTTTTTTCTTTTTTCTTTTTTCTTTTTTCTTTTTTCTTTTTTCTTTTTTCTTTTTTCTTTTTTCTTTTTTCTTTTTTCTTTTTTCTTTTTTCTTTTTTCTTTTTTCTTTTTTCTTTTTTCTTTTTTCTTTTTTCTTTTTTCTTTTTTCTTTTTTCTTTTTTCTTTTTTCTTTTTTAATTTTTAATTTTTAATTTTTCATTTTTCATTTTTCATTTTTCATTTTTCATTTTTCATTTTTCATTTTTCATTTTTCATTTTTCATTTTTCAATTTTCATTTTTCAATTTTCATTTTTCAATTTTCATTTTTCATTTTTCAATTTTCATTTTTCATTTTTCATTTTTCTTTTTTAATTTTAAATTTTAAATTTTTCCTTTTTCCTTTTCTCATTTTGCATATTTCATATTTCATATTTCATATTTCATATTTCATATTTCATATTTCATATTTCATATTTCATATTTCATATTTCATATTTCATTTTTCATTTTTCATTTTTAATTTTCATTTTTTATTTTTCATTTTTCATTTTTCATTTTTCATTTTTCATTTTTCATTTTTCATTTTTCATTTTTCATTTTTCATTTTTCATTTTTCATTTTTCATTTTTCATTTTTCATTTTTCATTTTTCATTTTTCATTTTTCATTTTTCATTTTTCTTTCCCCCTACATCATCAAAATATTCAGTATCAATTCAAATTGTAAGAATGTGACTGAGACTTCTGGCCTCTCATTCCCCTTTTGAAAGTTCACAGTAGTTTTCAATTATCCATTTAGCCTCACCCTTCCAGCCCCATGCCCTGTTTTTAGGCCACCTCTATTACCCCCCATCTTTGCCCCCTTTTGATATTTTATGGTCTTTGTGCTGCTCCCCTCCTCCAAAAATCAGCACAAATTCATTGAATATAAATATTTCTAGCTCAGGAAAAAACCCCACAAACCAACCCTACTTGCAAAACCATCCAAAAATTCCAAAATTCAAACAGAAACCCATTAAAATTGACTCCAAAACCAGTGTGACCATAGGTCCTTCTTGAATTGAACATTCTCCTTGCCTAAAAAAGATAAGAAAACTGATTGGCCTGTCAACTGATGATGTTGAAACATCAACTAGCACCAAAAATAGCAGGGAATAAAATCCTACAATTAGATACCCAAAACATTGGGTATGGTCGTAATTTTTCAACAAAGAAAACACCTCACCGGTCATGGGTATTGTAATATGTTGAAATGGAAATTTTTGTTGCAAAATCTCTCATCAAGAGAAGGCTTGGAGCAACAATTCAATAGAAAAGCATCTAATTCAAATTTAAAAGATTTTAAATTCCAGAAAGAAATATGAGGAGAAATTAAAGATCAATGGCTTCTTTAAAGGATTAGGTATTGATAAGAATACAAGGCTTTTGAGAGATATCACCTCTAAGCTTTTATTGTTTTGGTTGACTAAGTTTTAACATTTTGTATTTTCAGATGGATTTCATCACAAAATTCTTGAGAAACATAGTTACATAATTCATTACCAATGCCAAACTGAACTTTAAATTGTGAAGCAAGGATCATTCATTTCCTCTCACATGCAAATTTTTGATTTTATGGGAGGAGGTAACCACCTGAATAGGATAAAAACAGTTTGCCATCCCCCCACCCTCCCATACGCCCAAACTTCCCCCCAAAAGCATTTTCAACTACTTAAAAGTAAATACACATAACACACACACACCATAACCCATACCTATTCAAACCAACTACTTCTAATCACTTAACACAAACCTAAGAAAGATTTAAAACAAATTTAAGTAAATGTTTCAACATTTCTTTGTTCTTTTTTCCCAAATTTTGTGGCAATCATTTCCCAAGTTCTGTTCAATTTTTCCAACTTTTTTCAACCTTTTTCCTGAAATTTTCTCAAATTGGTTCCAATTTTTTTCAATCTTCTTTCTCATCTTTTGTAATCTTTTATCCAATATTTTTATTGACTCTTTTTTAACTTTAATTCCACATTTTTTTCCATCACTGAAATTTATTTTGGTCTTGATTCCTTTGATTTTGCTATGGGTTTCATGTGTCTCAAAACAAAAAAAAACTTCAACAATACCACCAAGAACTTACCCTATTTTCATGGGCCCTGAAATACTTTCTCAGATCCAAGAACTAGGAGCCTTCATGAACCGCCTCAATTTAGTTCAAATCTCAGCTCACCAGCCAACCCAAATTTTGCCATGGCTGCCCCACTAGTCAAACCAGCCTCATGAATTACAAATGTGCCCATCCCTACTATTAAGCAAACCTGGGTAACCCAAAGAAATTCAAGGAAAACACTCCACCCCTCCCTACCTTGAGGGCTTTGCTGCATGTCCCCCTCCTTTCCTTGATGAATATTCTACAGATGAAAAGGACACAAAAATCCTCATGGATGCTCCTCTAAATATTTAAGAAACTCCAGGGGTTTCTGGACTCCATGGCACTATGGCTAATGGCTCATTTGAACCTATATCTGAGGATATTGTATTGATTGTTCAAGATTATGATTATACTACAACCACAATTTTTTTCTTTGTTATGCTATATTAATTTATATTAATTTATATTTATTTATATTTATTTATGTTTATTTATATTTATTCTTATTTATTTATATTTATTTATATTTATTTATATTTATTTATATTTATTTATATTTATTTATATTTATTTATATTTATTTATATTTATTTATATTTATTTATATTTATTTATATTTATTTATATTTATTTATATTTATTTATATTTATTTATATTTATTTATATTTATTTATATTTATTTATATTTATTTATATTTATTTATATTTATTTATATTTATTTATATTTATTTATATTTATTTATATTTATTTATATTTATTTATATTTATTTATATTTATTTATATTTATTTATATTTATTTATATTTATTAATATTTATTTATATTTATTTATATTTATTTATATTTATTTATATTTATTTATATTTATTTATATTTATTTATATTTATTTATATTTATTTATATTTATTTATATTTATTTATATTTATTTACATTTATTTACATTTATTTACATTTATTTATATTTATTTATATTTATTTATATTTATTTATATTTATTTATATTTATTTATATTTATTTATATTTATTTATATTTATTTATATTTATTTACATTTATTTACATTTATTTATATTTATTTATATTTATTTATATTTATTTATATTTATTTATATTTATTTATATTTATATTTATTTATTTATATTTATTTATATTTATTTATATTTATTTATATTTATTTATATTTATTTATATTTATTTCTATTTATTTCTATTTATTTCTATTTATTTATATTTATTTATATTTATTTATATTTATTTATATTTATTTATATTTATTTATATTTATTTATTTTTATTTTTATTTATTTTTATTTATTTGTATTTGTTTATATTTATTTACAATTATTTATATTTATTTATATATATTATATTTATTTATATTAATTTATATTAATTTATATTAATTTATATCTATTTATATCTATTTATATTGATTTATATTTATTCAAATTTATTTACATTTATTTACATTTATTTACATTTATTTACATTTGTTTATATTTGTTTATATTTGTTTATATTTATATTTATTGATTTTTATTGATTTATATTCATTTATATTCATTGACATTTATTTAGATTTATTTAAATTTATTTAAATTTATTTAAATGTATTTATATTTATTTAAATGTATTTATATTTATTTATATTTATTTATAGGGAATGATTTTTCTCATGCATCCATTCCTTTATTTCACGCATTTCAATGTTGTTGCGTGGTTGCACCCCTTTGATATTTCATGCAAAAATACTTTATTTCATGCAGGTTTCAAGAATTTATTTTTTTTTGTATTCTGACTGCACAGCCCAATAGTAGGGGTTCTTCAACCCCTGACAAAAATATTTGGTAATTTTGGAGGCATTAGAACCCCTTCAAAAATGAAATAAAAAATGAAAAAATTCTGTAAGAACAAATTTTTGCATGGGTTTTTGGATCCTTATTTTAGCTAATTAATTTTTTTCTTGTTTATTTCAGCTTCCAGAACTTTCAACAAAAATTCAACAAGCTTTCAAATATTTTTTTCATATTTTTTTGGATTTATGCTTTCACCTACAAGAATTCCTTCAAAAAACCCAAAAATTCAAAAACAATCAAATTTCTGTTTGGACATTTAAATAATTTTATTTTCATTTTTTTTCTGGTGATTCAAGATTTATAAAGTTTAAAAAAACATTAAAAGAGAATTTAAATATATTTTACAGATTATTTTTGATGTATTATTTTACCTTAAACATTTACATCAAAAAAGCAAAAATTTTGAAAACTTCAATTTTCTCATTGGACTTTTGGATTCTTATGCTTGCCATTTTGACTAATTTTGTTTTGGTTTTTTCAAGCTTTTATGATTTTGAAAGAACTATTAAAGAGCTTTTTAACATTTTTTTTAATAATTTTTTGATTTAATTTTTTACCTTAAAAAATCCTATCAAGAGACCAAAAAATTCAAAAAATTCAATTTTCTCACTGGATTTTTGAATCCTTTTGTTTGCCTTTATATATTTGAAGCTGCATTTTTAAAAGGATTATGTGGGGCTTTTCAAAGATGATTTTTGTCAAATTTTGAGGCACTATTTGTGTCTCAAAAACCAAACCAAACAAGTGTCATATTATTCTACTTTGAGCGCTTCACATGCATATTTTCAATATGACTGAAATTTTTTTCCTTGGACTACCACCCATCTTTGAGTGCTCCAATTATCTTATAAACCATGCCCTTGACCTGTTACACCCTCACATCACCCCCTACCACTACCACTACCACACCACACCACACCAAACCACACCACACCACACCACACCACACCACACCACACCACACCACACCACACCACACCACACCACACCACACCACACCACACCACACCACACCACACCACACCACACCACACCACACCACACCACACCACACCACACCACACCACACCACACCACACCACACCACACCACACCACACCACACCACACCACACCACACCACACCACACCACACCACACCACACCACACCACACCACACCACACCACACCACACCACACCACACCACACCACACCACACCACACCACACACACACCACACCACACCACACCACACCACACCACACCACACCACACCACACCACACCACACCACACCACACCACACCACACCACACCACACCACACCACACCACACCACACCACACCACACCACACCACACCACACCACACCACACCACACCACACCACACCACACCACCACACCACACCACACCACACCACACCACACCACACCACACCACACCACACCACACCACACCACACCACACCACACCACACCACACCACACCACACCACACCACACCACACCACACACACCACACCACACCACACCACACCACACCACACCACACCACACCACACCACACCACACCACACCACACCACACCACACCACACCACACCACACCACACCACACCACACCACACCACACCACACCACACCACACCACACCACACCACACCACACCACACCACACCACACCACACCACACCACACCACACCACACCACACCACACCACACCACACCACACCACACCACACCACACCACACCACACCACACCACACCACACCACACCACACCACACCACACCACACCACACCACACCACACCACACCACCAACCACTCATCAAAAGAACTCAACACTCCAGATACTCCCAAAAATCTGTTTTTTCTTTTATATCAATTCTATGAATGCCTCCTTCACTCAATTTCTTCTCAATATATTTCTCAACTATCAACTCTTGTCTTCAATGAATTTTTTATCAAGAATATCCCTTTTTTTGATGTCTCAAGAAAACATCCACCCACATTTCAGGTCTGTTTCAACTGTTTCACCAGGCCCACCCACCATTATCTCATTTAAACAAACTAGTGATTCAAATCCTCTTTCTCCTTATTCATCTGCTCAAACTCTTGATTCCACTCCTCTTGCCCCCCCTCCTGAGATATCATTTAATCACAAGGAGGATATGGTTGAGGCTATCCAATCATGGGAAAAGTCCCATGGATATGCAATATCTACCCAAGTACCAAATTGCAAGAATCAGGCCTATGCTTACCAATGTGATAAATCTGGGCAATATAAACCCAGCAAAGATACTTCCAAATTAAAAAAAATCAAGGAAGACCAATTTTCCTTTCAGGTTATCAGGGAATTTTTCAAAAAGATTGAGTTTTTGGGTGGTGAAGGTTCTATGTCCAGAGAACAACCATCCACCTTCTATTGATCCTTGCACTCATCCCTTCAACAGAAGAATTCTAGGGAATAAAAAAGAGGTGGTTGAAAATTTATCCATAGCTGGAGTTCCCACATTAAAAATTCTCAACTCTCTCATAAAAACCTCATCATCTCCTTTCCACACAAATCTTAACACCATTTACAACCAGGGATACCAAATTCAAAAAAATGCCCTTGATGGCAAAAAACCTGTTGAAGAAATTTTAATTGAACTCTGGAATTTGTCCTTTTACTAAACAATGAACAATGTGGATGGTCGGATTACTTCCTTATTCATTTACAACCTCATTCAATTAAATTTATCAAACTTTTCCCAAATCTCATTATGATTGACTGTACATATACACCAACAACAAATTTTGAATTCCCCTTCTCCATATTCTTGTGGTAGATAATATTTTCATAAGCTTCTCAGTTGCCTTGTATTGTTTATCTCAAGAGAAAAAACAGAACTATGATTGGGCCCTGACTCTTCAGAATTTTAGAAGATAAGGAACCTAGTGTGATTGTGACAGACAAGGAATATGCACTTATTAGTTCAATAACAAAAGTTTTTCCTTCCTCTCAGCATCTTCTCTGTGCATCTTCTCTGTGTCTTGAACATATTCAAGAATATTCAAACCCATTTCTGGAAGCAGTTCAAATCAGAATATGAATTGAAGCTATTCCAGAAACAATGGTATCCGTTGGTCTATTCAAAATCAGAAGGCACTTATCAGGAAAACTTCATAAAAAATTCTCTTGTCTGGAATGCTCCAACTTCTGACTACCTTCTTGAAAATTAGATTCCCCTAAAAAGAAAATTTGTCTCCTATTCGGAAAACAAACAATTTCACTTTGGAAACAAAAGTACTTCAAGAATAGAAGGTCCTTGATCATATATTACAAGATTCATCAATTCTTCTATTGGCACTTTCTGTAATTTAGTTCAAAAAATATACAGTTCCATCAAAATGCAATATTGTGAGAGAATCATTGAAGCCTTTCATCAAAAATTCAAGAATGTAATTGGTTTGCCTCACTGTGTGGATCATATTTCCGGAATAATCAGCCCCTAAGCCCTCCAAATAATTCACTCATTCCATCAAGTTCCTGAATCTTCCACCAATTGCATCAACTGTGATTAATATTGTTACATGGGTATACCACGTATTCACAAAATAAAATTGGCTATCAGAAAGGGTGAACTCTTAAAAATTGATGATTTTCATCCTCACTGGAATTTTAAAGCTCCCTTATCAGTGAGTTTATTTCTTTTGTTTTTGGATTCAAGCTCAAATTAATAATTTCCTGATTAATTTTGATTTCTCCAGTTAACTATGAACCCTGATTCAACTGAAGAATCTGAAAAACTTGAAGTTCCTACAAGAGAAAGGAATGAAAACCTATATTTCACTGAACTGTTTCAACAATTTAGAAATTGGCCACATGGAGAATAGCTATATCATCTTGGTGAAAGCACAAAGCTATATAGTGGAAGATATTAACTTACTCTGATTGAAGAGCCAAATTCCAGTGAAAGATCCAAAGTTGGAGGAAGACCCAAATGAGCAGCCAATAATTTCAAGAAGATCTTTCAGTCCTCAAGCAAAAAATATTCATCTGGTTTTGAATATTTAGAAGAAGCAAAGAGGAGAGGAAGGCCAGAGAGGAAATTCAAAGCAAATTCCAAGTTAAGTCACCATTCTTTGGAAAAAATAATATATAAAATTTCATAATTATTTTTTTCCTTATGTGTTCAGGTTTCAAGAATGTGAAAGAAAATCCAAGGGAAGGGGAAGGGAAAAAAGAAGGAGGAATCAGAGGAAGAGGTAATTTTATATTTTAGTCATTTTTTCAGAAATGGTTTGTTTTTTTCAATGAGTGCTTGTCCTCTTAATAACATAGGGTAAATTTCTGACCAAAGAGGAATATTCAGAAGATGAAGAGGTGCCAGATTTGGATGAAGGAGGAGATTCAGCATCTGAAGAGCTTCCAGATTGGGATTTTATTAAAATGGTGGGCTTTCACTGTTTTTTTGGTTGGTTGATTTTCTGTATATTATTTTTCATTAATTTTTTCATTCAAACTTTGATCAGAGGTCTCGAACCATTGTGAATAAGCACGTTGCTTCTCCTGATTACAATCCTGGGACAAGAGCCAAGAGACTAAAGGTGTACCATGGAGATGGTGATTCTCCTTACCATCCTCCTTCAAGGACGTTATTAGCAGCCCCAAAAATCAGTGAGAAAGTGAGTACATTTTCTTTTTTGTCATTTTTTAATTTTTTCTGATTTTGTTTTAGGTTATTCCTCTAGGCTTCCTGCACATTATTACATTCTTCTTCTGGAATGTTTGACCAAGTATCAATTGAAGAAGTGAGTTTTATATTTATACCATATTTTCAGTTATTAAAGAGTCTGATTTTTGGTTTTAGTTCCAATACAAAAAAAATATTTTCCCAAAGACAGCCATTCCAAATATATTCCATGTTCAAGATTTCATAGGTGATGGGAACTTTTGCTTTAGAGCAGCAGCCATTTTTTTGGGGAGTAACTCAGAATACTGGATTGAATTCAGGAAATAAATGGTGAAAGAGCTTGATTCAAACCCAATCTTCAAGGACACAAAATTACTGCATGATATCTGGGTTGAAACTATCCAAGAATTAAGAAGGCAACTGTACCACCTTTATGGCCCATCTCCCATTAATATGTCAATAAAATTTCCATGCCATTGTTTCCTTCTGGCTGAAACATATAAGTGTCCAGTTTTTCTGTTTTCTTCCTTAATGCCTTGAACTTATAGTCCTTTGAATTTCCCTCCTGCTCCAAGTGCCAAATTTTCTCCTATTTTATTCATTCTTTTAGAAGATTTCAAACATATAGTCACATTCAAGGTTGAAGCCTGATCATTGGCCAGCTCCCAGGTTACATCCACTTTAGAAAAGCTTTGTGAAAAAGGATTTGAAATCATGGAAAAAAATTGTTCACAAATATTTAGAGCTTGGTGAAGACTTTTTTTCCCTCCAAGAAAATAAAGTAGAAACATAAAGCCAATCATATTTGAATAAATTTTAATATTTGTATCCATATTTAATGGAGCTTTTTAAGGTAAAATAATACATCCATAAAATATGAAAAGAATATTTAAATAGTCTTTTAATTTTGTCTCCCTTTTACAAATATTGAATCACCAAAAAAAAAGAAATAAAAATAAAAATAAAGGAGTCAAATGTTGAAAGAGAAATTTAATTTTTTTGAATTTTTGTGCTTTTTATGGGAATTCTTTAAGGTGAAAGGATGCATGCAAAAAATATGAAAATAAAAAATTTTAAAGCTCTTTGAGTTTTTTTCAAAATTTTTGGCAGCCAAAAAACACAAAAAAAAACAATTAAAATAGTAAAAATAAGGATCCAAAAACCCATGCAAAGATATGTTTTTACAGATTTTTTTCACTTTTTGATTGCATTTTTAAAGGGGTTCTAACGCCTCCAAAAGTACCAAATATTTTGGTTAGGGGTTTAAGAACCCATACTAAGGGGCTGTTCAGTCAGAATTGAAAAAAATGAATTCTTGAAATTTGTGTGAAATAAAGTTTTTTTGCATGAAATATCAAACGGGCGCGACCAGGCAACAAGATCAAAATGTGTGGAATAAGTGTTCGGATGCGCGAGAAAAATAATTCTTTATTTATATTTACCTATATTTATTCATATTTATTTATGGGCATCAATGGCCCAGCCATCACCACAACATGGAAGTGTGATACCACCCCTGAAATGGTCATGCAAGTCCAGTTTTCAAATCCCAGTAGACCCTCCCTCTGGTGGCTACCCCTTCTACCTTGGATTAATACACCCACCCCTTTCAAACTGTAAAAACCCTTTATTAGTCTGCCCTTTGGAGCATGGATGTATTATTCAATTTTCAATACCAATTACTCAATCAGAGTAGATTTCAAATTCATGTTACAACAGAAACTATTGAATACTGCTTCACTGTGGCATTGTCCCATTGTTGTATTGTATGCCAGGCCTAAATGGAGTACTTTAAACTACACACTTGATATACATAGTGCGCAATGCAACATGAAAAGCTGCACAAAAAAAATACTTATTACATGTATTTACATTTATTTAAATTTATTTAAATTTATTTGAATTTTTTTATATTTTTTTATATTTTTTTATATTTTTTTATATTTTTTTATATTTTTTTATATTGATTTATATTTATTTAAATTTATTTAAATTTATTTAAATTTATTTAAATTTATTTAAATTTATTTAAGCTTATTTAAATTTATTTAAATTTATTTAAATTTATTTATTTATATTTATATTTATTCATATTTATTTATATTTATTTATATTTATTTATATTTATTGATATTTATTTATATTTATATATGCATATGCATATGTATATATTTATATTTATAATATTTATATTTATATTTATATTTATATTTATATTTATATTTATATTTATATTTATATTTATATTTATATTTATATTTATATTTATATTTATATTTATATTTATATTTATATTTATATTTATATTTATATTTATATTTATATTTATATTTATATTTATATTTATATTTATATTTATATTTATATTTATATTTATATTTATATTTATATTTATATTTATATTTATATTTATATTTATATTTATATTTATATTTATATTTATATTTAAATTTAAATTTATATTCATATTCATATTCATATTCATATTTATATTTATATTTATATTTATATCTATATCTATATCTATATTTATATTTATATTTATATTTATATTTATATTTATATTTATATCTATATTTATATTTATATTTATATTTATATTTATATTTATGTTTATGTTTATGTTTATGTTTATATTTATATTTATATTTGTATTTCTATTTGTATTTGTATTTGTATTTATATTTATATTTATATTTTTATTAATATTTATATTTATATTTATATTTATATTTATATTTATATTTATATTTATATTTATATTTATATTTATATTTATATTTATATTTATATTTATATTTATGTTTATGTTTATATTTATATTTATATTTATATTTATATTTATATTTATGTTTATGTTTATATTTATATTTATATTTATATTTATGCTTATGCTTATATTTATATTTATATTTATATTTATATTAATCTTTATATTTATATTTATATTTATATTTATATTTATATTTATATTTATATTTATATTTCTATTTCTATTTATATTTATATTAATATCTATATCTATATTTACATTTATATTTATGTTTATATTTATATTTATATTTATATTAATATTAATATTAATATTTATATTTATATTTATATTTATATTTCTATTTGTATTTACATTTACATTTATATTTTTATTTTTATTTATATTTATATTTATATTTATATTTATATTTATATTTATATTTTTATTTATATTTATATTTATGTTTATATTTATATTTATATTTATATTTATATTTATATTTATATTTATATTTATATTTATATTTATATTTATATTTATATTTATATTTATATCTATATTTATATTTATATTTATATTTATATTTATATTTTCTATCTATATTTACAATTATAATTATATTTATAAATATAATTATATTTATATTTATTTATACTTATCTTTCTATTTCTATTTCTATTTCTATTTCTATTTCTATTTCTATTTCTGTTTCTGTTTCTATTTCTATTTACATTTCTATTTCTATTTCTATTTCTATTTCTATTTATATCTATATTTATATTTATATTTCTATTTATATTTCTATTGATATTTATATATATATATATTTATATTTATATTTATATTCATATTTTTATTTTTATTTATATTTATATTTATTTATTTTAAGGTATTTAAGTTTATCTATATTAATTTATATTCATATTTTTAAATTCAAAATGTTTTCATTTTTTATCTCCCCAAAAAACAAAAAAAAGTCATCATTTGCTGAATTTATTTCCCTGATTTCATTACCAACTCCTTTAATGCCTGCTCCCAACCTTAAATGTGAATCTTATCACTACTTGGTAAAGTCTTGAAAAAATTGGTTCAGGTCCCACGGATAAGCTGTGAAAATCCCAAATTCACACAAATGTAAAATTTTCCATCTAGGATGTTACCACCAAGGCTTCTATACTGGGGAGCTCAACACTGCATGATGCCACAACTCCTCAAGCCATAAAACTGGATTTGCTTCAAGATTAAAGGTTCAACTTCAAAATGCAGTAAAAAATCTGAATCTGGAATTCTGGGAAAGCTCTTCAATTAATCAATCCTGCAATAACCCCCATTAGACCAACCCTCAGCTCACCCCTTCCGCCAGATATTGGATCAAGATCAGTCAGAAGAAGTTAGACAGCTGGCTCAGGGCAAAGTTCACCCATACCTGATTCTTGACCAACTATAGAATTCTTGAAGTGGAAGATTGGCAACCACCAATACTATTCACAACATAATTAAACAAATACAAAAAGAAAACTTGGTTGGCTGAGCTTGAATAGGGGATCTGTTTTCCATTCTGAAGACCAGCAATTGGACCCATCATGCCCAATTCAATGGCTCAGGAAATCTCACTACTTTTTTTTGCTCACCCTGGGTCAATTTACCTTGCAAAAATAAATTACCATATCTGCCTCATCAACTGAAATTAAAGGACCAACCAATTCAAACTACCACTACTTTAATGCAACTCTCAAACTGCAAATAATCAAATATTGGACATTGCCTTCTGCTTCATTTTTAATGAAAATGAGGTATCATAAATCTGGGCCCTAAAAAATAATAAGTATTTCTGGAATCAAGATTGAATTCCCAAAGTCTTTGTGCTAGACCATTAAATTTAAATTTCAAAATAAATTTAGGAATATTCAAAGATTTCCAGAATACAGTTTGTTTCTCAAATTTTTTGAAAAATATAAAAACACATTGAAAAAAATTATTTGAAGCCAGACTCAAGATAAATATGGCTGGAACTCTTTCAAGAAAAATTTCAATTTAATCATGAATTAAATCAACCGGAATTATTTTAAAAACAATTAAAAGGAATTTTTCAGTTTCCTCAAGGGTTCCCCTTCTTCAATTGGAGAGAAACTAAGGCAAAAGATCCTTCCCTTCAAAAAGAAATTCACCCTGGCTTGTTCTTGTTCACTAACTTCCAAACCTGTAAACTTCCAGGGTTGATTCAAGCAACACCTATGTAAATTCCAAATTGGTCAAATTTTGTGGAAATTCATGACATTACCTGAGAAAATGGAAAATTATACATATTCCAAGCTTTCCAAGATTCACCAAAAAAATTCTCATGAGGCCATCAAAATCCTCACAAATGTTGCCAGAACAATTTTGCAACTAATCTAAAAATTCTGAACTGTTGCCATCAGAGAGCCCTTGGTTCTGTTTGGAAAAATCAAGAACAAAAATATCAAAACCTGTTCTGAAGGGTTTTCTACTCTTGAAATAATTCCTTGCTCTCATGAGCTAAAGTTAATTGTAGAAAATAATGGTAATATTAAAGCAGAAGAATTTCATCTCTGAATTCATTTGAAGAAAAAACCTAAGGACATTGGGTATAATGTAATGTTTTCAATTATATTATTTTATTTTTGAGGATTATATTTTTTAAATCCATCAATTACTTGTTTTTCAATAGGCCAAAGAAGAATTTGACATGGAGTGTGAATTCAGGAAGTTAAATGATGAATTCAATAATTCCCCAACTCATCAATTCCCATTACGGATTATCAGAGTTAAGCAAACTTGCCATTTTTAATAGCAGTTTTCAAACCAAATCCACCATTTCAAATCCTCCATTAAAAATAAAAAAACCCAATCATTACGGCGTATCAGAGTTAAGCAAACCTGCCATTTTTTAATGGCAGGTTCCAACTGAAATCTGCCATTTCAAACCTACCCCCATTATTTCAGATAAGAAGTGTCAGAGTTACCTGGAAATAAATGGGTTTTTTCAAATAAAGTATATAAAGGCTTTCACCAGTTCAAATGTTTCATTCCACATCATCACCCCTGGTTTCAACCTCTTGCCTCATCAGAAAAATTCTACCTCCAACCTCATCCAAAAAAATTTATTTTCATTGATCTCATCACTTCATCACTCTCATCCCCCCCTTGCTTCATCACTCTCACCATGCTTCATCACTCTCATCACTTTATTGCTTTCATCACATCCATCCTCTCATTGCTTCAATGCTTCATCCCTGCTTTCATCACATCAATCCTCTCATTGCTTCATTGCTTCATCCCTTCTTTCATAACATCCCTTTATCACTTCATTGCTTCATCACTATATTGCTTCATCCCTCATCCCCACTTTCATCACATCCCTTCATAAATTTATTGCTTCATCCCTCATCCCTGCTTTCATCACATCCCTTCATCACTTCATTGCTTCATCACTTTATTGCTTCATCCCTTCATCCCTCTTACTCTTTTTAAATGGCCCCTTCACAATCCTCCACCCGCAAGTCCACTAAAAAAACCAATGCACAAAAGCAAAAATCCCCCAGGAACTCAACAACCAAGAATCCTTCCCCAGCAGCTTCTAAAGGCTCAATTCAATTCAAGAGAGCTGATCAATATCCTGGTAAACTGGCTCAAAATTCCCTCCAACTAAGATGCTTGCTTTGGATCCAACAATGAAACACGCATTGGCCAAGCTCCATCCTCCAAGTTCAATGGTTATCTCCTGATGGCCAATGAACTCAAGAAAAAAACAAAAGGTAGGCTGGATGTGTCATCAAAACAGATGAGGGAGCAATTCAATAATTATCCAGCCAAGTACATAAAGGCCCACTCCATGTCAATCTTGCCTGGCTTTGGTATCACCCACTCTGACAAAGCCAAAGGAATCAACTTGGTGGTTGATAAGTTGGACTCCATTTGTACTTTTTATATTAAAATGGATGAAATATTTGGAAAGAAGGCAAAAATCACCCCTCTTTCTGCTTTTGATTCCCAACAATCTGATTCAGTTGATGCTGAGGACTTGGCTGTGGATTCTCAGCCTAGAAATGAGGACCTTGATGAGACCGTTGCCTTGGAGTGGCCCCCACCCAATGCCAAGGAGGGTATTCCAATGCAGTCAGATACAATTGCATCTACTTCAGCATTTATTCATGAGTAAAACAGGACCTTGGAAACCTAACTTCCTTCTTTTGAATTCTCTCTTCCTGGGGTGGAAGAACTGGAGAACTTGGCCAATGAGGAGGATGTTATTCCTGTATTGCCACTACCATCAACATCTGCTCAAGTAAGAAATCAAGTTCTTTTATCTTCTGTCTGGTTAATCCTGACTGATTTAGATTGTAAAAAAACAGGCTCATCCGTTCCTGATTGGCCAAAACCTCAGGCCAATGGGGCCTCCCATATCCCCTTCAAATAAGAGCAACACCATTCCAACACAAACCTGCTCCACAAAGGGAAAGCAAAAGGCCTCAAATTCCATCAACATCAACCCAAATAGCCCTCAAAAGAGGAGAAATGCTTCAAGATTTTATGGCTTTGGGCATTTCATGGAGAAGAAATATTCAACTAAGCATTTTGGATTCTCCTTTCTTTTAAAATATAGCTCATTCCTATTCCCCTCTGAAAAACAGTGAAATTGCAAATTGAATCTGAAAAACTTCAGTTCAAAAAGGAGAAGTGGGATTGGAAACTGGCTATGGAACCAGGGCCAAATTGGGGTTTCTGGCTGACCAGTGACATGAAGTCACTTTTGTGGCCACTTTTGTCCCCCATAAGTATCAAAACGTTCCCCATGAATTCACAATGATTGATTCAATTTTTCACAATGCTGTACACAATATTTCTTGTGGGTTTCACCTTTATGGAAAACAAAAGTCAAGAATATTTCACTGCTGCTGAAAATGAGAATCACCTTGATTTCAACTTTTTGGAAATTGGAATTCATCTGTATTTCCCAAATCATGAACTTTTAATTCTGCCATTTCCACCAAGATAAAACAAGAACTATTTCTGGAAAAAATCAATTTTGTGAAACATGTTGATATTTTTACAGGGAAATTGATTTGTAAAGCAAGTTTGTTTGTTGGAAAAATCAAAATTGTTATAAACCGTTTTCAGTTTTTGCAATTCTCAATTTTCACAGCTTGAAAATTATAATTTCACAAAGCTCCGCATCTCCTACAAACAGTTGGCATTTTTTCCAAGGCCAAGATTGCAGGCCATCAAGAGTCTATGTAACAGATGTGAGTATCCATACATGAAAACATAAATGCCCTCCCCATGCCAAATGAACTTGGTGCTGAATTTATCCAAAAAAAAAATATATAAATGAACAGAGAAAAAATAAAGCAAGTTATAACAAAATCCAAAGGAATTTTCTGTTAAGAGATGAGTGTTACACTCTTCCCAGCATTTCACTAAAAATAAATGTAACAAAAAGTGTCCGCCAGTGTCACTATGAATTCACAAGGTAATTACTTCAAATCAGCTCACAGTTCACTTTCTTTTTGCTGGTGCACCTGGGGCACAGGCCCCACTTTACTTGTGGGTAAAAAAGTGCAATCACACATTGTCCAAGGATCTCATCTTCAAGCTAATCCTTGGAGTTAGCTAACCCATCTCAGAGCTGGCAACATGGGCTTTGTACCTGGTAAAAAACCCTTAATTTAGCACATGAATGCCATAGAACTCAAGGGATTTTGAATGTCCCAGGAGTATTTTTCAATGCACAGATCTCCCTCATATAATTTCACAAGGGAAACACCTCAAATAAACTCACAGTTCACTCAAATATTTTAAAAGCTTTTATGGATAGGGTTTTACAGGAAAGCCTTTTGTTTCATTCTTCAAATATTTATTCCATGTAAAAAACATGGATATCTCTGCCAGGAAATGCAGAATTTGAATAGATATCTCCCTAAATGTCTCACATGGAGGGTTGAAACAAACCCAAGGTGGCACTTGTAAAAAGTAATGGGAAGAAGAATTGTACTGGGATAAAACAAGACAGCCAGGCAGAGACTTCCAGAAGAAAAGCAAGGCAAATCTCCAATACATTTTAGAGCACCAACTCATTTCAACAAACTCCTCAACAACTTTCAAGGCATGTGGTGGTAAATCTTCCTTTCTAAGATAAATCTTATTCTTCCTCATTCTCCCATCCTAGATGGGGTTATTGTGTTCCATTTACTTCATATCAATCAATTTTATGCATAAAAGGTGCTAGTGTGTTTAAACCACAACAATCATTGATTTTAAATACTTTTCTCTTTTCAGGGTTTATTGTATGCTTTCTCAATGCTCACCTGAGGAGCTGCCTTATTTGCCTTTATTTTGCATTCATTGTTTGATCCACATGTTTCATATAGTTGGATTTCTGCACTAAAATATGTATCATCCTGGTGGGGATATCTTTTTTCAGAAGATTCTCTTTACTCATAATCTCAAAAAAACCCCTTCTATTTCTGTCACTACAAACAATCCAATTTGAACCTATGTTCAAAGGCTAAAAGCTTGGATTTTCAGTCAAAGCCTTAAACAATCATTTGTAAAAATTCAAAATGCGCCCCTGTAACATATTTATGCCATTTCCTGCCTGCATTAATTTTTGATTCAAGCCTATTTGACTTCAAATCAGATGTAGGAAGGAATGCCCATTGAGCATGGAGCGGCCACAGCCCAAAGAAACAATCACTATCAACAACAAAAGCCCACACATTGCACGGTTTCCTCAATGGACTCATTCGCGCATGTGAACCAATGTCTCCAGCATGCAAAGGCCAATTAATATTGACCAGAGCAACTACCCAACAATCTTTGTTTGACAATATCTTGGACTTACAAAGCAACATTTATTTGATACAAGAAACTTGTTTCTTATAAAAAGAGTTAAGTTACTTTACAGACTCATCATAGTGTGTATTTCATCCACATGATAGGGTGGGCAGAGGAGGGACTACACTCTTATGTCGTTTTAGTTTCACCGTTGCCAGTGCAGTGATGTGCACTCCCATATAGTAGGCCAGGCATGAAAATTTGGGCTGACAGAACCCAAGTGTGGTCCAGGTGACTTGAGCCCCACCACCAAGGTTAAATTACACAACACCAGTATATGTAAATTATTAAACCACACTTCACTCAATGCTTTGAAAACCACACTCAATTTTGAACACACCTCACCAACTTTTGAACATTTCTGACTTGATTTGGAACACACCTCAACCTGCTACACCCTCACCCAAGTGGACTTCAACACTCCTACCCTGCACACCTTCACCAAAGTGAATTTGAACAATTGTTACCCAATTTCTAACACTACTCACCATTCCAACCCTGACAAAAGTGAATTTGAAGAATTGTTACCCAATTTTCAACACGCCTCACCCTGCTAAACTCTCATCAAAGCGGATATCAACACTCCTGACCTAATTTTGAACACACCTCACCCTTCTACACTCCCACTGAAGTGGATTTCAACACTCCTCAATGTGCTACATTCTCACCAAAGTGTATTTCAACACGTCTCACCATGCTACAATGCATGCATCCAAACAGGAGGATTTTAGTGCAACCTGGATTAAAGCATGGAAGTTGCAAAAAAATGTTGGTTTTTGGATGCATGCATCCAAACAGGAGGATTTTGGTGCAACTTGGATTAAAGCATGGAAGTTGCATGAAAATGTTAGTGTTTGGAAGCATGAATCCAAACAGGAGGATTTTGGTGCAACTTGGATACAAGCATGGAAGTTGCATGAAAATTTTAGTGTTTGGATGCATGCATCCAAACAGGAGGATTTTGGTGCAACTTGAATTAAAGCATGGAAGTTTCATGAAAATGTTAGTGTTTGGATGCATGAATCCAAACAGGAGGATTTTGGTGCAACTTGGATTAAAGCATGGAAGTTGCATGAAAATGTTAGTGTTTGGATGCATGCATCCAAACAGGAGGATCTTGGTGCAACTTGGATTAAAGCATGGAAGTTGCATGAAAATGTTAGTGTTTGGATGCATGCATCCAAACAGGAGGATTTTGGTGCAACTTGGATTAAAGCATGGAAGTTGCATGAAAATGTTAGTGTTTGGATGCATGCATCCAAACAGGAGGATTTTGGTGCAACTTGGAGGTCTGACCACTGCTCACGCTGATGCTTTGCGTCTGAGTCCTTCCATCAGTCCCACATAAGCAAATACATAGAATCCACTTGGGATGGGTAAGAAAAGTTCAAGTCATCCAAACCGTCTTCCTTTGATTCAGATAGGTGTCAAGGCCCGCTTATTTTCTCTCTTAGTTTAGGTATCAATGCTCCTCATGTTTGCTTTGTGATCCATCATACGCTTCCAAAAAGTACTGAAGGTTATTATCAAGAATCAGGTTGTGCTGGACGTGATGGGCATGTTTCGGACTGTTTGCTCTTTTGGAAAACAAGTGATCTTATCCCACTCTCTGGAATGGTTGCCTCCAAGACTTATGGGATCATGAAATGTATAGGCCTTCATATTCTTTGACATCTTGGTCACAACCCAGTTTTTTGACGTGGTGTCTTGCCACCCCCTGCAGTTTACTCTATGGCCTGATACGCTGTCGTAGTACCCTCTTTGCCGACTATTTCAACACCTCCCGCTCAACTTGCGACTCTGGAAATCCTCTACCTTTCTCTCCTGAGCCCTGTAAAAATTGTGACAATTGCAAAAAAGATCCTTCTCAAATCCTATACAATGACTTGACAATACAAGCTTGTCACATCTGCCACATTGTTGGTTACATAACTAGAATGAACGGCCAAATAACAATGATCCAACTAGGGGATTTGATGCGTGGCGTCGGGCCTTCAATCATTCAAATCATTCAAACCCGCCAAGTTGACCAAGATTTTGATGATTCGCCAACCCATCTAGCTCCCGAGGTAGTGGGACTAGACAAACTGAATTGCAATAAGATTGCACTCACTAAAGAGTTTGGCTGATCTTCTTAAAGACAGCATGCTAAAAATGAAGAATGAGAACACTTAACTGCCCAATACATCATTGTTTTTTTCTTCATTATTTCAATTGCCCTTGTTTTCATCCAAAGCAATTGGAAAACTTAATCCTTCACCTAATTTTGCAAGGTTACCTGGAGGAACAGTTTGTCGCTAGTACTTCAAAACAAGCCTTGTTTTTCCTTGATTTTAGCGAGAGTTGTCTGAAGATTGAGAAATTGTGTCTACCACTCCCGCTTCACCAAAGCTGCTTACACGGTAAACAGCTATATCATGCTTGGAACCAAGTCTTGCGACTTGGAATGGTACCGTGACACTATCATGACCATGTACAAGCCTTGGTTCTCCAAAAATCAGATTCCAAACCACGTCAAAATCATTATTCCTTTGGTATCTTCTCCAAAAAGCAAGCAAGCGTCCAATTCAAACTCAAAGACTAATGTCAAAGAACCCAAGAAACAAAAGACAACCTACAGTGTTCAACAGGGCAAAACAACCACCAAGATTGCCGTAGCCCAAGCTTGTGGTCACTTGATCATATCTGATTATGATGATGATCATAATAACCATAATCACAATAGTAAAAGTGACAAGGTGTGCAAAGATGAATCCTCTAAACCAGCTGAGGAATGAACTGATTTGACAAATGGTCTTGCCTTCAATTGCGGATTGAAACAGGTGGGTAAGCTTCCGAGCAGCTGTGAGGATCAAGGTAGAAGTGGTCGAAGACAAAAAGTTTTGTTGATCAAAATCAAATCCGAATGAAGACAATTTAAAACTCCACTGGTAGTGAGGTGAAGAAACTCAAGGGTTGAAGGAAGGGATTTCTAAGTGTACGTACGTACGTACAATGGCTAGATAAGAATAATGGGACCGATTGACCTTAAAACGGTCCATTTATTCTTGGGCTTCTGTTTCAAGGCTAAATTCAATTGTTCAAAAAAAATAAATAATAAAAGGCATGTATTATTCATTTTCTGTTCTTGGGATTTAGATTGTTTGAACGTCTGTACGTACTATCTACTTAACAACACAATTGAAATTTTTGGAAAAAATATCAAATCAAGCATAAAACTCCAAAAAAATACGCTGGAGGAAAAAAAAATTGAAAAAAATTGAAAAAATTGAAAAATCCAGTACAATCAATATTTTTTTATTCTTGTTGATGAGGGTGTGAGTGAGAGAGTGAGGATTGCAAAGGGGACTGATGTTGAAGAAAAGAAAGATGAAGTCTCTTGAAGAGATTCTTTTTTTTTAAAAAAAAAACGGGATTCAAAACCATTGGTTTGATGTTGATGTTGATGGTGGCTTGGTAAGAAGATGGTGATGAGAATTTTGAAAGTGATAGGTTGGGAGTTGTGGAAACTGCTACAAAAAAAAAACACACACATTGATTGATTGAAGGACTTTAAGAATCTGATATGTGTTTATTCTGAGGTTGAATTGGAGTTCAGGTCCATTGACATCATTCTAAAATCAATTCTGATCATGGCACTTTTGACCATCCTCCTCTGATGTGGTTTCACCATCACCCTCAATCTTCTGAATCAATAGATTTCTCAAAAGAAGACTATATATATCAAAAATGAGAACCCATAAATCAATAATAATAATAATCACTTACCATGTTTGTTTAATTGTTTAATTTTTTTTTTGAATCAATTGAGTAGTCAGACATTGAGATCAAAAAAAAAAAAAAAAAAAACACCAAGTTTGTGGTAATGTGGAAAGTGAGAGCATGCAAGAATTTCACAACTTTGTGCAGAGGAAGTCCTGAACATCCCATTCCAACCTTGGGCAGTTCCCTTCAAAACCGTGTAGATAGCAGTAGAAAGTATCCTGTAATGAGTTTTGGAAGATCTAAAGAGATCATTGATGCACAAGAGAGAAAGACGATTGAGATAGGTTTCAAAACACCGGAGGCTAAGACCCCAAATTGGTCACAAGCCTGATCCTAATTTTACTGATGATCAAAGAACCCTCCCAGTTTTTGAGCAAGCGGGAGGATGGGAGTCATGGATGAAGGGGAAAAAATCAAAGAGTGGAATAACATCCAGTAGGAGCCGGATTGGGTGACTCTCTTGAGGTCAAATCAAGCAACCACATGTCATCAAGATTGTGAAGATCACTCAAGGCGTCTAACTCTCTCTCCAGCTTCACCTTGAAACCCTCACTCACCTTCAGCATCAACCTTGAGGCAATCCTCTTCTTCATCCCATTGATTTGAATTAGGATCAATACTCGCTGGACAAGACCAATGGGCCATGGCGAGATGCCCAGGGGAAAAAATGAAAAAAAACAAAGCTGAGTGACTCAACAACAAGGATGACGCTCCTATTGCTGATACAATTCAACCTCAATTCTGGGTTTAGGATACACCTTCTATTGTTTATCTTTGCAGATTGCCCTCCTTGGTTTGACTTTTCTTTCTTTTTTTTTTCTTGGACAGTGGAACATTGATGGTTTTACCTGGCTGGGGGAGTATGGTCCTATTGGGAAGGATAAACTAAAATTGATTTGGAGCTGATTTTTCAGTAATGCAACCAGATGTGAAACACAGCTGAAAGACTGGAAAAACACCAATGAAATTTGTACTATAGAAGTGGTAGTTTTACATAAAAGTGATATGAAATAAACTGTAAAATAATTTTTTTTTATGAATACTGGAATTAATCAGAATGAAGCTGTCATTGCATTGTGGAAAATATTTATCACTGAAATTGTAGCTGGGATATCAAAATATACAATATTTAATTGGAAATTTTTATTCCATAAGGAATTTCAAGTGAGTCCTGGTTGAATCAATTTGAACATTCAAATGAATTCAGGTTTTTCCCTTGGGGAATTACAAGTGACATTCATTTTCCACCATCGTGAATACTATGTGAATCATATTTTATTTTTGATGTAAACTGAGGTGAACTCAAGAATAATAATTGGTGAAGAGAAGCTTCCCATAAAGGGATTCAATTGGCCAGAAAATGGGACTGGATGGTGACATGAAGTCACTGGCCAGCTAGAGACCCCATTTTGGCCCTGGTGTGGATTTTCAAAAGCAAAAAATCTCAGAGTTTGGCACATTAACAAAAGTAGGATTCTGAGTGGCAAATTAAACAGGCTGAGCTGGTGTTTCAAAAAGAGGAAAAGGAGAAGGATCAAGAGGAAGTCCAACTCCAAAGGGAGAGGAAAAGGCTAGCCACATAAAAAAAGATAGGTTTTCCGTAGCCATGGGATGTATTTGAAGCAGTAGAACTGGGGATTGAATCAAGGAAATCACTCAATTTCTTGGCTTTTAAATGTATTGACTTTAAAAATTTTAAAAATAAAAAAAAACATTTTGCCTGGCTTGTAAATATATTTACTTTAAAAATTTTAAAAATAAAAAAATTAAAATTTATTTCAATTACTACAATGTTTGAGACTATGTGAAACAGCTGATGTTAAATTCACCGCTCCACTGTGTGGGAGTTGTTTAGGGCCCTACACATCTCAAATGAGCCATGGGGGGCCATAGACGACTACAAAGGGCTGCTTCAAACAAGAGAAACCCTCGGGGGTCGTGTAGGAGCCCTGTAACCCCCAAACACAGCCAATTTAAGCTGTGTACCCTTGTAAACCGCTCAAAACCGCCGTGTTTGGGGGTGCACAACCCTCTGGAAGTTGTGCCAGAATTTTGGGCACCCATTGGACCACACTTGGGTTCTGTCAACCCAAATTTGGGATCAACACATACTTTGTGGGACTGTTTTTCCACACCTAGCAATCCCAAAGAGACTTTAAAGTGAAACCAAAGTGAAATTAAAGTGAAAATTGAAATCATATAAAATTCTGCAAACAATTCTTTCTCAACTCAAAAGTGAGCAGACTTTGTTTGTTCAATTGAAATTTGGATTGAATACTGAAGTATAGCATTGCATTTTTTTGCATGGAAATAGTGGCAAGCCCTCCTTCTTCTGAAATGGCTGCATTGAAGGTCTACATTGATAGTGCCATCAACAAAGCTTTGGAAAAAGAAACAAAGGATTTGGGTAATGAAACATTGGAAGGACCAATCACATCCTCATCAAGGGTTACAATTGAGGAAAAAAATGTTTCACAGTGGGAAAAGAACTCTTTTTGTGAGCAACATTTTATGTTAATGGTATTTTCCATATTCAATTTCATTGAAACCAATGGAGTGCATTCCATCAATATAAATATGTAACTATGAAAGATTTGCTTGAACCACCATTTTTGAGAGCTTTTACTACTAGGGAAGAGGCACAAAGCTATTTTCAAACATGGGCAATGAAGCATAGTTATTCTTTAACAGTTTTCAACTCAAAGTGGGACCAATATGTGGATTCAGCCTGTGATAGACATGGTTCCTATTCAGGAAATCTTCTTACCAAATGGTCTAGACAAAATCAAACAAGGAAGGTTGGGTGCAAGTTTTTAATTCATTCAATTTGCACAAAGGCAGACCCCTTGTGGCAAATCTCCTATAAAGAAACTCAACATAACCATCAACTATCTGAAAATCCCTCTGTGCATCCTCAAATAAGGATAATCTCTGGGAATGCCTTGGATTTACTTAAGGAAGGCATGAAAGATGGGCTCAATACATTAAAACTTGTAAGAAAATTGAGCAAGATTGATGGGTGGGATTATGTTGATGACCAAAAAATCTATAACACTCAGCGGAAGGTAACGCTTCCAGAAATAAAGTGTAAAAGTGTTATGGAGGAACACTATGAACAGCTTGAAGAAAAAATTTGGATTCACCTGTCAAATTTCAGTCGAAAGGGTCATTTGGAGGCCCTGTACTTAGCACATCCTGAGGCAGTAAAGCTTTCAAAACAATTCCATCATATTGCTATTTTGGATTGTACTTATGAGACAAATAAGTACAAAACCCCACTATTGCATGTTGTAGGAATGACAGCCAATTGGAAAACTTTCACAAAAGCTCTTGTTTTTATAACAAAAGAAAGGTTTGGGTTCTACAGTTGGTCTGTAAATGCATTAAAGGAGTTGGGTTATGATCCTGAGAGAATTCAAAAAGTCTTTGGGACAGACCATGAAAAAGCTCTGATTCTTGCAATTGAAACTAGTTTCCCAGAGTCATCAAGACAATTTTGCACTTGGAACTTGTCTAAAAACATACAAGCAAACTGTAATGTGCGCTTTGTTAATGAAATTGAAGGATGGAAAAGCTTTATGACTCTGTGGGCAAAGTATGGAGCCTCAAAGACCAAGGAGGAGGCGGAGGTCAATGATGCGGAAATCAGAGTAGGCCCAAATCACTGCTTCTTATTCTTCCTAGTTTTGGGTTCTGACCTTTTGACTTGTATAGTGTTTCTTGAAAGACTATGAGGATGTACTAAAGTATATGGAAAATAACATTTTCCCTATCAAAAAGACTTTTGTAACAGAATGGACTTGTTTAAACCAAGATTTTGGAAACAAAAAAAAATCTTGGGTTGAAGGGGCCCATGCAAATATCAAAGAATTACTTGCAAAATCCTTGGGAAACCTATGAGATGTTTGGAAAAGCCTTGATGGGGCAGTTTTGAATCAAATTAAGTTGGTTCATGCGTCACTTTATAACTCTTGAATTTATTTAGGGACATTTCTTCCACCCAAACTGTTACCATTAAGTTACAAATTGTCTTTAGAGGCAATTCATCTTATCAGGGAAAAATTTGAGAAATTCAAACTTGATCATGATGGGCAGTGTGCACCAATTCATATTCCAACACTAAGGGTTTCCCCTGTTCCCACCAAATAGGTGACCCTCTAGCATTCAGAGGATCCGTGGTACCCAAAGATGTTCATCCTCAGTGGAGGTTGGACTATGAACCTTACAGTTATAGATCTGTAAGTTGTCTTAAGTTGGATTGTTCAAGTTGGATTGCTCAAATCACTATGTGATTAATGCTTTTTGATCAATGAATCCCAATTCACTAATGGTTGATCCTTTTGAATTTTTCCAGTGCAATGTTGATGAAATGCTAAGCATTCCTCAGTTGCAGGAAAGAGAATTTAATTATCTTGGAATCTCCAGATCATGAGCACAGCGGCCTATTGAAGTATATCATTCAAAAGATTACAAAATATCAATTGAAGCCAAGAATTCAACCTAAAGTCTTACAATCAAGTAGGGGTAGGCCAAAATTGACGGATACACGGCAGGAACAATCTTGATTTGAGAATATTGAAGACCAACTCAAGGGGGGGGGAAAAGGACTAGAAGGGCTCCAATCAAGAAAAGATGGAAGATTGTAAGTCTTTTCTTTTGGGATATGTTCATTTTTTTTGTTTAATGAACTTAGTTACTAACTAATGATGAATTGTTAGTCAAAGTCCGCGGAATATGAATCTGAATTTCATAGTTTAGAGGAAGAGACTGAAAGTGAATTGGGATCACTTAATTTTGAATCAGAATCCTCTTCAGAGGAAGAGAACGTGCAGCAAAGTTCAACCAGAAGCTCATTTTTGGTGAGTATTCATTTAATTCATCTAATTAAAGATATGAATACTAAGGCAGTTTTCATGATAGGAAGCAAATGTGTAATACCTTAATCAAATACCCAAGGAATTCCATGAGTTCTTGGGTGAGGTTTGGGATCCAATTGGAGATGGGAATTGCAGATTTAGAGTCATTGATAAATATCTTGGTTATTAAGAAAATGGTTGGTTTAAAGTTAGGAAGGAAATGATCAAAAAATTAGAGAAACATAAAGCATGCTACATTAAGATGCTGGGTAGTTCAAAGGAGGTTGAAAATGTGAGAATTTGGATTTGCAACCAAGACCAAGCTGAATTTCAGAAATAGATGACAAGTGTAAGAATGAGAATGAACAGCCATACATGAGATGACAGGAAAGAAGTGACCAAAAGAGAACAAGCTGGCTGAGACAAGCAAGTCTTATATGAAGGAATTTAGAGGCAGAGACTTGTAGAAGCAGCCAGGGTAGGAGTTGCAGTGCCAGTTCAGAATAACTGATTAAGGAGAGAGGAACATGATCTGACTGGATGCTTGTTGTGATGGGTTGAAGGATTGGATGATGATAGATGTTGAATGTAGGACTGAATAGTTGATTGGACTTGTACAGTGGATTGGATTTATTGGCTAGATTGATTGATTGATATTGATTGGTTGATTGGGTTGAGAGATAATTGATTGATCAAAGTTGGTTGGTTGTTCCAATAAGAGATAAAGGTTGAATCAAACAGCAATTTTATTCATGGGCTTGAGCGGTTCATTCATTTGTTGGAGACGTGATGATTGCAAGAGCAAGAGTGACACCTGTAAGAGCGGACATAGCACGCGGGCATGAAAGTGAGCGTTGCACGCGAGTGCAATTTACAAAGAAGAAAGTAAGTAATGGAGATTGAGTAACAAAGAGATTGAATTGAAATCAAAATAGTAACAAAGAGATTGGAAAGAAATAAAAGGTATGAGAATGATGAAAAAAATGAAATACAAGAATACAGATCTGAGATAGAGAGAGAGTCAGAACTTTAACACGCCCCCACAACTTGGAGATCAGTGAAAAAGAGAGCTGAAGGCATTTACAAGCATAGTGACTGACTTTTTGTTGGCCGCATTTTTGAGTGCATCCGACGTCATTGATTGAGAAGTTATCAACTTGACTTCAATCAGGTTATGTTGAAAGTTGTCATGAAGGCTTTTGGTTTTGATTTTGATATGTTTTGCTTTTGAGTTGGAACCAAATTTCTTAATCTTTTTGTCAAGTCCCTTATTGTCTATCAGGTGAAGCGGACACTTGAATGAGCTTTGATAAATATCCTTGATGATTTATTGTAACCAACAAGATTCAAGATGGCAGCTAGAAAGTGCAACACATTTGGATTCAGTCAAGGAGTGCATTATGAATTGTTGATGCCTGCTGGTCCAATAAAGCGGACTGCCCTTGAAGGAGCAGATAAAGCCACTCTGAGAGACTCTTGATTGTGGATTGTCTGCCCATGTGGCATTTCTGAAGCACACTAGTCAATCAGATATAGATTGCGGTCCCAGCGTAAGGTCATATCCTTAGTGTCACTCAGATACCCCCAGAAACGTAAAACTTCTTTCCAATGGCTGATACTGGGTTCTTCACAGTGTCTCACCCGGCTAGAAACAGAAAAGCTGATATTGGGCCTGGCGATTCCAGAAATGAAATTCAGCCTTCCAATGGGGGAGCAATAGTTGATGTTCAGAGCAAGGAACTGATTTTTATCTTCTAATCCAGCCTTACCAAGATGAAGGCCAGGGGTGAGAGGAGCTGCTACCGGCCAACTTTGTTGAAGGTTGAGCTCTGCAATCCCTTTTTCAATGTGAAGCGGGAGTGAAAGATGAATAAGGCTGTCTTTTCTTTCTATCTTCATCCCAAGGAGGGTGTTTGGCTTGTGCGCGGAGGAGTGTTTTAATTTGTTGAGAAATTTCTCTTTGAATTGATCAATGTTTCCGGCAACTAGAAGATCTTCAACATGAAAAAATATTACACTTGTTTTGTCATCACCAATGTATAGACATGGATCACATTCAGACTCTTGGAAACCCTGGGCTTTGATCCATTTGCTTAGCATTTGGAACCAGTTCATTGGTGCTTGTTTCAAACTGTACAGTGATCTCTTGAGCCGCAAGTATTTGGAAGATTGACCACAACCAAGGGGGGTTTTGATGAAGACCTTTTTGTCAATTTTGGAGTGTAGAAAAGCCCCATTCACATTGATTTGAAGCATTTCCAGGTTTCTATCAGCTACTTAATTCAGTAATTATCTCAAAGAAGCTACCTTCCCAGTGGGTTCGAAGGTCTCCAAATAGTCCAGCCCATACCACTGATTAAACCCTTGCATGCATAATCTAGTTTTGAGAATTGGCGCTTCACCATGAGCATTGTGCTTAATCTTGAAGACGGGAACGGTGTTGATAGGATTAGTTAAAACTTTTTCATTGACTTCCTCCCAGACGTCCTGGTCCTCAATTTTTTTGAAATACCTTAGTGCCAAATCTTTTCAACCTGGAATGGTCATAGCTTTGGCAAGTGACAAAGGAATTGTCTTGGAGATGAACCTGTAGTGATCCAGTTTGGTCAAATTATTGCAATTTCTCAGATTTGGCCTAAGATTTTCTTCAACTGCCAAGTCTGATTCAGAGAGATTGTTAAAGTGATTGTTTTCTGACTCAATCTTGATAGGTGAGTTTGTAGCAAGATTGACTTCAGTCGGAGGATCAAGTGGAGACAAACTGGGGGTTTGGTCTACATTCAAAGAGAAAATCTGTTGGCTACTGATGCAGTCATGTACACTGAGAATTGGTGTCATTCTTGATTGTTGAACTTTACATGCTTAGTGTTGATAATCTTGCCGGTCAAAGTAAGAATCTTATAAGAGAGTAACAACTGATTGAATCCCAGGAGCAATCCAGAGGCCCCTTATTTTCTAAGTTTGGAATTGATGTTGGCATTGTTCATCCTATAGGTCAGGCTTGTGCCAATGGCTTTGAAATAATTATCTGGCAGTTGGTTTTGATGCATTTTATTCCAGGGAGAATCCTCTCCTTTCAGTTTTGGGATTTGGTTTAACATGAAGCAGCAGCCTTTGAGAACCTCATGCCAGCATTATTTAGGAATGCTTGAGTCCAACAAGGTTGCTTGAACAGCTTCCATTACGTTTCTATTTGCCCTTTCAACACGACCGTTGTGTTGAGAATGATTAGTCTCACTGTTATTTGGTTGATGTGGTGATTCTTGTAGTAGTCTTGGAGCTTTCAATTCAAACATTTGCCACCCCGTCAGAGCAAACGTCCCTGGGGTATTGACCCAATTTTGGGTGTTGATTTTTGATCACAAAGATAATAATATCCGCTGTACTGCTTTTGGATCTGAGAGGAAAAAAGGCAATATACCCAGAGTGGAAGCCTATGAGAGTGAGAAACTATTGGTATCCACCTTTTGAAGTGGGGTTGATAGGTCCAATGAGATCCAGATGGATCTTTTTGAAGCAAATTTGAGCATTCTCCTGTTGACGGTTGAACAGCACACGGGTTATTATGGCTTTATTGCAACTGAGGCATCTGAAAAAATTTCTCTGTGATTCAGAGAGCTTCATGTTGAGGAATGTTTCCATTCTTGATAGACTGGCATGGCCTAGAGATTGATGAATTGCAGATAGCTCTGCACAGGAGTAAAAGGATTTTCTTGTCTTATTGTCCATGGCAATTACAAACAAGTTGCTGATGATAGAACCGGATAGTAATGGTACACCTTTCGTGGTGAGTTCAAAGGTGTGGGGAAGATTGCTTCTGTCAACCTGGAGGTTAGCTCCTTGACTCATAAGCGGGCCTAAAAATATCAGATTGACCGTTGACTCAGGTACCAAGGCGGAATTAGATAAGATCAGATTGGAAGCTTTGGTGGCCAGAGCTGCACTGCCACTTCCCTCAATTGCAATAGCCACATCTTTTTTTCCAGTTTGTATTCTTCCATTGCTCTTGTCAAAGGTAGTGAAGGAATCTCAATCAACTATCATATGGATAGAGCAGCCTGAGTCTAGTATAAAACGTTGTCAATTGACGGGGTCAGTTAACGCGTTTGAGCTGATTCCAAAGAAGAAGCTGTAAAAATGTGCTTTGTCTTTGGCTTTTGGCTTTACTTTCTTTGATCCTCAATTCTGGAAATTTGCGGGGTTGAGCTTGGGAAATTCAAAACAACACAAACTAGCTGAATGCAACGTCACTGCTGGGTTGTGCTTGCCATTTTCACATTGAGGTCCGCTGTATAGAGCAACATTCACAGGCTCAACTCGCTCTCCTTCTGCAATTGATTCATTTTTGTGTTGTATCAGATGGTTGAGAACAACATTGACTTTCATATCTGTAGTGGAGTGCATGATTTGAGACTTCTTGTGTTTCATCAAAGAGGGAAACTTGAATAAAACAAGGTAGGAAATGATATCTGAGGGAAGTTCAATGCTGACTTTGGTCATTTTCTTGTGATAAATCTTTACCATTGTTAAAAATGTTTCAGTATTACTGTCCATTGAGAGATGCAAGAAGCCTTTGAAAACACAAGCCCTATTTGCAGATTGGGACAGCGCAAAATGTTCTTGGGTTGAGATCCAAATCAGCTTAGCATTATCTTTGTTGGTGTTGTCAATAATATTGTTGTAGGAATTTGCATCAAGTTTGGCAAGGATGTGAGCTACAAATTCTTGATTTGTGTCTTCATCAAGACATTTTGAGTCATTCCCATTCATAATATTGAATATTCCTTGTAGTTTGAAAAGTTTTTTGAATTTCTTCCTCCACATGCTGTAATTATCATCAGTTAGCAGAGGAGTAGATTCAATGAGTGACTTTATTTCTAGGGATTTGTAATTGGTTTAGTACCCCCCTGGTCTTGGTGTTGATGAGGTCCACGGTCAATCAATTGCCTTAATCAGTGCAGGCTTTTAACTGTGTGAGAATTTGGATTGGAAACCAAGAACAAGCTGAAATTCAGAAAGAGATGACAAGTGTAAGAATGAGAATGAACAGCCATACATGAGATGACAGGAAAGAAGTGACCAAAAGAGAACAAGCTGGCTGAGAAAAGCAAGTCTTATATGAAGGAATGAAGATGGAGAGACTTGGAGAAGCAGCCAGGGTAGGAGTTTCAGTTCCAGTTCAGAATAACTGATTAAGGAGAGAGGAACATGATCTGACTGGATGCTTGTTGTGATGGGTTGAAGGATTGGATGATGATAGATGTTGAATGTAGGACTGAAGAGTTGATTGGACTTGTACAGTGGATTGAATTTATTGGCTAGATTGATTGATTGATATTGATTGGTTGATTGGGTTGAGAGATAATTGATTGATCAAAGTTGGTTGGTTGTTCCAATAAGAGATAAAGGTTGAATCAAACAGAGATTGTCTTCATGGGCTTGAGCGGTTCATTCATTTGTTGGAGACGTGATGATTTCAAGAGAGGGAGTGACACCCGTAAGAGCGGACATAGCGCGTGGGCATGAAAGTGAGAATTGCACGCGAGTGCGCTTTACAAAGAAGACATTAATTAATGGAGATTGAGTAACAAAGAGATTGAATTAAAATCAAAGGAGTAACAAAAAGATTGGAAAGAAATCAAAGGTGTGAGAAGGATGAAAACAATGAAATAAAAGAATGCAGATCTGAGAGTGAGAGAGTCAGAACTTTAACAGAAAAGATTAAACAAAGACTTGATGTTGAAGACAACAATGAAAAGATTCGCTTAAAATTGCTGGCTAAATTAGATATGGGTCAAATCATAGCAGAAAAATATTCCAGAACTAAATGTTTTATTTCATTGGAGTCATGTGATACTTATACTCCAATGAAAAATGGTGTTACTGATCAATCAGATAAAATTTTCCTTTCCTTTGTAAACAATAACCACTGGGTTCTATTACTACTTCAGGGAGGAATGATTCCAATCCCACCCATTGTAGCAAAACACTGTTCCTCAATTTCTAAAAGAGCCTCTAGTTGGTTTGATCATCTCAAAGATCAACTGCAAATGTATTCTAGATTGTAATATACTTTGACTTCATTTCATCATTGGGTTTCATACAAATTGTAATTCTAATGCAGCCAACAAGTTATATTAATATAAAGGGTTATCAAATTTTGAACATAATTATGTTGAGTGTTTTGAGTTAACATCATTATATTGAGTGTTTTGAATGAGAGTTTAATGTTAAGTCAGTTCAACTTGTGTTGGGCTGATTCCATCACAAGCTTAACTTGTGTTAAGCTTGGGATGGGATCAGCTTAACACAAGTTGAATTTTCTTTTTTTGGTGTTTTTACTTTAGGGCTGGTCAAAAGACTTCTTTAATTTTTGGGCCCTTTTAATTTAGGGCTAGTCAAGTTGAACTTACTTTAGGGCTTGTCAATTTACTTGTATTTTTTGGTGTTTTTAATTTAGGGCTTGTCAAGTTACTTTTATTTTTTTTGGTGTTTTTAGTTTAAGGCTAGTCCAGTTACTTGTGTTTTTTTGGGTATTTTTACTTTAGGGCTATTCCATTGGATAGTACCAGTTTTTTTTTATTTATTTATTAATTTTTTTGTTTTTCTTAACCAAAAAATGAACATTCTTTGATTTTTTGGTTTATTTCTGTTTTTTGGAAGGTTTATTTAGTTTATGGGTTATGTTAGTACCGTTTCATTCCTTTTTTTTGGGTCACTACGGTCTGGTGGCGTGTGGAATGCCACACGACTACATTTGAGCCATTTAAAACTCCACACCACTTGAATGTAGTTGTGTGGAATCCCACACCCGGGCGGACCAGGCTGGGTCAGCCGTGCAACTCTTTGAGCCATGGGGGGTCATACACAGCTTGGATTGGACCATGTGGTGTTCCACACAGCCCTATTCAAACTGTGTGCATGGCTCAATGAGTCGTGAATTTAACATTTCCCATTGGGAACTCCACCAATAAACAAATATTTTTTGTTTTTATTTCCATTTTTTTGTAGAGTATATTGCCCCACTTTTTAAGTCCATGCACTTGTTCCTGGAAGTTTTGTTGATTTGCATTGAAATAGCCATCCTTGTATGATTGGCAGTTTCCACAGCAGGCAAAGTACAGTGTTTTCACTTATTTGCCGCCCAAACCATTTTTAAAATACCTTTTTCTGTGAAATCAATACCAAAAAACAAGTCAGGAAAATAAAATTGCCCATCAGATACTTGATATTCATCATTGTTGTCAATTTTTTTTCCATTTGGCTTTTTTTGTTGGAACCACAAGTTAAAACAAATAGTCTGAGAGGTTGTCTTTTTCAATATGGGGACAGTTGTAGAAGCCATTGGAGGTGAAAGTGAAATGTGGTGAAAAGACAAAAGTGGTGAGGCAGGATCCAAATTCCAAAGAAGAGAAGGAGGGGATGTGGCGGTCCATCATTATTTCCTGGTTGGAATTGAATGTAAGTTTGGCTAAGTTTTGAAACATTTGGCCTAGGATTTAAGAGACTTTTTCCAACCTAAGGTTGAGGAAAGCATACTCTTGAGAGGAATTTTGAATAGCTTTCTTATTTGAATATTGGCCAAACAGTTCAGAAGGGAGGCCAAACAGTTCAGAAGGGAGAATTGATTTTATCCATCCAATAGCCCACATCTTCCCACCCCAGATCTTGAGGGGCCAACAGTGTTGAAATTCTTTTTTGATTGGTGAAGGAAAGTTTTCACAAAGTTGATGTCCTTCTTCTCTTCCTCAGAGATTTTATGAAAAGGGGGAGAAATTTGATTATGGCCACAAGACAGGCTTGAAAATTGGTTTGGTAAAGAACAGCAACTTTTCCACCAGTGTAGAAATGGAACTTTTCAATCTTCTGTTTGACCTGTTCAAACTCTTCAGGGGTGGGCTTTTGTTTGTTCTTTTTCTTTTTATCAGCAAGAGCAGGGTAAAAATCCACAGGGCTCAGTATTTTTCTAGACCATAGAATCTTTTCCAAATACCCTTCTTCAGCCACTTCCAAAGAGATTTTGGATTCTCTCATTTTGGACCTATTTTACCAAAGAGCCCTCTGCTTTAAACCTCTCTTCATGTTTTTCAACGCATCACCTTCCATCTTGTTCCCTCCCATGCAACTTCTTTACTTGGGGTGAGCATCAAGACAGGATTTTATTTGTTGTATAACATTGGGAGAATGGCGGGAGAAGCATGGGTCATGCAGAAAAAGGGTAGGCATGGAAAGAAAGGGGGTTCAAAAGGGGTGTTGCATTGCAGGGAATCCAAAAAAAAAAAAAAAAAAAAAAAAAAACATCAGCCATGTTTCAATTGGCCAAGGAGGGGGGGGGGGGGGTAGTGGGGCGGTCAGCCAATGGATGGGGGAAGTTGGGTTTACTGGGCAAGTTGGCTGATGGAGGGGTGAAGGACTTGTTGGTCAGCCAATGGAGGGAGGCGGGGCGGGTTGTTGGTTGGCCAATGGAGGGAGGTGGGGCAGGTTGTTGGTTGGCCAAAGGAGGTGAGGGGGAGGCATCAGTCATCAAAAGGAGGGAAGGGGTGGGGTGCAGTTGGCCAAGCAAGAAAGGGGGGGCGGGCCGCCAAGCAAGCAAGGGAGGGGGGCTTTGGTTGGCCAAAGGAGGCAAGGGGGGGGGCTTTGGCTGGCGTGCTGAAGGAGGGGAGGGGGGGGGGGGTGTGGTTGGCCAAGCAAGCAAGGGGGGTGGGCCAGCTTCCAAGCAAGCAAGGGGGGGGGAAGGGCCATTGTTGGTCAGCCAAAGGAGGCAAGGGGGGGGGCTTTGGTAATCCTGTTGGAGGGGGTGAGGGGGGGTGCGGTTGGCCAAGCAAGTGAGGGGGGGGCTGGCTTTGTGTGGCCGTTGGTGTTGGCAAGCCAAGGGGGAGGGGGGGTGTTAGTTTGGAGCAAGGGTGAGGGGGAAAGGGGGAGGGAGGAGGGAAGGGGCTCACCTGAGGGATTGAGAAAGGAAGTCAGGGGGGACCTAAAGTTTGATTGATCAAAGGATCAGCAACCAGTGAGGGGCAGGAAGAGGAAGAGGATGAAGGGGGCTTACCAGGGTTTCCAACCAAAGGAGGAGGGGAGGCAGTGAGTGAGGTGAGGTGAGGTGGTGATGGGGGGTGAGGTAGAGGTGGAGGTTGAGGTGGAGAGTGGACCAGTGGTGGGTGAGGAGGATAGTGGACCGGTGTTTTGGTGGGGTGAGGTGGGTGTTTTGGAAGTTTTGGTTCTGTTTTTGTCTAAGTCCCAAAAAAAAAATTCCAAGTCAGCCTTGGATGCTTGGTTGAACAACAAAAAACAAAAAATATATCTCACCTATTTAAAAACCAAATGCTACACATCAAAGTGAGCAAGTGTGAGGGGTAGAATATGCTCTCTCATGGCCAAAGATGAGGTAGAAGATGAGATAGGGATGAATTGAGGAGGATCAGGAATATCTTATTCAAAAATTTTGTCCCATTCATCCTTGCTGTTGGCAAGAACCTTGTGAAGGATTATACAAGTGATAATCCAGTTAATGAGGATCTTCATTTCCTTCAAAATTTTGAAGCTGGTTTTGCATCTCCCGTAAGCTGGCCCATCTTGCTTTCAGGATTCCTATGGCATTCTCAATCCAAACTCATGATTGCGCAAGATGATAGTTGAAATTTCTTTTTCCTTGATCATTGGACAAAAAATTTGAAACATTCCAGTATTCTGGAACTACATATTTCCCACTAGCATAAGCCAAATTGGCCAGAAGTTATTGATCTTTGTCAAAGTAGTTCTCTGGTTGTTGGGAAATCTGCATCCAATTGAAAACATGAATCATGGAAAGAACCCAGAAGGCCAGCATGGAGGGATATGAACTTCTTGTTGTTATTGAAAAAAAGGTTTAGGGCCACAGAGTATCTAAACAAAGAGATGCAAGGTATTTGGTCAGTGTGTGATCCAAATTTTTATCAAAGTAATTGGAAAAGAATGAATCAATTGCCTCTTTTTCCAATCAAAATAGTGGTTGACATCTAGCTTGGGTTTTTGACTCAAGGGCATGGTGGTTCTGTCAAATAAAAAAAACAATGCAACCAGGAAAGCCTTCAGTCTCCATTACTTGAGATATCTCCTGAAATTCATCTTTGGTTGGCCAAGAAAGGACTGAGTGATGGAAAGATAGGATGGCAATCATGAATCTTTTTGTGTATGAGTCAAATGTTCCATAACCAACTGAGAGTAGATTTTCTAATTGATGAATTGCTGCTCCGTTTCCATTTGATCCCAATCTAAAAAGAGAAACAGCCAGTTGAATAGCTGTATTGTGTTGAGGATTCCAATAATTGTTCCGGAAGATAAGGTGGTTTTCAATCATCTCCAAAAGTTTCATGAATGAAGGCAATAGATTTTGGAACAGTTGCTGGAAGCTTAAATCTAGGAGGAGATTAAGCTTTTCCCTTTCATACATAGGTTTGTGGAGAGTTTTTCTCCTTGGAACCATGTATTGATTTTTTAATAGAGCATTCAAAGCCAACCAAGTTGATTCCAAATCAGAGTCTGAATCGGAGTCTGAATGGGAGTAAAATAGTAAAAAAGGTTCAGTCAGCTTTTTTGCATTTTCAACTTGCTGCGGGGAAGTTTGATTGGAAATAGTGAGAAAGATGGCACTTTGATGTGGGGTGATGAGATTATGATGGGATTTGTGTGAAGATGGAGATATGAAGCAAGAGATTTGAACCAATGGAGATTTGAACAGATGGAGATGTGAAGCAATGGATATTTGAGGCAATGGAGATGTGAAGCAATGGATATGTGAAGCAATGGAGATGAGATGTGTGTGATGTGATGGAGATGGGATTGGTACGGATTTTCTGAGGTTGAGGTGTGGATGGGTGTTTTGGATGTGATGGATGGTGGATGGATGAAAATGGTGGGTTTGATTTTTGAAACCCGCCATTTTCATGAAACCTGCCTTTTTAAAATCCACCAGTTAGGGGGAATGAGTATTTCAGAAACCGGCCATCAAAAATGGTGGGTTTCTAATGGCAGTTTTTCTAACTCTGATATGCCCTATTTTACATCAGACGTTTTAGAGTTACCTGGAAAAAAGTGGGGGTTTTCAAGTAAATTATATAAAGGCTTCCATGGCCTGTCCACTTCATACACCCCTGCTTTCCCCCCTCTAACCTCCAAAAAATTCCACCTCAAACGTCATCTGAAAAAAAATTGATTCATTGCTCTTCATCTCTTCATCACTATTCATGTCCCTTCATCACTCTCATCACTTAATTGCTTTCATAACATCCAGATAATTCTAATTGCATCACTTTCCTCATCACTTCATCACTCTCATCCCTTTATTGCTTTCATCAAATCCAGCTAACTCTCATTGCATCACTATCCTCATCACATCATCACTCTCATCAATTCAGATCCTCTTTTCTTCATCAATCTCATCCTCTCATCACTTCATCACTCTCACCACTTAAACACTGTCATAGCCCTTCATCCCTTCCTCCCTATTGCTCTTTTTAAATGGCCCCTCAGCAATACTCCCCCCTCAAGTCCACCAAAAAATTCAATGGACCAAAGCAAACATCCCCCAGGAACTCAACATCAAACAATCCTCCCCCATACGCTTCCAAAAGCTCAAGTCAGCTCAAGAGACCTGATAACATCATCCTGGTAAACTGACTCAAAATTACCTCCAACTATGATGCTTGCTTTGGATCCAACAATGAAATATGTGTTGGCCAACCTCCACCCTCTAAGGTCAATGGTTATCTCTTGATGGCCAATGAACTCAATAATAAAACAAAAGGTAGGCTTGATCTTTCATCCAAACAGATGAGGGAGCGATACAAGAATTATTGATCCAAGTAAAAAAAGGCACATTCCATTTCAATATCCACTGGCTTTGGTATCATCAACTCTGACAAAACCAAGGGAATCAACTTGGTGGTTGATAAGTTGGACTCCATTTTTCCTTTACATATTCAAATGGATGAAATCATTGTAGAGGAGGCCAACATCACCCCTCTAGCTGATTTTGATGCCCAAAAATCCAATTCAGTTGATTTCAAGGAGTTTTCTGGGGATTCTCAGCCTAGAAAGAGGAATTTTATGAAAACTTTGACTTTGAGTGACCCTCATCCAATTCCAAGGAGGATATTCAAACACAATCAGCTCCAATCACATCTAATTCTGCTATGATTTATGAGTAAAACCCAACCCTGGACCCCTCACTCACTTCTTTCAATTGGTCTCTTCCTGGGGTGGAAGAACTGGAGAACTTGGCCAATGAGGAGGATTTCATTCCCATATCACCATTGTCATTAAGATCTGCTCAATTAAGGAAAAAACTTCTTTTCTCTTCTTTCTGATTAATCCTGACTGATTTAGACTTTAACAAAACAGGCTCATCCATTCCTGAATGGCCAAAAACTCAATCCAATGGGGCCTTCAACATCCCCTTCAAATTAGAGCAATGATGTTTCCACAAAAACCTCCTCTGCAAAGGGAAAGGAAAAGGCATCCAATTCCATCAAAATCAACCAAAATAGCATTCAAAGGAGTAGAAACCCTTCAAATCTTAAACACTTAAAATTTTTTAGGCTTTGAGGAGATCTTGGAGAAGCAAGATTCAAGTAAGCCCATTGGATTCTCCTTGCTTTCAAAATCAACCTCATTTTCATTCCCCTCTGAAGAGAAGTGAAATCACAAATTGAATCTGAAAAAATTCAGTTTAAAAAGGAGAAGGGAGATGGTCAACTAGCTATTGATTTTCAATATCAGAAAGCCAAGAGTTTGGGTCATCAACAAAAATTGGATGCTGAGTGGAAGTTGAAACAGGCTGAGCCAGAATTTCAAAAAGAGGAAAAGGAGAAGGATTTACAGCAAGCAAAACTGGAGATGGAGAGGGTGTCACTGGAAACCAAAAAAGAGGATAAGTGTTTAATGGCTGCGTAATACATTTGTAGCAGTAGAACAGTAGATGAATTAAAGCAGATTTCTAAAATTCTGGGCATTTAAATATATTTGCTTTGATTAAAAACTTAAAAAGAAAAAAATAATAATTTTTGATTAAAACAATGCTTAAGACTATTTTTAACCCCACCAATAAAAAAATATTTTTTCTTTTTATTTATATTTTTTCCCTAGAGTATATTTTCCCACTACACAAGTCCCTGCAAATGTTTTGAGTGGTTTTGTTGATTTGCATTTACATTGCCATTCTGGTATGAGTGGCACTCTCCACATCAGGAAAAGTACATTGCTTGTACTTATTAGCTTCCCAAACCATTTTGACTATAACTTTTTGCTTGAAGTGAATTCCAAAGCCCAGGTCAGGAAAAACAAATTGGCCGTCTGATAATTGATATTGATCCATAGTTTCAAAAATTTTTCCATCAAATTTATTTTTTGGAACTGCAAGTAAAAATGAATACTCAGAGATTTCAACTTTTTCAATGTGAGGTGAGTTGTAAAAAGAGTTGGATGTGAAAGTGACATGCAGAGATCAGTCAAAGGGAGTAGGATGAGAACCAAATTCAAGTGATGAGAAGTTTGATTTTTCTTTTTTTTTTCAGCAGTGATGACAGGATAATGATCCAAAGGTTGTAGTTTCTGTCCAGACCATACAAAATTTTTGTTGATGCCCCCCTCTGCAATTTCCAAATATATTTCTGACTCCCCCATTTTATCCCTGTTTTTCTTCAAAGCCCTCTTCTTGCCACCTCTCTTTATGTTTGTCACATCATCTCCTTCCATCTTGTTCCCTCCCAGGCAAATGCTCTGCTTGGGGTGAGGATCAAGAAGGGATTAAATTTAGAGTATAAAATTGTGAGTGCTGTGGGAGGAGAAATGGAATTGAATTAAAAGCTGTAAAAAAGGATTATCAAAAAACAAAAAAAAATCATTCACAAGATCATAAAAAAAAACATCAGTCATGTGATCACAAAAAAAAAAAACAAGCAAAAAACTACTGGGCGTGAAAAATCAGGCCAGGCTTATTACCAAAAAAAAAAAAAAACAGTCACGTCATCACAAAAAAAAAAAAAAAATTACCCGGGTGTGAACAAATTGTGCCCAGCTTTGGGTCAGGCTATGGGGGCCAGGAAGGATGGGGCCCTGTGGCAAGGGAGGGGTGGTGGCTTGGCTGGCTGGGCAGGAGGGTGTTGGGGGGGTGGAGGGCAGGGGACGGCAAGCCAGCATGGGGGGGGGGGGAAAGAGCAAACAAAGCAGGGGAGGCAGGGCTGGAGCAAAGGGGGTGGGGAGGCCAGAAATCAAGGGGGGGGGTGGGGCCAGAGCAGCAAAAGGGGGGGGTGGTGCCGGCAATGGAGGCGGGGGCAGTGCTGGCAATTGAGGGGGGGGGGATGGTGCCTGCAATTGAGGGGGGGGGGCAGGGCCAGCAATCAAGGGGGGGGCTGTTAAAATACGTATGCACTTACGCATGTGCTACGTATGAGTGTAATCCATATGGGATCCACATGTGGGCCTCTACGGCCCGTTGGACACAAACACAGACCATACATGCCTCTGTGGATGTCACAAATTTGGGGAAACTGGCCTCAAAACGTGTGAAACAGGCCTATTGGTACACGGGCCCCAACAGGCCCGGTGGGGTATATGGGCAAATACAGCCAGATGGGCTTGCATGGGAATAATTGGGCCCAAGGTTTATTTTGGAGATACTTGGCCAAACGTTCCGGCCCGCCAAAGTATGTTGAACTCACTTTTTGGGCTTGGGGAGGCCCATTAGGGGCCGCTGTTTTTGCTTACTGCCTGTTTATGGGGTCCGACGGCCCGCGCGGGGCCGTTGTAGGGGGCAGGGGGACTCAAAATGGAGTCCCCCCACCCCAGTTGGAGCTGTTGAGCGGGTTGTAGAGGCTGCGGGGCTGGGGCCAATGGCCCCGGCTCCTCCCCCTCCCCTTGCTTGCCATTGCAAGGAGGAGGAGGAAAGCTGGCTGGGTTGAACCAGCCAGCAACCGTTTGAAAGAGGCAACCAGTCAGGGTGAGGGGGACCTGATCACCCCCCCACCAAGTGTGTTTTCTAGGCCGGTTGCAGCAAGGCAACCGGCAGTGGGGGGGAATTGACCACCCCCCCACCATTGAAGGGGCGCTCTCCCCCCCCCCCCTTTACCAAGGGGGAGGAGCAATGGGCTGGAGGGGATTTGACCACCCCCCAGCCCACCTACCTTGACGATGCCCTGGGGGTATCAACCTCCAGGGCCCCTGGTAGGGGGATTTGACTGCCCCCTCCAGGGATTTGAGATAAAGAGGGGGGGCAGCATGTCAGCTGGTTACACCCCCCCCCCCTCCATGTGTGTCTGAGACTGGACCCAGGTGTGTCCTGGGTCCAACCTGGTCATTTGTATGGCCAGGGGCTGGTTGCATGAGGCAACCAGCCAGTATGTGAGGTAACAGGCTGGTTGCAACAGACAACCAGCCAGGGGTTTGAACCGCTAAGGGGCTGGTTCATCCCCATTAAGGTGGAAACACCAGAAATGAACGGAATAGGCTAGTTTTAAGGGTACAGGGACTGATGCCAATTGGACTGATGTAGCCCAAACCAAGTAACAAGGCCTGTAGAGCCTGTAGAGCTTCTTTGGAGCGGAAAATTTTCCTTTTGGCTTGTTGTATCATGGGCTCACAAGAGGCCAATATTTTGTACTTAAGGAGCTCTCCTCCCTGCGGTTTTCCATCATTCATTTATCATCCAATCAAATTCATCACTGATATCATCCAATGTATTGCCCCATTGTGAGAGCCCATTAGCAATTATTGACACAAGGTGTACAGAATTTCTTTTGCTTTAAATAATGCTCATTTGAATAAGCTAATTGCTAGCCATAATTATAACAGGGTCAAGGGAGCAGAGGTGCTGGGAAAGCAAGGGAGCAAGGGGGGGGGGGAAGCAAAGGGGGGGCAGAGCAAACAAGGGGGATGGTGGGGCCTGAAATCCAAACAAAGGGGGGGGTCCAATTGAAGGGGGGGGGGAAGGGGGCAGAGGGGCCAGGAAAGAAAGAGAGCAGGGGGGGGGTATGGTGAGGGAGCAAGCAAGAGTCAGAGGAGGTGAGGGGGGAAGGGAGAAGGAGAAGAGGTCAGCAAGGATGGAGGGAAGAGAAGGATCAGGAGGAGGGGGGGAGCTTACCTGAGGAAAAAAGAAGTAAAGAGCTAGGGGGGGGCTTAAGGTGGATAGATCAAAGGATCAGTATGCTTTGATGGGGATGGATGAGGAGGAGGATGAGGAGGAGGGGGGGGAGCTTCCCAGGGGTGCCAACCAAAGGAGAAGGGGAGTTGGTGGGTGAGGTGGAGGAGGTGGGTGAGATGGAGGGGTGAGTTGGAGGTTGTGTGAGGTGGAGGTGGTTGGTGAGGAGGAGGAAGGAGTGGACTGACTGGTGGTTTGGTGGGGTGAGGTGGGTGGTTTGGAATTTTTGAGTCTGTTTTGTCTAAGTCCACCCAACCAAAAGAGAGAAAAAAACCCACTCAGCCTAGGAATCTTGGGTGAAAAACTAAAACCAAAAAAATATGGTGAAGGGATTTTTGCCTAATTTGAAATCAAAAATTACTCATCAAAGCAAGCAAGGGTGAGAGGAAAAATCCATTCTCTCATAGAAGAAGATGAGGGAAAAGATGAGAAAGGGATGACTTGAGGCGGATCCGGAATATCATCTTCAAATATTTTTTCACATTTATCTTTGATGTTGGCCAAAAGATTGTGAAGGATCAAAAAAGTGATAATCCAGTTGATGAGGAACTTGATGTCTTTGGGTTTTTGAAGCTGTTTTTGCATTTCCCTTCATCTGGCCAGTCTTCCTTTCAGGAATCCTATGGCATTCAAAATCTGAACTTGTGATTGGGAAAGATTATGATTGAAATTGGTTTCTCCTTTATTTTTGGAAAAAAAATTCCGATATGCTAGAACCAAATATTTCCCACTAGCATAAGCTGAATCAGCCAGAAGGTATTGATCTTGGTCAAAGTATTTCTCTGGTTATTGGGCAATCTGCATCCAATTGAAAACATATGAATAATGAAAATATCCCAGAAGGCCAATGTGGAGGCATATGAACTGCTTGTTGTTATCACAAACAAGTTTTAGGGCCACAGAGTATCTAAATGAACAGATGCAACATATTTTTTCAGTGTGTGATCAAACGTTTTATCAAAGAATTGGAAAAGAATGAATCAATTGCCTCTTTTTCAAATCAAAATAGTTGTTGCCATCTAGCTTGGGTTTTTGACTCAAGGGAATGGTGGTTCCATCAAAAAAAAACCAATGCAACCAGGAAAGCCTTCAGTCTCCATTACTTGAGATATCTCCTTGAGTTCTTTTTTGGTTGGCCAAAAAGGACTGAACAACAGACAGATAGGATAGCAGTCATGACTATTTTGGTGTATAGTTCAATGGATCCATAACTAACCAAGAATATATTTTCTAATTAATGAATTTCTGCTCCATTTCCATTTGACCCCAATCTACAAAGTGCAATGGCCATTTGAATAGCTGGATTGCGTTGAGGATTCCAAGAATTTTTGTGGAAGATGTGGTTGTTTTCAATCATCTCCAAAAATTTCATGAATGAGGGCAATAAAGCTTGGAACAGTTTCTGGAAGCGGAAGTTGGGGAGGAGATGAAGCTTTTGCCTTTCATACATAGGCTTGTGGAGAGTTTGTCTTCTTGGAACCATGTATCACTTTTTTAATAGAGCATTTGAAGCCAACCAAGTTGATTCCAAATTGGAGTCTGAATTGGAGTCTAAATGGCAGTTAAATACTAACAAAATTTCAGTCAGGTTTTTTGCATTTTCAACTTTCTGCTGGGAAGTTTGATGGGAAATGTTGAGAAACATGGTGATTTGATTTGGGGTGATGAGGTTATGATGGGATTTGGGTGAAGATGGAGATATGAAGCAATAGGGATGTGAAGCAATAGTGATGTGAAGCAATTGAGATGTGAAGCAATGAAGATGAGATGTGTGCAATGCAATGTAGATGGGATTGGTATGGATTTACTGAGGTGGACGTGTGGATGGGTGTTTTGGATGTGATGGGGGTGGATGGATGATGATGCATAAATGGAAAGTATAATGGTGGTTTTGATGTTTCAAATCCGCCATTTTCATGAAACCTGCCATTTTGAAATACACCATTTGGGGGGAATGTGTATTTCAGAAACCAGAAATTAAAAATGGCGGGTTTGGTCAAACAAATGGCAGGTTTCTAATTGCAGGTTTTCTAACTCTGATACACACTATTAATCTTTGATAAAATTCAAAAAATGTTTCAAGGAAATCATGATTTGATCAAAATATTGGAAAATAAGCAGGTGAAGAAGAGAATTTGAATAAAATATCTTAATAAATAAAAGTCTTCACCGCAAACTTTGCCTTCAGCTTTTGAAAACTTTCAAAAATATTTGGAAAAGGTTAGCAGGCAATCCTAGTTAAAGAAATCCTTCCAGGATCCAAGAGGAAGAGGGCACAGGCACTACTACTAATATAAATATGGATGAGAAATTTGGGAATTAAAAGATGAATATAAGACAAAAAATACAAAATATGAGTAGGATTAAATGAAAGGGGAATTTCAGAATTAAGGCTCTGAGGAGGATAAGGGTTGAATCCTATAAGAGTAACACCAGGAATGGGCAATTTTATATTGATCTAGGAGGCTTTTTTGTGGTTTTGTTTTTGTGAGATGAAACCTATTTGATGAGTAATAAAAAGTAAGAAGTAGTATACTAATTCATTGGCGGAAATTGGTCCAAGAGTAGGAGAGATTTCAGTATATGTGAGGATTTCCAAGTAGGTCTTGAGGGATGGTTGATCCTGTTGGAGAGGAGAGTTCCAAGGTTTTTTCATGCTTTAAATTTTCTGTAGAATTTATTTTAGATCTAATAGTAGTGGGATTTTCCACAATGTTACTGGTGACTGATTTTGAAGTTGTGAGAAAGTTGGATTGTGCAAAGGCACCTTGAGATGGTAGAAGAGGGTGAGAGAGTCCTAAAACAAAAAGAGATAGGAAGCCTTGGAAGATTTAATGAAGCAAATGATAAAGTTGGAAGTTTTAAATGGTCAAAGATGTACAGATATCCCATATATTTAGCAATAGATCCTATGAGAAGAAGGTGGAGGCTGCAGTGTATGCAAGATAAATATCCAGAAAAATGTGCAGGAGGAAGTAGAGGTGGGCTTGAACTTGGAGTGAGTCTCATGGGAGATTTAATTGGCGAATTTAAAGGAGTTTCAAACTTTGTTATGAAATTAGACCCCTTGAAAGGGAAGGGGCAGCTCTTAATTGCAAGAATAAAAGAGATGTTGGACTTGCGGATTGATTTCTTGAAGGATTTTGTCACTGGAAAGTAAGATACTGATTAGGGAAATCTTGGAACTTCAATGTGATAAATGTGGTTAAGAATTTGCAGAATATTTAAAATTTCCAGAAGTCCTGAAGAAGTTTATTTCATCTTGAAATCCTTTTGAATCCCCAACTTTGGATTTTGCTTAGGATGAGTGTGATAGGATTGAATGGAAAGTTTGAAATTCTTTAAAGGTGTTTACAAATCCATGGGAGGCTATCAAAACATTTTTTTAATCAGGCTTGAATCAGTAGAAGCAGTTTGTAACCACCAAGGTTGAATATTCTGAAAAGTCCTTGAACAGGAATTTATTTTTTGTTGAAGAAGTGGAGAACAATGTTCCCTGATATTTTGAAAATGATGAGTATTCTCCTGGAGAATCAGAGGGGATAAATGTAAATGGAATATAATGAATATACTTAGAAATATATCAAGAAGAGAATGAAGAGAAAAATGATAAATTAAGAAAAAGAAGAGGTAGTTTTGGAGGTGACCAAGGTTGGTAAGGAAGAAAAACGAGAAGGGAAATAGGTGTATCAGGAGGAGGATTTCAAGCTGGGTAGTGTCTGAAAAAACATTTTAAAGAATTTGAATGAGGTTTATGAGGTTTTGATCTCTTCAAGGTTTTTTCAAGTGATTTTGTTGAATATCTGGAACAAGATTTGAAGAATATTTTTGACAATTTGGAATGCAATTTTATGAGAACAAGGAGGTGATGTTTTTAAGTTTGGGGATTAATAATTATGAGGAAAATTGGAGTGATGTATGAAGAAGAGAAGGGGTGTCAGAGGAAGTGGTAGATGAAATGAATGATATTTTTTGATTTTGAAAATAGTAAACTATGAGAGGAGCTCTTCTGCTGAGGAAAAGAAGGGATATGAATGACAGTGGATAGGGCTGGAGATTATTTTTTGATGAGATATTTAGGATGGTAGAAATTATTCAGGAGGTATGTGATAGGAAGGGAATTTTTTATTGTTATTGTTATAATTTCTCTTCTTGAACTTAATTTGATTTTTCATATGATGATATGGAAGAAGTTTAAGTTTTATTATTACAGAAGATACATGGATATCTTTTTTTTTGATGAAAGATAGATGGGTTGAATTGGTATTTGGGAAAAATGTTCATTTGAATGTGATTTGGGATAGGAATTTCAGAATGAATTGTGTTTTAAAGGAGAGAGGGCGGGTAATACATGGAGAAGGGAAGCAAATTTGATGAAACTGTAGAAGCTTTACCAGATTATGAAAGAATGAGAAAAAAAATTTCCCATAGGAAAAAATGAGTATCAACAAATGCTCAGAGAGCCTATGGGAAGGCCTTTCAGTAGTTTTGTTATTTTCCAATAATACTATTATATTCTAAAGTTTGATAATTTTTGGTATTCAATTTATTTTTAGGTCAGCATAGTGCTTATAATTATCTGTAGGCTCTTTGAACTTGGTAGGAATTTTTTTTTGAAACAGATGATCTTCAGCAGAGTCATCCTGGAATCCATAAAGTATTTCTAGCTTGAATTGGTCAGAATTGTTGGGTATAACCACTTTAATCATGCACAGAATTAATATAATGCAGGAATGTAGAAACTATTTAGGCAATTTTTCCCATTTTTTCCACCTTTTAATAATTTCTTGAAGAAAATTTTCAGCTTGTTGATTTGAGGTCAATTGGATCAGTTGATCTTCAAGAATTTAAAACATAGATTAAAAAGTTTGGAAGTTTTAAATACATCTTGTTTCAGAAGTTTTATAATTTATCAGGATTCTTTCTGGAGTAATTTTCAACACATCTAGATAAAAATGGCCCCAAAATCATAGGAGATCAGTTATATCAAAGAAATTCAAATGCATTTGAGTGCTTTTGAATTTCAATTAGTAAATGAGATCTACCCGATCTTCTTTTATTATTCTGAGTGCTTTCTAAGACATGAAATAATTTAAATAACACAAATAAGTTAGAAGCTCAGAAGGGCCTGTGATTTTTACAAAGTAAGAAACCTGAAATAAATTTTGGGGAAGATTTTAGAACCCAAAACTAAATTCAGTAAGAGATTTTTTAGAGGAATTGGATAAAGGTCCTCCTATTGAACAGTTTCATTTTTTCAAAGAATCAAAAAATAAATAAGAAGTGCCATAATTATACTTGAAAAAACAAAGTAAAGGTGATCCATTTCATTGAATTTCTAGGGTGGATAAAAACTTTATCTAAATTCTCTGCTATATAGGCCTCTATTTTTGACCATAAACCTTAGGTTAGTGAATATAATGTCACAAATTCAGTTGAAAGAACTTCAACTACAATAAAAAAAATTTAATCATGGTGTGGGGCGAGTTGGTATGCTTTAAAAAATAAGATATTTGAAGAATCCATGATAATCAGCAGGAAATTTCTTTCAAAAGTTTTATGATTATTCAGGGTCTTCCTCAGTATTTAACTCATCCCGGCCAGGTTTGATATCCTTTGGGGGAGATGAAAAAATCAGAAGAGGTAACCAATTGCTTAAAATGCAGGGATTTATCAATTGAATCTTCCTTTGAGATAGATAAAGGATCAATGAACATCCAAGCAAGTTGAAAAATTTTTGAACTCAAAGGGAATCAGATGTTGTGATTAGTAAAATTCAGAGGTGCTTAATTTAGGTAAAATTTCAATATTATTCAGTTCCAAAAGAATTTTCAGCATACCAGATTCCAGGAACTTTGCAAGCCTTTGGCTACTAGAGGTTATAGAGTTGGAAAAATTAAATTATTCAGGGTAATGCAGAAATAATCCATGTACATATGGATGAAGAAAATGAAAAGAGGTGGTTTGGTATTTTTTAAGGGTGAATCAACCAATAGATGAATTATTAATTAAATAAAAAAGGGCCAACAGTTGATACTGGGGATCTTGAACACCTCTCTTCAGGGGATTAAACTTATAATCAATGCACCTGGGAATTTGGAACCTTGATACAAGGGGATTATTATCCAGGAAATATTTTGTATGACTGAGCTAGGGAAGCAAACCATACAGAGTAGAGAGGAATAACTTACTTGTAATAAAGGTTTTCCTGTTTTAACTGAAATAACTGAAATAAAGGGAGATTAATGAGCCTATCATGATTCTTTGAGCACTTACCATGGTGCAAAATTTGAGCTATAAGGGTTTACTTTTCAACAAAATGGTCAAAATAAAGCTATTAATCACTTAATTATCCTAATAGGTACTTTTTTTAAGTCACGGTACTCCCCTCCACGCCTCCGCGGGCTCCCTATCTTACCCAGAGCAGGTTCCCGCAAATGCTCTCTATTCTGGTCTTGTTTTTCTATTTCCAATCTGATCTCTTAGTTCTCCTTGATCTTTCTCTTTCTCATTCATTCTCATCTTATGTCTCTACTTTTTCTTTCTTTTCTTCTTATCCCTCTTCCTTTCTTTCTCACTCTCTTGAACAATCTGCTCCACCAAAATTCAACCGTTTCCTCCTCCTCATCATCTCAATCTCATCAATTATAAGTCTCTTCCTGGTAAGAATATGAATTCTCAAATATCCTCAACAGAATTAAATCTGATCCTCTAGTTAATCCAGTCTGTCTCCTTGTGACTTCCTCCCAGCCTTTCTTCTCTCAATCTCTGTTGTGCATCCTGGATAACTCATTGTTCTATCTAAGCCACCTTTCTCAATGTTTACTATTGGCTCAAGCTGTAGGATCTTTCTCTCATGTCTCTTTCTATGAACCTCTGTTTTCTTCAGATCTTTTGTTTCTAATATCTTTTGTTCTTTGTACAGCCTGTGCTTGTTCTGATTCAAATAGAAATCTAGCTCAACCTTATCATGTTTCAAAGCCAAACTCCTATGACCAAATTTAACCAAAAAAAATGCAAACAAACCAGCTGGGGCAGCCAACTACTTCCATCAGGTGGGGCTGAAATCTTCTTTTGACGCCATTACTCCTTTGAATGAAGAAAATTATTTGATATGGAGAGATAAGATGCTCATGTTATTCAATCTGAAAGATATCAAGGATGCTATTACTCAAAACTCCAGCCCTCTTTCTTCGAAAAAAGACAGAGAAATTTGAGCAATAATTCTATCAAAACTAGACAGCACAACTCACGCCCATGTGTTCAACCCCTCCAACATAACTTCATCAAAACTCCTATGGCCCAAAATCACCTGAAGATTTGCCTCTTCTGAAACAGAAAATAGGGCAAGGGTATTTAATCAATTTCTTCACTCAGCCTTCAATGAACAGGCCATTGAGGGATTCATTACCAAAATGAAAAAGGAAATTACAGGGATGACTGACGTAGGAGTTGAATTTCCCAATGATATACTTGCGTACTTAGTGCTCTTTAAGTTTTGTCCAATTCCCAAAAACCTCAAGAAGAAAATAACTCACTTAAAAAAACATACAAGGTTGGATGTAGTCTTCAATCATCTTACCCAATACAATAATGAGAGAAAGGCACAATCTAATACCAACAACCGGCAGCAGATGTCTCCCTGGTGTTGACTAAGACTAAGATCCACAAAGATAAAAAGAAAATAAAGTTGAAATGCCAAAAAGGATACCACAATCCTAATGCTCCACACTCTGAAAATAATATTGCTTCCATCTGCATCCCCAAATTGCACTGGAATGGTGGATCAAACAACAAATCCAAAAAGACCCCAACCATCAACTAACACGCTTTTTTAACCCTCTGGATCAACACAGATAACAATCCCAATCTCCTTCTAGAATTGGGAGGAAATGTTCATGTATTTAACAATCTAAATTATTTTTCCTCCTTCAAACTTCAGGAAGAATCAAAAGAAATAAAAACTGTCAAACTAGAAGCTAACCTCAAGATATGCAGAACTGGAATGGTAAAATTAGAATGGAAAGACTCCGTGATCACTCTCAAAGATATTGTCTATGTACCTGAAATTTTTGTGAATCTAATTAGTCATGGTCTTCTTGCCAAGAAAGGCTGTAATCTCTCTCAAGTCCATAAAAAACTCTCTGTCACTTGGGGTGATCAACTTTTACTGAAAGGATTGATTTGAGATAACATATTTTTGATTGAAAAAACTCAATCAGTGGGTCAAAATCAAACTGTAAACCTTTCAAATCAATCTTGCACCCCTTCTCCTTCTCTACTAGATATTCACAAGATCTACGGACATGCCTCCATCTCTACTCTCAATCCAATATTGAAGGACCTCTACACTAACAAAGAGCTCCACAAATTCCAATTTGAAAGTTGTGTCAGGAGTAAAATTACTAGATCTCCATTCTCTTGTGTTTCTACTCCATTGAGTAAACCTTTAGATCAAATTCACATTGATCTCATTTGCCTGATCTCACCACAATCTAAGGCAGGTCATCAATACATTCTCACTCTAGTAGAAAACTACTCAGGCTACTTATTGGCGTTTCCTCTGACATCTAAAGACAAGACTACTGAAGTAATCATAAACATTCTCAATATAAAACGCAAGAGATTGAAGTACTAACCTTCCAAACTTTTCTCAGATAAAGGAACCAAATTCACTAAATCTAACTTCAAAGAATTTGCCAAAGCTAAACATATCAAGCTACAAACTTTGGAGCCTTATCATTCACAACATAATGGTCAAGCTGAAAGAGCTTAGAGAAAAATTGTCAAATCCTCCCATGCCACGTTCTCTCAAACCAGGTTGGCTAAGAACTATTTGCATATAGTAACTCAAAGCTACTACTTCAAGCTTAATAAAATTCCTCAAGAAGGTAATCATCTATCTCCCTTGGAGCTCATGTTTGGTTAGAGCCTGCCCACTAATTATTTGAAACCCATAGGTGCTTCTGTTATATATCTTGCAAATTGAATTCATAAAAGGTTGAAATTTTCACAAAAAGGGACTTGAAGGTATTCTGATTGGGTTCAACCCTAACTTTCACTCCTACCTTATTCTCAACTTGCTTGGTGCAGTCCTCAAAACTATAAACGTAAGGTTCCTCAAAAATCAGCTGAACGGATTTCCCTTTCTCAAATCTCCTGTTCTAGACCTATTTTCCCAATCCAAACTGGACGCCTGCAAAACCAACTTCTCAAAAAATGACAAGCAAGATATGACCAGGGAAACCAGCCCTGAATTCCTTGAATCAGACTCCAATCTGGAGGATGCTAACTCCTCAGATGATCATTCTCCTGATCCTCCTCTCTTTCACTCTTTGGAACTGATAACCCAAAGAACCAATCTAAGACCGCAAAATGAAATCCAAAAACCTCAGAGATATGGCTCCCATCAATACTATAAACCCCTTTCTTATACTGCCGCACAAAAATGTCCCAAATGGCCTGAATGGAAACAAGCTTTGGAAGAAGAAATGAGCTCTATTGAATCTCGTGAATTTTGGGAAGAGTACTATGATGTACTGAAAAATATCCCAAACACCACCTGGGTATTCAAAGTAAAAGAAAAATTTTATGGAGAGCCTGCAAATTACAAGGCCCAACTGTGCGTAAAAAGATTCAACCAGGTTCAGGGAATTGATTTTGAAAACAACTGGGCCCCAACTGGAAAACTAGGATCTCTTGTCTTGCTCTGATCTACAATCTGAAGAATAACATGAAATTCACTCAATTCAATTTGAAGGGAGATTTCCTTCATGCGCAGCTGAATGGAACTTTTATAATCAGAAAACCTGAAGGATCAAACAGAAAATCACACTTTCTAAAATTAAAGAAATCTCTTTATGGTCTCTGCCAGTACCCTAAGAACTGGTACAAAACTCTTGCTACCTGGATTAAATTTCAAGGCTTCCACAAATCTAGCAGTGACCCTTGCTTTTACCTTAAGTCTGAATTGGGGGAAGTTATTTACTTTCATGTTGAAAATCTCATTCATGTTGGACAGTCAAATGTTTTTGCTACCAATTTTCTAAATAAGTACTTGAATTATTCCTGCAACTCTCCAAACACTATCCTTGGAATTTTGATGGAGATTGATGAGGACAAAATTTTCCTCATTCAACCAAACCACACTGATTAAGGATTGGAAGAACTATGTCTCACTGATTGCAAGAGCACCAATTCACTGCTAACTCAAAACTTCCACCTCAAACAGGCATTGAATGAAGATCCTGCAGAGTTCTCTCAGCTCAATATAAACTACCAATCTGCAATTGGACTCCTAAATCATCTTTCTCAATACACTTGTCCATATATTGCATTTTCTGTCTCAAGTCTGGCTAGGTTTAATACCAAGCCTGGCTTATCACACTGGAAGGAATTGCCCAAAGTCTGGAAATATCTGAAAACCACCAGAAATCTCAAACTCACTCTCAAGTACAATCCCTCTCAGGAAATCATTTCAGGCTACAGTGATGCTACTTGGGGTGATGACCTCATATTTTGTAATTCTCAAACTGGTTACATTATTCTTCATTATGGTAGCCCGCTTATCTGTAACTCCTCAAGAAAAAGAAAAATAATTTATTCTTCTACCAAATCAGAGCTCAATGCGCTCCTGGACTCTTATCTGGAACAAAACGGATCACCCATCTTGTTGGGGAAATATATCTTTCTCCTAAGTGTAAAACAACAATATACATTAATAACAAGGGCTTGGAAGATAAAATCAATAAATTTGGGTTGCACTCCAAATTAGGACACATTGATATTAATACTAAAGGCTTGCAAGAAGATTTCTCTCTATCCAAGTTTTACCTATTCCTTATCTCAAGCAACAAGATGATAGCAGATCTTCTCACTAAAGACTCCTCCGCCAATGACCACAAAACTCTTCAACAAGAAGTCTTTACCTAAAACTTATTGCAAATCTTCTTTAGTTTTCCTCTTACAAGTCACAAGGGGTGTTAAGTCACAGTACTCCCCTCCATGCCTACGCCCGCTCCCTCTCTTACCCAGAGAGGGTTCCACCAAATGCTCTCTCTCTTGGTCTTGTTTTCCTCTTTCCAATCTGATCCCTTAGTTCTCCAGGATCTTTCTCTTTCTCATTCATTCTCATTTTATTTCTCTACTTTTTCTTTCTTTTCTCCTTATCACTCTTCTTTTCTTTCTTGCTCTCTTGAAATATCTTCTCTTCCAAAACTCAACCATTGCATCCTCCTCATCATCTCAATCTCATCAATTATAGTTCACTGCCTGGTAAGAATCTGAATTCTCAAATCTCCTTGAAAGAATTAAATCTGATCTTCTACTTCATCCAGTCTGTCTCCTTGTGACTTCCTCCCACCCTTTCTTCTCTCAATATCCATTGTGCTACCTGAATAACTAATTGCTCTATGTAAGCCTCCAACCTCAACATTCACTATTAGCTCAAGGTGTAGGATCTTTCTCTCATGTCTCCTTCTATGAAACTCTGTTTTCTTCAGATCTTTTGTTTCTCATATCTTTTGTTCCTTGTACAGCCTGTGCTGTTTTGGAGTCAACTAGAAATCTAGTTCAATATTATTAACTTGATTCCTGTATGTTACAGCATCTTTATGTATAATGATGATTAGATGGGAGATAAAAAGCCTGAGATAAGCCTTTATTAATCCCTTTCCATTTTTCAAGGGGCCTCCATGAGGTTTATCAGGGTAAATGGACGGGAACCAACCATTTTTTGGGGGCCAGCAGTACATTCATGCATAGCCAACAGGCCTATTTGTGTGTTTTAGGACAGATGGAAGTGTCAAATGTAAATAAATATGTTATTTTCTTGAATTTTTTGTGTGATATTGGCAGAGGAAAGGAACCTGTAATCAATGTATACATCCTGATGGTGAATTAATTTGCCTTTGTGTAAGGTTTTGGGAGATTTTATGCAATCAAGCATATTTTTCTGAACATTTGTATGTTATTCTTCCATTTCATGTGTTTTTTCAAGCTTGAAAAGTCTGTGAAAGTTCATTTTGGCTACTTTTGTGATTTTGGTCAAAATTGTTAATTCATATTTTGAAGGGTTTTCAAGTGTATTTTCTGGCATATTTTGAATTATCAGTAGTTTTTGTGACATTTTTGATGGATATTAATGCATATTACATATGCATGCCTTTCCCATGTGTTTTTCAACCCTTCTTTCAGGGGCTTTTGTGGTCCTTGTTGGCTCTGAAATCTGGGTTTCAGATTTCAGCCTGTGTACTGACTGTGGCCTGGCCTTGACATGGCTACAAACAGGAACTATTGAGGACAGGTATGATTTTGTGTCCCAGTCCTGTTGAAGGTGTGCTTGGCTGCTTGCAGGAATTTGGAAAAAAATCAAATATTTTCATAAATCCTAGAATACAAAAAATAGTTGTTTTCTGACTGAATTTCAGTCACTTAAAGTATATGTGATGCTTCATGTAAAATATTGAAATTTTCCAGAAGTTTCAACTTGGTGCCATGGTTATTTTGGCACAATTTATTCAATGGTTAAGGAGGTGTAATTTGAGGGTAGGTTTAGTGGGTGAACCTACCTAGGTTTAGGTGGCAAATCCTTTTCTGTGATAATACTTTAGGATTTCTATTATTTTTTTGGTTTATTGTTTATTTTGATTATTATTTTTGTTCTTAGTAGTTTTTTTCTGCTGGATCTGCAATAGTACTAGACTGATAGGACAAGTTTGGTAATTTCCACTTCCAGGAGGGGTTACTAGAGTGAGCTTGAAAGGGTTGAAAAGATCATTGGTTATTTGGTATGTTGGGACAATCAGTAACATCATCCAGTTTACCTTGGAATTCTAGTGATGAACAAATTCAGCCCCAATAATGATTTCCTAGGTATTGGTGAATTGACTATAAGGAATACCCATTAAATTTAGGAAATTTATGAAGTGAACTAATACATTTATCTTGAGAGGATTCTCTTGGGAAGGTGAATTACTAGAGCTTAGATTGAAAAAAGCAATAGGTTTCCCCAAAGAAATGGGCTATAAGTTATAGATAATCTTGAAACATGGAATTTGCCATTAAAGATGAGTTGCACCTGAGTCAACAAAAAATAAAAAGGAGAGCCTTATAAAATTAAAAAAAATTTAACAATAATTTTTCTTTGGCTTAGGAGTAGCACAGGAAGGTTCTAGAGTAGGAAAGGAAGATTATTATCTGAAGATTGCTATCTACAGCCCTATTTCTTGTGCTTAACTCCACAATATGGAAAGAGAAATTCCTTCTCTCTTCTTTCCTTTTCATTGGCCATTACTATTACATCTGAAGCAAGTTCCAAAGAGGTTTGGGTAGTTGAAGTAGTTGAAGTAGTTGAAGTAGAATTTTCTGGCGAAGGGCCATCCTCCCTACCCTTAGGTTTACCCTTGTCAGTCTGGTCAGAGGTAGATTTTGATTGGGAAGATCAATGGTTTTTATAAGGAATAAATTTAGAAAATATTTATTTTAAATACTTAAGGTACCTTGTATCATAGTTTTCAGCTTGCTACTATGTACAGAGCAACCAGACAAGTACCAAAAATCAACAAAAAATAAAGATAAAAATAAATTTGTAGACAAAAAAAAGGAGTATGAATTACATGGATATTAGTTCTGATTTGGATTCTCCACCCAAAATTAGGTATGGTCACTCACTGACCCCACCCTTGAATTCTCACTCCTTAATATTTCAAATAATTGAATAAACATTGGCCAAAAAAAACAACACCACTATTGGGATTTTATTTACGATCTTATACTTCACATGCACTTTCACGTAAAGTTTTCACACCTAAAATTAAGTCAGAATTGAGGTGTTGTGTATAATTTAGGAGTTATGTGCGTAAGTGTGTTTTGTAAGAATTCACACACACAGCTCTGCATCCCTACATGCAGTCTGCCCGCTCCAATCTTACTCCACATGCAGAAATTTGCTATTTTTTTGAATGAATTAGGTACATTCCCACTTGAAAGAATTCAGCATGAAGATTGCGCCCGCTGCGGCTAAAGAGTTGTCACAATTAGGATAACTCTGAGATCCGGGAATGTCAGATCCAGCAGATACCCTTTCTGACAGCTACAAACCGCCAGGATCATCTGTACATATTTAAAAATGAGATCTATGCATGAAGTTTGATCCAAAAACAAGGTTTAACAAATAATAATTCAGAAAATAAAATTAGAAACTCTAAACATTTGAAAAATAACAAACAAAGGTTAAAAAATTGTTGACTCGTCCAGATCTTTGCAGATCACAACAAATATCAAGAATTCTTCATAAGAATCATTATAAATTACCAAAATAATCAGAAGATTACAGGAAACCAATAAAAATTCATCACTGATCACTTTAGTCAATTAAAAATTTTACAGAATTGAGATATGTGCAGGATGCTAAAATTTGAAAATTAAAATCTAAACAGATTTTGCAACTAAAATATTTCACAGATCCTACAGACCCAGGATAAGCTGGATTATAGAAACAAGATTACAAGCTAAGCCAGCCCTGGCTGGCTTGCTAGCCTTAGAGTATGAGCCCTACACTCTCCACATCCCCTGAGGAAGCTCCCTTTACCCCCAAAAGGTATTCATAAACTACCTTCTATGGCCTTTTGTCCCCCATAATTGACCAGTTATTATAAAGAAACCTTTGTTAAATGAACAATTGCTCTTCCTGTGCGCCGCTCCTCTCAGCTACACTCAACCTGGCAGCTACACTCAACCTGGCGCGGACTCTGATACTGTATTAACTCATCCTCATCTTTCACGCGCAACTCCCCAATCCCCGGGGGTATTCGGTCTCATTCAAGACTCACTCTTCCACAAGTAATAGTGGGAGGGGGGGGCCACATGACTTACAACAAACTACTATCTCAATAACAACAACTCTCATCTAATCGCGAACTCAACACATCAAACTCAGCATCTTGACCGTCAACATCACCTCATCAAATCAATCTCTTTCTCCATTTCTTTTCTTTTCTTTCTCTATTCTTTTTATATCTTTTCTTTGCTTGTTTTTATCTCGACTACTGGGCTCATCAACTCTGCTATCTATCATGAACTGACTTGTAAGACTTTCGTACACCACCAACTCTCAACACAAAATGATTCTGACTCTCCGCTGTTCTACTCTTATCAAGTCTTCCTAATCATTCCTCTAAATCTTCTCATTGTGTCTCTTCCATCAACTCATCTTCTCAAGTCTCAAGCCACAGCTGTTCCTTGCTCAATGTTTTTTCTGTTTCTTTTCTTTCTTCATTTTCTTTCATTTCTATCTTCAAATATTCTTACACTGATAACTATACTGGCACAGCCCTCTTTGATCAACAACAATCTCAGTTTCCCTCAGTCACTCAACACGGTTAAAAGCTGAAGCCATTCCAACGAATTTGACCGAGCAATGGAGGGATCTAGCAACAATGGCTTTCGCCAAATAATTCTCAAGGCTGCTTTGGAAGCTGTTCCAATACTAACTGACAAAAATTACTCCATTTGGAAGGACAAGATGACCATGTTACTCGAGCTTAAAGGAATCAAGGAAGCACTCAAAGATGACTCTAAAACTCTTAGCGCTGTTGAAGATATGGAAACCCGTGTGATTTTACTTTCTCAAATCGATTCCGTAACTCATAATAATGTTGTCAATCCTTCAAACATATCATCTGCCCGTCTTCTTTGGCACACTATAAAGGAACAATTTGCCTCTTCTCAAACCGCTAATCGAGCACATGTTTTCAACGAGTTTCTCTATCATCAATTCAAACCCAATGCAATTAATCTCTTCATTACGGAAACAAAAATCTCACTTAAGAAAATGATTGATGTAGGAATCGATCTTCACGACAATATTTTGTCCTACCTCATTCTGTTCAAATTTCATCCTCAACTACATTCTCTTTGACAACAAATCATGCATTCGGACAAGACAGTCACAATGGATCTTGTTCTAAATCACCTTATCCAACTTGAAAATGAAACAAGAGTCAAATCCAAGGAATCCAAAATCAGCGACACCGCCCTCATATCTTCTCAAGCTCCTAAGAAACCTGTACCCTCCAAGCAACGATGCAAGAGAGGCTTTCACAACCCATTATCTCCAGATCACCCTGCTGAAAAATGCTGGAATCTTCACAAACACTTAGCTCTTGAGTGGTGGAAAGAGTCACAAGCCCGGTGGAGAGCTTCTCTAAACTCAAATTCAAAAACCAAAGAGGTAGCTCACTATATGGCCCTTCTTTCCACTTGGATCAATGAAGTCAATCCTCAGAACCAAATCATTATCAACTCTGGTGCATCGTGCCACATGTTCAATTCCCCTGATTTCTTTTGTCAGCTAGAAGATCTGTCCAGAAAAGATGTCATTAACACAGGAAAAGAAGGCGCAAAACTTCCAATCAAAGGAAAAGGAATCGTCAAACTTTCTTGGAAAAATTCTGTCATTTCTCTCTCTAATTGCTTCTTTGTTCCTGATCTCGTAGTGAATCTCATCAGTCCCGGCAAACTAATCACAAAGAAAAACTGCGAACTCGTCTCTTCCAGAAATCAGTTCTTTCTCTCCTCCAACTCACAACTGGCATTCTCCGGATTCATTCAAGAGAATTTGTTCATTCTTAATCCTCCTTCTCATGTGGGCAATAATCGCAAATTTTTCCACATTGCACTCAAGAATGCAAATTCAAATGAAATCAACCTGCTCCATCAAACCTTTGGACACGCAAGTCCGCACCGCCTCAAAAACCTGTTTCCGTCACTGTCCTCCAAATCTATCTCTGACTTCCAATGTAAAGATTGTGTATTCTCTAAGATCTCCAAATCTCCCTTTAAAAACACTTTGACTGCCTCCTCCAAGCCTTTCAAACAACTTCATATCGACTTGATCGGCCCAATAACACCCTCATCTCGAAACAATATGAACTATATCATGTCAATTGTGGATAATTTCTCCGGATACATTTCAGCAATCCCTCTTCAACACAAATCAGACGCCTGTCAACAACTCAAGATTATCTTAAATCACAAAAATCAAAAGCGAAATTGCTTTCCCGCAACTGTTTGCACTGACGGAGGCGGGGAATTTTCCTCAACTGAACTTAAAGACTATTTCAAAACTAACTCTATTCAACACTTGATTTCAGAACCATATCACCACAAACACAACGGAAATGTTGAGAGAGCCAACCAAACTCTCACTGAATCAATCAGGTCTATTCTTCGAAGCTCCAAACTACCTCTCAATCTTTGGGCTGAAGTTGCCAAGTCAGCTTGTCTTGTCTTGAATCACATCCCAAAAAGTCCTAACGCTCCTTCTCCTTATCAATTGTTCATTGGTAAAACTCTCCCCATTAGCTATTTCCACCCTATTGGGTCAAAGATAGTATATCTCGATAACAAAATCAATCGGGGTGAAAAGTTTAAGGATCGTGGGCTTCCGGGTACCCTTGTGGGTTATAACCCCAATTTTCTGTCCTACCGAATAATCAAACCTGATAACTCTATTATTTCCTCCAAGCACGTCAAGGTACTCAAGAATGAAATCTTGTCTCAAGAAGTCCCTGATTCTCCACCAGTAGAAAACTCTCTTCAAATCAATTTCAATGACGACTTGCCGCTGCCTGTCCCAAACAGCTCTTCCTCGACTGCCATCACAAGTGAACCAATTGAATTAACTGAAAGCCCTTCTTCCTCCAACGTTGTAACTTCCCCTTACTCTTCTTCTTCTACGTCTCTTGCGAATGCTCAAAACATCAATCCAATTGACTCGGAATCTGAGACCTCTGAAGATCTGACACGCCTTCTTGTTCCAAGTTACTCCCTTCAAGATCAATCTACTCTAAATCCTCCCCAACAATACGGATACCATCATTATTACGTACCAAAGACTTTTGAACAAGCAAGAAAATGTGCCAACTCTCTCAACTGGGAAACCTCTATGGACGCTGAACTCAATGGGATTGAAACTCTCAAGGTTTGGGAAGATTACGATGGTCCTGAACCGACTAATCCTCTCAACACTACTTGGGTGTATCGTCTCAAGGACAACTGCCATGGAGACCCACTCATCTATAAAAGCCGACTTTGCGTTCAAGGATTCGATCAGATTTACGGATTGGATTATCAAGATACCTTCTCTCCAACCGGCAAAGCTGCCTCCTTACGCATAGCCTTATTATTCAGGCTCTTTCACTCTCATCCAATCACTCAATTTGATGTAAAAAGTGCCTTTCTTCATGCTCCGTTGACCAACAAAGTTATAATTAGAAGACCCAAAGGATCAAAAAGAAAGTTGGAATTCCTTATTCTACAAAAGTCCCTCTATGGCTTGAAACAAGCTCCAGCCAACTGGTTTCATACTTTAACCTCCTGGATTCAAGAGCAGGGATTTCATGAATCAATATCCAATCCTTGCTTGTACATCCATCCAGATTCAAATTTGGTTCTCTTCTTTCATGTCGACGATCTTATTCTTGTTGGCCTTGGAAACAACTTTCAAAATGAATTCTTAAAAAGATTCCCAAATTCCAGTCATCACGAGCCAAACACTATCCTGGGCATGAAATACGAACGCATTGACAACAAAATACTCTTATCTCAACCAAAACATATCGAACATGGACTGGAGGAACTAAAGATGACAGACTGTAAACCCTCTTCCATTCCGCTCTCAGCTAATCTCAATCTTTTGCCAGCATCCAATGAAGAGCATGAAGAATTCAAGTTGCTCAACATTAACTATTGATCTGCTGTTTTTCTTATCAATTACATCGCTTGTCTTACTCGTCCTGATCTAAGCTTTGCCGTCTCCAGTCTTGCTCGGTTCTGTGAAAGGCCAGGCATCAGTCACTGGAGAGAAGTCAAGAGATGCTGGAAATACTTACACGCCACGAAAAATCTGAAACTCACTCTTCAAATAAACAACTCAAACACTCAAATTGAATCTTACAGCGATGCAACTTGGAGCAATGACTTGGAAACAAGGCGCTCCCAATCCGGACACCTTTCCCTTCTTTTCAACTCTCTCATATCTTGGAGTAGCTACAGACAGCGCAATGTGACTCATTCTACGACGGAGGCCGAATTAAATCCATTAGCGGACTCATTCCTTGAAAACATTTGGATGGGACACTTGGTGGCTGAACTGTGGAAGAAGAAAGTTTCACCCAGTGTCCATTTCATAGATAACAAAGGCCTGGATGATAAACTCAAAAAGTTTGGGTGTAATTCCAAAACTCGCCATATTGATATCAAGACCAAGGCTCTCCGCGAAGAACTCCACCTTGGGAATTTAATTATCAAACTCATACCCGCTTCGGACATGAAGGCCGACGGTCTCACAAAAGCTCTCCCTCTTTCCTCTCTTTCTTCTCTTCTTCAATTAATTGATCCATCCTTCTCGACTCGAACTCCAGTCTTACAAGTCACGGGGGGTGTTAAATGAACAATTGCTCTTCCTGTGCGCCGCTCCTCTCAGCTACACTCAACCTGGTAGCTACACTCAACCTGGCGCGGACTCTGATACTGTATTAACTCATCCTCATCTTTCACACGCAACTCCCCAATCCCCGGGGGTATTTGGTCTCATTCGAGACTCACTCTTCCACGAGTAATAGTGGGAGGGGGGGCCACATGACTTACAACAAACTACTATCTCAATCACAACAACTCTCATCTAATCGCGAACTCAACACATCAAACTCAGCATCTTGACCGTCAACATCACCTCATCAAATCAATCTCTTTCTCCATTTCTTTTCTTTTCTTTCTCTATTCTTTTTATATCTTTTCTTTGCTTGTTTTTATCTCGACTACTGGGCTCATCAACTCTGCTATCTATCATGAACTGACTGGTAAGACTTTCGTACACCACCAACTCTCAACACACAATGATTCTGAATCTCCGCTGTTCTACTCTTATCAAGTCTTCCTAATCATTCCTCTAAATCTTCTCATTGTGTCTCTTCCATCAACTCATCTTCTCAAGTCTCAAGCCACAGCTGTTCCTTGCTCAATTTTTGTTCTGTTTCTTTTCTTTCTTCATTTTCTTTCATTTCTATCTTCAAATATTCTTACACTGATAACTATACTGGCACAGCCCTCTTTGATCAATAACAATCTCAGTTTCCCTCAGTCACTCAACAACCTTTCCATTCATGATTTTTTGCTTTAAAAGAGTTAAGCAAGTTATTTATGTATTTGATCTGAAATTTATTAGTGTTTTTACTAAACCATTATTATTATTCTGATTGAAGATAAATAATCAAGCTATCCCACCTTTGATCTTGAAACCTTCAACCATGAACTACTGCAGATAAGCTGTGATTAATTGCACAAAGAAGTGATTTATTTACCTCATGCCTTTCCTTGTGTGATTTTTTCCTGGTTATTTTACTAATTTGGGGTATAACAATTCCTTTTGGAGTTATTCAAAAGGATCCCACCTTCCTGGGTAAAAGGTCCAAAGTTGATATCCTGAAGAGAGTTTTTAATGATCCTCAGTCTGAATAAACTGTGGCCCCTCCTTAGACAATATTTATTATTCATATTGAAAACCATTTAACCAAACCAGACAAAAATTTCACTACTCCAATCATATTTACCCTGTTGGAGATTTTACCGTGCTTATTTCATAGAATATTATCATTCTACCACTGAAAAACTCTCTGTAGCAAAAGAAATGCAAGGTTCTGGGTACCAGAGAGCTGAAAACTGGGGGTCTGACCAGGAAATATACAAAAAAAATTATTATCTAATTATTTATTTCTTGGAACAGGCATTTAACATAAAAATAAGTAAAATCAATTTTTTTTATTAATTTATTCTATTGGATCTAAAGACCAAGGGATAATTTATTTAGTATTATTTAAAACTTCTTTAGAAGAGAAGAGAAAAAAACCCCAGAAATTCTTTACCTAATTATTGCAGCTCATTAAATTCTGAACAAAAAAAAGAAAGTCTTCTTTGCTACAAAAAAAAAGCAGAAAAGGAGACTGAACTTGAGTTAGAAGGACTTATGTAATTTTATTCTTTAATCAATAAATATAAATCCTGGAAAAAATGTAGGAACCAACTCTTTTTTCAAAATAAAAATCACAAAAGTGAGTCATATATATTTGGAAATAAAATTCATTAAAAACACATAAAAATAAAAAGAAATAAAATCAAGTTATTTTCATTTTTAATTTTTGAAGTTGAAAATTCACTTGAACTACCTTTTAATTTTCCAATTCAATCAAGCAATACTTGCTTAAAGAATTCCCAAACCAAGAATCCTTGTATTTAACTCAGGAATCAATTCATACCTACCATGAACCCCATGGAGTACCAAACAAGGATTTAGCTAACCTCAACCAAGCTTAATTACCCTTAAACCTTAACTTAGGAAAGCTTACAAAATTCATGAAAAAAACCCATAAAAAACACAAAAAATATTTCAATTTCTATATGGTATTTCATGCTTGTCTGGGCACATTGGCATATAGCCAAGCTGTTAGCGCCTCCCTCAAAAACACTTGCTCCTCTCTCAGTAAATCAATCCATGATGATGATGGAAGTATAGTGCAATTGGGGCGGTCCCTTGGCCACCGTGACCACTGACCCTCATTATTGATAAACATAAGATTTAGGATGTTTCATTTTTACTGTATTCTGTGGGGATTCATTGTTTATTTTTTGCATCAGAATTCATGATACATTTCAAAGAAAAACATGAGAGATGGTGGGAAAAACAAAAGAAGAAGAAATAAAAAGACAACTGCCTTGTTTGAAATCAATCTTAGCATCCATTGAAGCCTCTCTCACAATTTTTGAAAAAAACCTCTCAGAATCTCAGGAATCATCATAAAAAAATTCCCCCAATCATTGATTTGGCAGGCGTGGCCAATTGGCTTGGGTGTTGACCAAGTCAAACTTGGGCCCTACCTGCCCAAATTTGGCTGTGTACAAATTTGTGCTTGTCTATGTGACAAGCAGGCTTTGGGGAGTTCCACAGATCTTTAGGGCGTTTACAGTCCACTTTAGAAACAAATTGCCTAATTTTGGTGGGTGCCCAAACAAGCTAGAACTACCATATATTTTTTTCAAAGTTTTTGACAAAACATCATAAATATTTTATGGGTGATGATAAATTCACAACTACCAGTTGTGTGGGAGTAATTTGAGGCCCTAAAGGGCCCAATGGACACATCCAAAGCGCGTGTGTGGGCCAATACACGCGTCTCAACGCTTCCAAAGTGTTGTTTCAAACACACCCAACACCCGGGGTTTGTATACCCCCCATAAACAGCATTTTTGGGTTTTGTACCCCCCTAAATGTCTGTTTTGATGCGTGTCTGTGGGTTGTGCCAAAATGTTTGGGACCCCCTGAAACATGTTTGTGTTCCATCAACCCAAATTTGGGATCAAAACATACTATGTGGGACTGTTGGACCACACCTGGCAATCCCCAAGTGAAACTAAAGTGAATATAAAGTGAAGTAAAGTGAAATTGCAAACCAAATCATTCAAACTAAAGTGAAACCGAAAACAAAGGTCCCACTAAAATTTATCTTTCTCAACTCAAAATTGAGAAAACTTTTTTGTTGTTCAATTGAGAGTTGGATTGAATACTGAAGTACCATTGCATTTTTTTGGAATTAAGGGAACAGTGGCAAGCCCTCCTTTTTGTGAAATGGCTGCATTGAAGGACTACATTGATAGTGCCATGAGCAAAGCAGCGGAAAAGAAGGATTTGGGTAATGAATTATTGGAAGTTCCCATTGTATCCTCATCTAGGGTGACAATTGAGAAAAAAAATGTTTCACAAATTGACATGGCCTCTGGTGGTGAGTAACATTTTTTATTAATCTGGTCTTTTCCTTATTTAATTTGATTGAAATATTTGCCTTATTTAATTTGATTGAAATGTTTGCCTTATTTAATTTGAGTGAAACTCATGGATTGCATGCAATCAATCTAACCATTTAATTGGTTCCAGATCCACTTGACCCACCTCCTGTGAGAGATTTTTCTGCTAGGGAAAGGCACAAAACTATTTTCAAACATGGGAAATGAAGCATGGTTAATCTTCAACAGTTTTTGACTCAAAGCATGATAAATATTTCAATCTAGCCTGTGATAGACATGGTTTGTACTCTGGGCAATTGCTCACCTAATGGTTAAGGCAAATTTACACAAGGAAGGTTGTCTGCAAGTTTTTAATCTGTGCAATTTTCACAAAGGCAGACCCCTTGAAGCAAATCTCTTACATAAATGATCAACGTAACCATCAACTATCTCCACACCCCTCAGTGCATACTCACCTGAGCAGAATCTCTGGGATGGCCTTAGTGGATTTAAAAGAATGCATGAAATATGGGCTCAATACTATTCAACTGAAAAGAAAATTAAGCAAGATTGATGGAAGCTAATGTGGTGATTAAAAAACAATCTATAACACTAAGAAAAAGGTAACTCTAGAAGAAATCAAGGTAAAAAGTGTTATGGAGTTCCTCTTTGAACAACTTGGTGATTCAGGTTGGGTTCATTGAGAAAAAGTTAGTGGAGAGGGTCACTTGGAGGCCCTATTCTTGGAACACCCCAATTCATTAAATCTTTGCATGCAATTCCATCATATTTTGATGTTGTTTTGTACTTATAAAACAAATAAGTACAACATCTGCCTATTGCATGTTGTAGGAATTACAGCCAACCATAAAAATTTTACAAAAGCTATTTTTTCATGAAAAGAGAAATTTTTAAGTTCTACATTTGTTCTTTAAATGCATTAAAGAAGCTGGGTTATGATCCTGAGGTACTTCCCAAAGTATTTGTGATGCACCGTGAAAAGGCTTTGATTTGTGCTATAGAAGAAAGTTTCCCAAAGTCAAAAAGACAGTGTTGTCAATGTCACTTTTCTAAAAACATAAAATCAAACTGTTAAGTGCACTTTAGTCATGATTTTGAAGGGTGTCAAAGCTTTATGTCTCTGTGGGCTAAGTATGGGGACCCAAAAAACCAAGGAGGAGGTAGATTTCAATGATGTAGAACTTAGAGTAAGTGCCAAATCACTGCCTCTAATTTTAATCTTTCTTGTATTGGGTTTCTTACATTCTGAATTGTATAAAGTGTATCTTGGAAGACCGTGAATATTTTCTTGAGTGTATTTATCCTAACATCTTCCATATAAAAGAGAATTTTTCAACAGCTTGGACTTGCAAAAACCCTGACTTTGGAAATAAAAAAATGTCTTGGGTTGAAGGGTCCCATGCTAGTCTCAATAGATTCCTTGCAAAATCATTGGGAAACATGTTGGATGTTTAGCAAAACCTAGATGGCACAGTTTCCAATCAAATAAAATTGGTTCAGGCTGCGCTTGACAACTCTTAAATTAAGATAGGAAAATTTATTCCTACTGAAATTTTACTGTTGGGATGAAAGTTGTCTTTAGAGGCAATTGAACTTGTTATGGAACAATTCAAGAAATTATAGTGCAAGCATGATGGAGAACTGTGCACCAATTAATACTGCAAGACTATGGGTTTTCCCTGTTCCCACAAAACAGGTGATTTAATAGCATCAAGAGGATCCATTGTGCCTGATGATGTTCATCCTCAGTGGAGGTTGGATTATTACCCTTGCATTTTTAGTTCTGTAATTTGGTTTAAGTTGAATTGTTGTATAGTTCAAATCACTTTGTGATTAATGATTTTTGATAAATGCTTTTTGAATAATGATTCCTACTTTAATAATATTTGATCCTTTTGATTTTTGAAAGGTTATGAAATGCTCAGTGATTCTCAGTTTCATGAGAAGATCAATGGATTGATCTTGGGATATCCTGAACAAGATTATTGCTGGCTTTTGAAGTACTTGATTCAGAAGAACACAAAGTATTGATCAAATCCAAGAATTGAACCTAAATTGTTGCAATCAAGAAGAGGACTTACAAAATTGACAGATAAATGGAGGGATCCTTCTCAATTTGAGCACTTTGCAAAGAAGCTTAAGCAGGAAAAGAGAATTAGAGGGGCACCAAATATTAAAAGACAAAATATTTTAGTTTTTTCTTTTGTGAAATGTTCATTTTTTGGGTTTAATGAACTGATTATGATATGATGATAATTTTCCTTCAAAGTCTGACGGATCAGACCCTGAATTTCATAGTTCAGAGGAAGGGACTGAAAGTGAATTGGCTTGACTTAATTTGGAATCCAATTCATCTTCAAAGGAAAAAGACGTGCAGGAAACATAAACCAGAAGCTCTTCTTGGGTAATATTCATGTGATCAATTAATGTTGTTGGGATTTTGGCTAAGTTAGTTTTGCTTATAGGAACACAAAGTGAAATACCTCAATCAAATACCTGAGAAATTAAGTAGTTTCTTGGCCAAGGTTTGGGATCAATGTCATGGGAATTGTGGATTTAGAGTCATTGCTAAATCTCTTGGTTATGATGAACATGGTTGGTTTAGATTGAGGAAGGAAATTATTGAAACATTGGAGAAAAATAAATCATGCTACATGAAGATGCTTGGTGGTGCAAAAGAGGTAGAATATATTAAAAAAAAACTTGATGTTTAAGACATCAATGTAAATATTCCCTCTTCAAAATGGCTGGCTAAGTTGTATATGGGAAAAATAATAGCAGACACATATTCCAGAACTATATCTTTCACTTCATTGGAGTCATTTTTTTCTTATGCTCCAATGAAAAAAGGTGTTACTGATCAATCATAGCCTATTTAAATGTCCTTTGTCAACAATAACTACTGGGTTCTATAATTACTTGAGGTAGAAATGATTCAAATTCCACCCATTGTAGCAGAACCCTCTGCATTCATTTCAAAGAAAGCTTCTGTTTTGTTTGATCATCTCAAAGATCAACTGCATGTGTATTCTATATTATAGACTTCAATTATACAGATAATTTCATTATTGGGTTTCCATATGACTTTTAATTCTGATGCAGCTGACTTTTAATTCTATTAAAATAAAGGGTTATCACATTTTGAACATCATTAGGTTGATTTTTTTGATTTAACATCATTTTGATGTGTTTTTTCAATGAGACTTTATTGCTAAGTCAGTTCAACTTGTTTTGGGCTGATCCCATCATAAGTATTATTTTTACTTCTTGTGATTATATCAGCTTAACACAAGCTGAACTTGTTTTTTTGTTTTGGTTCTTTTACTCTAGGGCTGGTTAAGTTACTTGTCTTTTTTTTTCTTATATTTACTTTAGGGATTTTCAAGTGACTTGTGTTTTTTTTTGGTGTTTTTACTTTAGGGCTTGTCAAGTTTAACTTGTATTTTTTGGCACATTTAATTTTGGGGTTAGTCAAGTTGAACTTATATTTTTTGGCACTTATACTTTAGGGCTTCTTTCATCAACTCTTGTATTGTTTATTGAATTGTTGGTGTTTTTTTCTTCAATTTTTTTGTTTTTTTTGTTTTATTTATTTATACTTATTTTTATTTTATCTTATTTTTATTTTTTTAACCAAAAAATGAACATTTTATGATCTTTTGATTGATGTTTGTTTTTTTGTATTTGTATTTAGTTTATTTTAGCTTTTATTTATTTTATTTTATTTTTTGGCGCACAAAACTTGAAGTCCTGTGGCACAGAACACGACTAATTTTGATTTGTGTACACTCCCACAAGGCTTCAATTTAGTCGGCTGTTGTGCCACACAACCCTGGCTGTTGTTTCCAGGCCTCATGACTAAACTAAAATAATACAGCGGCTACACAAATAATTTTAGGCCGTGAATGTATCATCAACCTTTCTTTTATTTTATTTTTTTTTTTTTTAACCAAAAAGCAACATTTTTTGATCTTTTGGCTGATTTCTTTTCTTTTCTTTTTCTTATTTTTTGAATTTTTTTGGTTTATTTTAGCTTTTTATTCCTTTTGGCCCACAAAAATTGAGTTTTTTTGGCACTAAACACGACCAAATTCAAGTTGTGTACAGCCCCACACAACCTGAATGTAGTTGGGTGTTGTGCCACACAACCCGGGCTGGTGTGTGGGGGCCGCATGACAACACTCAAGTTTTATGGAGTCCAAAAAACTACAATCAAGCTTTGTAGCATGCCACACAGCCCAAATGAGCTCTGTAAACATCTAATTTGTGCATGAATTTATCATCACCCATATTTTATGCTTTGTTCCAAAACAGTTGCAACACCCAAGCTAATGGCAGAGAAAAATAATATGCGCCTTTTCCTGGAGGAACTTGAACCCGCAAGGATGCCAGTAGCAACTACAATCATGGGACTCAAACCGGCAACTCTAGCTCTGCAAACCCTGGAGACAACCCCTGCAGCAGAAACAACCTCCATAGTTCCACACTTGAAAACCTCAATTTTGGAGAAGTTTCCATTGCTGAAAATCTCATCCACTGTTTCTTCTGCTGCCATTCTTCCTCCCCAGATGGACCCAGCAAAGGAGGAAAATATCAAACAATTGATAAAGGCAAATGTGAGTGTTTGGGAAAAATTCAAAGTGTTCCAGTCCCAAGGGGAAGTACCAACTATGAAAAAGGTGATATCCCAAGCAAATGTCTACCAGATAGCTCTTTAAAGGATGATACCCAGAAAATTAGTAGAATCTTACGCCCAGAAATGGAATCCTTGGGATCATTTAGCTCAGTTAAAAGGCAAGTACCCTCAGAAGAGGAGGTCTTCATCTCATCAGGAATTAAGGGGAAAGGAAATCAAAGACAGGTACAAGATTATATCTTTAGCACAAAGGTGGAAGAAATTGCATCACAATTAAATGTACCTGCTTTTAATTCCTTTACCAATGATGCATCTCATAAATTTAGAATTGTTAGCGGAAAGCTTTATTTTATCTATGAGCATTTGGATAGATTAATATTAAATTTCTCTAAAATTTATCACACCCAACCTGGAATCATTCAAACCAATTATATTGATGTAATGAAAAACCAAATGAGAGACACAATAAAGAAAAATAAAGTATCCCAAGTCAGACTTATGGAAACTGCTTTCTCTACCACCCAAAAGGAACTTGCACTTTCATTTAAGTTTATCAAGGAAGAACTGAAGAGTTCAAATCAAACTCATGCCTCCCAATTAAAAAATAAAATAGAATTGTTGTACCATAAGCTTGAATTGGAACTGGTTATGATTCAAAATGATCTTAGAGAACTAAGATAAACTTAAATGAACCTTTGATAAGTAACTCAGAGAAACCAAAACCTCCAAGACTCACAAAAACTCCTGGTGTGTATCCCAGATCTGGGATACCTAGGAATGGGACTGATAGACCTAGCCCTACCCCAGAATTTCAAAAAGCTTTCAAACTGTTCCCACCCATCACTGAATGGCCAAACTTTATGTAGAAGGGGAGTATAATAGTATCAGCTTCATTAAATTCACATGATACACTCTTTCCTCTTATGAAATTACTGAAGAAATTGCTGTGGTAAGAATACCCAGACTATTTGAGGGAGTAGCTCTTCATTGGTTTATTAACAAAAGAGAAGAATTAGCCTCTTTAAATTGGAAATCCTGGAAAGAAATAATCAGGTAACTGGATATGGAAAAGAAGAATGATGAAAAATTTTGAATCATCACACTTTTAACCCTCCAGGGAGAAGCCTCACAAATGGTGCCTTGAAAAAAAAAGGAGACTAGATTGCTTCTGTCCTGAAGCTGATAAAGAAGAAATCAATGAAATACTTCTCAACTTATGCTCTGGAAATCCTGATCAAAGTTTAAGATTCAGAACACCTATGGAATCTGACCTCCCCATACTGATTGGTGTGTTAGAAGAATTCATAGGTATGAATGGTCTAGAAAAAAAGGTAAATAAACCTAGAGACCATACCACTAGGACCAGAGAAGAATTTAATTCTAAAACCAAAGATTCTTCTACTCAAAGTCCTTCTACTCTGAAAGCTAAGAAGTCTTCTGAATCTAAAGAAAATTTATTCTGGAACTTTAGCCAAACAGAAAACCTCAGAACAGATTTTACATTACCAAGGAAATGGTTTCATATGGTTGAAGGAGAGGAAAATGAGAACCCTGGTCCTCAATATTATGATAAATATTAATCCATCTCTCAATTTAAAATGATAATTACTAAAACCAATAGTGTAATAGAAGGAAAAATTTAATCCTCTCTGGATATAAATACTTTCAATGGAGAATCCAATCTGCCCCAACAATGGAATCCAAACATGAAAATTGAGCATTTTTCTGAAGCCAAGAACCTTACCTTGAAACATTCAATTGGTAACATTTAAACCTCTGACAAAACTTGCTATTCTACAGGATTCATCCAGAACTCACCTGTCAAAGTCCTACTTGGTAGTGGAGCATTCTGTTCCTGTTTTGGAACTTCTTATCTAGATAGGAAAGAACCAAACTGGAAACAGAATTTTTTACCAGTAATTCATGCAAAGCTCAGTAGCTGTAATTTTTAACTAAGTGCCATTGGAGTATAGACTGTTAAAGATAAAAAGATCTCAAGCTCTAATGAGATGAAAGGATTAAAGAATGAGTGAAAGGGGCTTGTAATGTCAAGCGTAACGGACCTGAGATCAGGAGGAAAAGGACACTCCGGTTAATGTGTTTGCTGAACAGATGATGAATTCCACTTGAGAGCACCATGGTTTATATAGACTAAATACAAGATTGGCCAACAAGCGGTTGAGTACAAAATGAATAAGGTAAAATTAACATAAGCAGTTTAAGTGACATGGTAAGTGAAATGTTATGCTTGAACAGTCTGACAATCACTACTAAGAACACAGCCTAGTTATATTTTAACCATTATTTTAATACTTCAATAACAACAATAATATAAATCAAATCAATCCAATCAATGATACTTCAAACTCCAGTGAAAGTCACATATATATAAACTCAAATTCTAACACACCCGCTTGACTTGCACTGGAGGAAGTTACTGTCCTAAAAAGGAATCTAACTCTTTTTCTTCAATTAACTTTTGTTCTACTAACTGCTGGAATAATTCTACATACAGGTTAGTGACTGATTAATAAGATGAGCTGAATGACTTGTATACTTCCTGAGGCATATTTGAATACAACTGCTATCTTCAAAGTATAATTTCTACTATTTGCTGGAAAATTCTTCAGTTCAAAAATTGAATGACTTGTCAGATGCATTGGATTTGTTCAAGGTTGGATTTGATTGTGTAGAAGTGATAAAATTGAGTTGGTTGATTTTCAGAGTTGAGCACTGGAATGATTGTGAAAATTGATGGATGATTGATGAAGAAAATAAAGTGTAGGTAAAGTGTGAATGCAGCAGGGGAACTCCAGACCAATCCTTCCAGGACTAATTGACACGATTTTGAGGTTGATGGTGATCAGGTCGAGTTGGCGGAATTAAGAATGGCATCATGCTCCTAGTCAGTTGCCTAAGCCTGTAATTGGGTGTTGCGAGTCTTTGATTTGATGGATTGGGGCTAATCGCTCATCCTCTTTTGAAGATGGAGGTCCTGGTGTGGTCGCTTGAGAGATTAGCTCGTGTCACTTGAGGATTGAACATACAGTTGGCCACCTCAGGTGTACCAGTAGATAGATAAGAGCACAATGACGATAACAATAGGATCAAATCGATGGTGGGAGCGGGTGTGGAGCCCAAGTGATGATGTTAGGGTGAGAGATGTTTGACAAGGACGTGAAAGTGAGCGAGTTGATCGAAATTGCAAGTCACAACCTGTTTGAGAGATCTCCGTAACTGCCACGATGATGAATTCTCCAGGCACTGCGATTGAGGTTACGATTTTAGATCCTCAAGAAACTAGACGCAGTTGGCAAAGGCAATCCATGAGGTGAAGGAGGATTAAGAAAAACCTGTCGGCCTCGGGGCAAGCCGAGATGCTTCTTACTAGTTTTGCAAACCGCACAAGCTGCTTTGGTTGTCTTACCCTTGCTACGCATGATTTCTGGTTTTTTTTTGGAAGACCCAAAGGTTACCAGTCCGGAGTTCAATGTTTGAGAAAAATTTGTAAGTCCCGAATCAAAGCAACAAGTTTTCGGGGCTAGTCTCCACCCTCCTTGCGTTTCTGTGTAGGCCTCGGTAACTTCAGCCAAAGGACTCATTGGATGAGGGCTTGAGACTTTAAGATGAGATTTAACGTCTTGCACGACGTGATGAAAGGCGTGCTGAGGAGCATCAAAATTAGATGAGACCAAATCAAGAGTGAGTCTTCCGGCACCTTGAGCCTTGGGGGGCGGAGCTACATATGAGCAAATCACTGCGCCGTGATCCAAGCCAATACCAGCGATTCCTTCCTTCTGCTTGACAGGTTGCTTGGATTTAGAGTTCCGCGTTGCGCCGGACTGCTTGGAGATTTCCACTGGACCATGACCTTTTGTGCCCGAAAGGAATCGGGCGCTTGAAAGGAATTCTCTTCCGGTCCAGGTTGTACTAAAGGTCTTGGAGAAAGCATCCTCAGGCTTAGTGAGTAGGGCTGCTTCAGAGCGGGGTGATGGCCGGCTGGCGTCCCATGTTGTCGACAAGTCGCTCAGATCTGCAGAACATGACTGCCCATCCAAAAGCGAAAGAGCCTTGCACAAAGCCGGTAAGGTTCTTCCTTCTAACCGAGGCTGGTTTTCCTTGTTGCAACTGGGTTTGTGTGACTTGCATAAAATTCTCGGGGCGCCAATGTAATCTTCATGTCGAGCGTTGGCCACCAATTCCATGGACAAACGTGGAAGTGTTTGGATCAGGAATGAAGCGACTGGGTCCGTGAGGAGGGTGCTTGCCAGCTCAGCCTTGGAACGCAGGGGATCCGAATAGACCTTGCAATCAAAAGGAGAGAAGTCCGGCAGAGAATATTGGGAAAGTCTCAAACGCGAAACCAGCCGATTGGAAGGGCAAGAACCCAATTCAATGCGAGTAGTCTGATTTTGAGGATGGTGATCGAGTACTTCTTGGGATCCTCGGTTATCTTGATTGTTCAATCAAAGTTGATGGCTGATGCCTACCGTCGAAGTGAATGGATGGGATGAGCTTAATTTTCAATGACAAGGCTCATCCTCATCTCACCCCCTTGCCAAAAGAGTCGAATCTCAGGATGAGGCTATTGAAGGCAAAACAGTGGAATGAGAAGATGGTTGGCTCAGGTTGAGTATAGGCTTTTAACCGTGTTAAAGATAAAAAGAGCTCAAGCTCTAATGAGATGAAAGGATTAAAGAATGAGTGAAAGGGGCTTGTAACTTCAAGCGTAACGGACCTGAGATCAGGAGGAAAAGGACACTCTGGTTAATGTGTTGGCTGAACAGATGATTAATTCCACTTGAGAGCACCATGGTTTATATAGACTAAATACAAGATTGGCCAACAAGTGGTTGAGTACAAAATGAATAAGGTAAAATTAACATAAGCAGTTTCAGTGACATGGTAAGTGAAATGTTATGCTTGAACAGTCTGACAATCACTACTAAGGACATAGCCTAATTATATTTTAACCATTATTTTAATACTTCAATAACAACAATAATATAAATCAAATCAATCCAATCAATGATACTTCAAAATCCAGTGAAAGTCACATATATATAAACTCAAATTCTAACATGGACCACAGAAAGAATACTCCCACACAGTAAAGGATCCCTCAAACTAAATTTATATTTTGTTTTACTACAGAATGGATTGTGCAACTATTTCATTCTAGGAAATTACACCCTTTGCCTCTATGCAATAGATGTATTTCAAAGCAGAGGAAGGTAATTCATTTTAGCAGGAGACTGGATCAAGAAGTTCCAGATATTCCAAATAAATGCACAGGATTCTGAAGCAAGCTATTAAAAGTACTTGGAGGATTTAAAACACAAATACTTATCTCAGGCAGATTTGGGATCCCAATTCAGTGAGGAAAAGAAAAGAGACATACTTAATTTTTGATTTGAGAATCAGAATGCTTTCTGTACTAAATACCATCTAATTGGTAATATAAAAGTTCATGAAATGATTTTAAGACCAAAAATAAAGCCTCCTTAACCTCCTAACCCTTGGAGACCTGCTTTCCCTCCTAGCCCCAAGTCTAGATCTTCCCTTGAAGTACACATCTAAGAGCTGATAGAATTACAGGTTTTATGGGAATTGGGACACAATGAACAAGTAGACATAACCACTCCAGTAATTATAGCCTAACCAATAAAAGTCAAGAATTTTTGGAGACTTAAGAATTCTCAACAATTAACCTCAAGCAGCTTACTATCAGATTCCAAGGATTGACAATTACCTTAAAAAATTTTCCAAAGCCAATTATATAACTTCTATGGATATTCTGAAAGGATTCCACCAAATAAAAATCTTTCCTGAAATTAGAAAATTCATAAGGATTATATGCCACCTAGGTATATATGAATAAATAAGGATGCTGTTTGGAATAAAGAATTCTCCTTCCCCATTCCAAAGGATGATGGACACTGTTTTTCAGCTCTCTGATACCAGGAACCTTGCATTCCTTTGGCTACAGAGAGTGATGCAGTGATGGAATAAAAATATTCCAAAAAATATATAAGTTAAAAGATCCCAAAGAATAAATACAGCAGGAGCACACGGTACCTGGAGATCTTCTCAGTTGAAGGGTTTCAGATCATGGATGGGGTTCTTGATGAATAAACTTCAATGGAACCAAGGTGATGAGTTCTTGGAATTAACACCAATAATTCATACTAATTTCATAAATCACTTTCTTATCTCTTTACAAGCACTTTATCAAAAATGAAACAGTTTCTGATGATAAATAATAAATTCCTGGCAAACATCTGGGGGTCAATAGGCCAAATAAGGTCTGTATAAATACCTTTTTGGGGTAAACAAGGTTTCCCCTGGTGGCGGAGAGTGGTTAGGACTCATAGGCCAAGGCTAGCAATCCAGAAAGGGCAGGTTTAGCACTTACTCTTGGTGCTGTCAATCAGTTGATCACAGGTATGCAGGATTTGTACAATATTTCAGCTGCAGGATCTGTTATTATGTTAATTTTCATTTTAGTCATTCTGCACCTACCTTTCAGTTTTAATATTATTATTTGATCAAAGGGATCAGTTCTGGGTGTTTGTTGATTTTCCATCACCTGCTAATCACATTGATGATTTTTAATATTTCATGAAAAATCTTTGATATTTTTTGTGATCCTTGGAGTTCTGGATCCTTCAATATTGTGGTGATTCTCAATATTTGTTTTTCAAATTAAAGTAAATTTAAATGGGATTCCTTATATTTTAATTTGATGTATCACATTTTTGGATCATCTACCATGCATATGTCACGTTTTCACATATGCACAAGTGATCCAACTGGGTTTTAGCTATCTGGTGCAGTACCTGGTTGGAACAGGGAGGTCTTGTGGATCAGAGTCACACAGATCAGATCAGCTGAGTTCTGGAATAGAATCTGCTGTGCATGTGACCTTTTGCACATCTTTCATGTTGGTCCTCCGGCTAACTCAAGTTTCATGTGGTATTCTGGACAAGAGCTGTGCCTTACAAGATAAGCACCTGGCTACTGTGGTGGTGCGGGGCTACACACAGGAACTTTGACAAAACACTTTGCTGTGTGTAACTCCTGAAATATACACAAAACCTCAATTCTGAATGAATTTTTGTTTTTAAACCTATATGTAGCAACACATGTGAAGTCATAAAATGGCCAAAAATTCCAATAGTGGTGTTGTGATTTTTGGTTCTTTCTGTTAAATTATTTCAAAATTTGAAGGAGTGAGATTTCAAGGGTGGGTTCATCAATTGACACTACCCAAATTTGGGTGGGGAATCCATTTCTGTAATAATATTTATGGATTTTCAACTCATTCTTCAGTTTTATTAATATTTTGTTTATCTGTTACTTTGAAAGATTGATCTTTAAATAGTAGAAAGCTGAACTTTTCTAGACAAATGAATCATAAAAGGATGAAAAATGTTATATTTTGATTTTTTAATCATATACTCTGATGATTGGGTCACTCTATGGAAAAAGTGAGATTATTACTGAAAAAAAATCTCAGCTGTACGCTTGAAAGTATCCATGAAAAACTTTGGATATGGAGAAATCAAAGCCTTGGGGCGTATAGTCTCTAAATGAACTCCAGCTGCTGACCAAAGCAAAATAGCTGCTGTAATGAACAGGCCAATTCCTCAAAAAAAAGAACTAAAATCCTGTCATTTTTCATTTTTGGCAGCTATTACAGGCAGTAAATTCATAAATTTGCTTTTCTTACCAAGAGCCTATATGAGATCTTTAATGAAGATTCTCTCTTTGAGATGACTCATGAAATTCTCAAGAACTACAAGGAACTCAAGGTAGCAATGACCACAGCTCCAGTCCTAATCCAACCTGAATATTCTAAAACTTTAAAGCAATACATAGATGCTAGAATGGATGGATTAGGAGCTGAATTAAATCAGGAAAAAATTGGAAATGACAAGCCAGTGGAAAATCCCAAACTCCTTTTATCCATACAAGTCAAGAATAAAAAAAGAGGTCTGGTGCAAGCCAAATGGAATTCCTTGATCTAGTCTGGGTGATATAGAAGCTGCACTATTACTTAGAAGGTACCAACTTTGTGTTAATCATTGAATTCAATGCTGTTAGTTCCCTCATGAACATGAAAATACCTGAAAAACATATCTTGAGATGGAGAATAGCCATACAGAAATATAGAGGTGAGATGACTCTAATCAACAAAGCTGGAGCCAAAAAACAAAATGCTGATAGTCTTAGCAGTAATTCTCTACCCAATGAACCTATTAATCCTGCTCATTAACCAGTGGATCATGAAATATTCCCTATAATCAATATAAATATGCTTGAAACTGAATCTCCAATTATGGGAATAAATATCTGTGAACTTGAAAAATCTCTGTTTGATTCCATCAAAGAGAATTAAAACTCTGATATGATTACCCTGATCTCCATAATGGAAAGCAGTTCTCCTCCTTCTGAATAGGTGAATAGCCTACCTGAGACCTTACTCAAGCCTTAAAAAGCAGGAGGGTTCATTTATGGTATGACCTAGTATATTATAGAAATCAACATTCCAGCCTTATTTTCCTGAACCAGGAAGAAAATATCAAGGAAATATTGGCTGAATTGCATCAGAAGCACTCTTCTGGTCACTTAACATCAGAAGGACTCTTGAAAAATTTAAGAAAACTGCTTGGTGCATCAATTGGAGAGATCTGACTAGCAAATAAATTTTGAATTGGAAATATTTTTAAAAATCTAACAGAGTCACTTGGAAAAGGATTGACCTCCTGCAAAATATTTCTGAGCTCAAGAATAGGTGGGAATTAATCAACATGGATTATGTAACAGGATTAATTCCTGGAGGAACTTACTTCCATAACCCCTTCCTTGTGATAGTAGACAGATATACTAAGAAAGCTAGGTTCTTTCCAAACCAAAATGAGTATACTGCAAGAAAAGTAGCTCTAATCTTTTGGAAAAGGATTTTTGCTGATGTTGAAGTATCTAAAATAATTCTAAGTGATAGGGACCCTAAATTCAATTATGAATTTCGGAGAAACTGTTGATGTTCTAACTTTGATTTTCCGACCTCACCAATCTCTCACTTCCTTCAATCATTAATTCAAACTCCATTCATGTTATTGTGTTCTTATGTTTCTGTGTTCTTCATGTCCGTGTTCATTTTCCTGTCCTTTATATTTTCCATCCACTTTACTTTTAAAAGCGCCCTCTGTCTCATTGCGCTTCACACCTACCTTCAACTCCGCGCATAATGCCTGCGCACCAGCAATCCTCGCAGCCTCCAAGCATACACCAACAAGACCGCTAGAGACCTCCAACAAGACAACATAACCTCAGTGAATGTTCACCGTCCAATCAATTCCACCAATCAAGATCAATTGCCCCATCCTATTGATAAATTGCGATTAATCTATCAAACCAATTAATCCCTCAAGATCAAGCTTTCGGCCTATTCAATCCTCAAGCTCGTCCTTATTCAACTTGTCACTCTTTCAAGACAAGCAGACGTTCAAATCACTGTGAGACATCCATCTGAAAACTTGTCAATCAGTGCAGGAACTTACTTTAATCTTCTCAGTTCCTTCCTTAACCTATCCACCTGGAACTGGTCCTGCTATCTCTTGCCTGGCTGTCTTGCATCAAGTCTCACCTCTCTCAATCCCTCTATATAAGAATTGTGCTCCCCAGCCAGCTTGTCCTTTTTTGGTTGCACTCTTTCTCATTTTCATTCCATGTTGTGTGTTCAAAATCATCCTTATTTTGCCCTATCCTCATTGAAATTACAGTTTTGTCTTGGTGTCCAATCCAAGTTTTCACATGGTTAAAAGCCTGCGCCAATCGAACAATGGATTAACCGGGAACATCCTCCACACCAGGACAAGGGGGGGACTCAATCAACTACAAATTCCTTGCAATCAAATCACTCATTGAATCCACGCCTCTCCTAACAGCAGATAACTACAGCATGTGGAGGAAGAAATTTGAGAAACTCTTCAAACTATGTGGGATATTTGATATCATGAATGTGGATGATTTGACCTGTCTGGATGAGGACACAAATCAAGAATCTGAAGCACACATCCTTGCAAAGCTCAATGCTAATTCCTACAACATCATTGATGACAACAACAAGGATAAAGCAAAACTGATATGGGTTTCAACTCAAGAACACTTTGCCTCATCCCAGTCTTCAAAAATAGCTTGGGTCTTCAACGGCTTACTACATCTATCCATGGAAAGCAATATTGAAGCGTTTCTTACCATGGTAAAGGTCTATCTTAAGAAGATGACCAAAGTTGGCATCAAACTTCCCTCAGACATAATTGCTTACCTCTTCCTTTTCAAGTTTCCCTCATCAATGCAACACATGAAATCGCAAATCATGCACTCAACAACCAAAATGAAGATTGATGTGGTGCTCAATCACTTGGTTCAACACAAAAAAAAGTCAATTGCCAAGGGAGAGCACACCAAGCCCGTGAATGTTGCCCTATAAAGGGGACCACAATGCGAAAATGGCAAGCATAATCCCGCAGTAACTTCTCATTTGGCAAGCTTGTCTTGGTTTGAATTCCCTGAACTCAAGCCTGCCAATGCTCAAAATTGGGGACTACAAAAAGGCAAACCAAAAGCTAAAGATGAAGCGCACTTCTACAGTTTCTTTTCCGGCTGAACTCAACTACACTGCCGGAACCAATGAACCAACAACGCTTCATCCTTGACTCAGGATGCTTGGTCCACATGATCAATGATTGGGACTCCTTTACTACCTTTGAGAAAAGCAACGGGACGGACAAAATCCACACTGGGAAGAAGGACGCTGTCATTGCAATCAACGGGAATGGCAAGGCGGCTCTGGCCACAAAAGACACTAACTTACTCTTATCCAATGTAGCCTGGGTACCAGAGTCCACCGTAAACCTCATTTTTCTAGGGGCACTCATGAGTCAAGGGGCCAAACTCCAAGTCAATAGAAGCAAAAACCCCAACGCATTCCAACTTACCAAAAAGGGTGCCTTGTTACTATCCGGATCCATCATCAACAACTTATTTGTCATTGACATGGCTGCTGGGAACCGGAAGAGCTCATTTTACTCAAATAATGAACTAGCATCCATTCACCAATTGTTGGGGCACGCCAGTCTGTCAAGAATGGAGAAGTTCCTCAATGTCAGCTTCACAAAACTGCAGAGGGACTCCTTCAAATGCCTAAGTTGTGACAAGGCCAAGATAACTCAAGCAACCTTCAACCATCAACAAGAAACTGCAGGAAGCTGCTTCAAAAAGATCCACCTAGACCTTATTGGACCCATCAACTCAACATCAAAAGGAGGTTTCCGATATGTACTCACTCTAGTCAACTACTACTCTGGATATGTGGTAGGATTTTGGCTCAAGACCAAGGGAGTCACCGCTGAAATTCTCATTTCTTTCATCAAAAACCAACACCGGAAATCCGGTCTGTACCCTAAAAAGGTTTGTTCAGACGTTGGCGGAGAATTTGTCAATCAGAAACTCCAAAACTACTATTGCACCCATCACATCAACCAGGTCACTAGCAAACCTTATCACTCACAACACAACAGCCAGGCAGAAAGAGCTAATTGAACGGTGATGGAAGCTGTTTGAGCAACCTTGTCTGACTCAAACATTCCCAAATCTTGTTGGAACAAGGTGGTGAAAAGTTGTTGCCTGATGCTGAATCAAATTACCAAGCAGAAAGGTAAGGACTCTCCGTGGAAGAAAATGCATCAAAGTCAACTGCCTGAGGATTATATCAAACCAATTGGCCAAAGCCTAACCTACAGACTCAACAACACAGATATCAATTCCAAACTCAGAAAGAAAGGAGCTCCAGGAGTACTACTGGGTTTCAATCCATCCTTGCTTTCCTACAAAATTCTTACGTTGTCTGGAAAAATAATTGACTCGAAGCACATCAAATTCAACAGTCAAGCTCTGACACCAATCCTCTGTGTAGATGACAAGTCAAATGATAAGCAGATCATCCTTCCAAATGCTAATCAACCTTTGGGCTTGACCACTCTTGATCAAAAATCAATAAACCAGATTTCACCCTCCAACCCGCTTGCTGTCAAGGAAGAATCCAACGGCGGGGGCCTTGAGAAACTCTCGGACTTCAACTCAGCCATCAAAGAATCCCTCAGGCCAAGACTAAGGAATCAAGATGGGTTGTCCAAACCAGATTGTTCCGGGTTTGTATCCAAAACACTCCCAACTTCATTGGCTGAGTCTATGACAATTCCCCATTGGAGAGAATCAGCCCTGAAGGAATTCAAGACTATTGAAGATCAGGAGGTCTGGGAAGAGGTTGACAAAAAAGTCGTGACCAATCCTCTCAACACTGTCCCGGTCTTCAAGATCAAACACAACCCTTATGGAAAGGCTCCAATCTTCAAGACCAGGCTATGCGTGCAAGGGTTAAATCAGCGGTATGGGCTAGACTACCTAGAAACCTATGCACCCACCGGCAAAGTAGCGTCTCTAAGGGCCGTCCTGACATACGTTTCTGAAAAGAATCTCGATATGCTCCAACTTGATGTAAAAGGGGCGTTTCTGCACTCTTTGCTGGATGAGAAGGTGTTCATCAAGACTCCTGTTGGCTGTGGTAGGTCCTCCAAATTCTTGAGACTCAAAAAATCTCTGTACGGACTGAAGCAAGCACCAAGGAACTGGTGCCGGATGCTGAGCAAGTGGATCAAAGCCCAGGTTTTCCAAGAATCTTCATGCAATCTGTGTTTGTACATTGGGGATGACAGGGTCAAGGTAATTTTCTTCCATGTTGACAATCTTCTTGTTGCGGGGGAGGTGAACCAATTCAAAGAGAAGTTTCTTTCCAAGTTCAAACACTCCACAGCACACTGCCCAAACACGCTCCTTGGGATGAAGATTGAGAGAAAAGATGGTCTAATTCACCTTTCATTACCTCTCCACATTGAAAAAGGAATCCAAGAACTTAACCTTGAAAACAGTTGGCCTGTATCAACCCTGCTCACTCCTGGCCTCCACCTTGGGACAGCCTCAACAGAAGATTGCAAGCAATTTCTCTCTCTAGGCATCAACTATTGCTCCCCCATTGGTTGCTTAAAATTCATAGCCGGTCTAGCAAGACCTGAAATCAGCTTTGCGGTCTCAAGCTTAGAAAAACACTGTGAAGAGCCGGGGATCAATCATTGGAAAGAAGTCATGCGCTTCTTTAAATACCTAGAAAGCACAAAAGACATGACACTGACGCTTGGACCACGCTCAATCTCAGATTGACTGGTGTGCTTCAGCAACTCTACATGGGCGGAAAATTCAATCTCCAGGGTCTCTCAGAGTGGTTTCATCTGCTCATTCAAAGGGAGCCCCCTCTATTGGACCAGCAGACACCAGCAATCCATAACACACTCCTCCATCAAATCCAAATGTGTTGCCATGTCAAACTGTCATCTCAAAGGGCGCTGGCTCCAGCAACTCATAAAAGACATTTATCAACGTCCCTTCAAATTCCCACTTCACCTGATCAACAATAAAGGCCTTGATGATAAAATTAAGAAGTTTGGCTCCAACTCCAAAGCAAAACACAGCAACATCAAGGCCAAAAGCCTTTCCAACGATTTCAAACTTGGCCTCATCAAAGTCAAGTTGATCCCGTTGCAGTCAATGACTGCTGGTGCATTGACAAAAGCCGCCAATAAAACATCAGTCACAAGGCTTGTGAAGGCCTTCAGCTCTCTCATCCACTGATCTCTGAATTGAGGGGGAGTGTTGATGTTCTAACTTTGATTTTATGACCTCACCAATCTCTCACTTCCTTTAATCATTCATTCAAACTCCATTCATGTTTTTGTGTTCTTATGTTTCTGTGTTCTTCATTTCCATGTTCCTTTTCCTTTCATTTATATTTTCCATCCACTTTACTTGTAAAAGTGCCCTCTGTCTCATTGCGCTTCACACCTACCCTTAACTCCGCTCACAATGCCTGCGCACCAGCAATCCTTGTGGCCTCCAAGCATACACCGACAAGACTGCTAGAGATCTCCAACAAGATCACAAAACCTCAGTGAATTTTCACCATCCAATCAATTCCACAAATCAAGATCAATTGCCCCATCCTATTGATCAATTGCAATTAATATATCAAAACAATCAATCCCTCCAGATCAAGCTTTTGGCCTATTCAATCCTCAAGCTTGTCCTTATTCAAATAGTCACTCTTGAAAGACAAGCAGCCATTCAAATCACTGTGAGACATCCATCTGAAAACTCATCAATAAGTACAGGAACATACTTTCATCTTCTCAGTTCCTTCCTTAACCTATCCACCTGGAACTGGTCCTGCTATCTCTTGCCTGGCTGTCTTGCATCAAGTCTCACCTCTCTCAATCCCTCTATATAAGACTTGTGCTCCCCAGCCAGCTTGTCCTTTGTGGTTGCACTCTTTCTCATTTTCATTCCATGTTGTTTGTTCAAACTCATCCTTATTTTGACCTATCCTCATTGAAATTACAGTTTGGTCTTGGTTTCCAATCCAATTTTTCACAGAAACCTACATGACATGTTAGGCACCACTCAAGCTTTCTCCACCACTTATCATCCTCAAAATGATGGATTAGATGAAAGAATGATCCAGAAACTAGATTATATTCTCAGAATATTCTGCTTATTTGAATTAGAATACAAGAATGCAGATGTATACTGTAATTACTGGTTCAGTCTGTTACCTGCCTTCAACATGTCTTACAACAACAGAAAACGCTCTACAACTTAACAGGCTCCTTATATCCTAAAAATAGGCTGGATTCCCAAGGTACCTAAGGATAGAATCAAAAACCAACTAGCCAATGTACATCACATTTATCTAGACTTTAAAAGGACAATAGAAATGGAAAAGAAGCATGCTGCTAAATTTTTTCAAGAGACTATTGAATATAACCAACAAAGATGCAACAAGAACCACAAAAAACCTGACTTCATAATAGGAGACTCAGTTATAGTATCTACCACCAACTTCAATAATGTTTCTTGTAACAGAAAACTAAGATACACCTTTTTAGGAAAATTCCCTATCAAACAAATCCATGGTAAGAATCCTGCAGTGGTTATAATAATGAATGAATTTTCCAGGAAACACCCAGTATTACCAGTAATTATGATCAAATACTTTCACCCCAGGGATGGATAATAAGCCCTTTAACCTGAAATACCTGTTGAAACTGACCCTGGAAAGGAAAAATGGAAATTTGGCAAGATTCTTAAAGATAAGAAAGGAAGGATCCAAGGAAAAGATCATAGACTTTACCGAGTGAGATACAAAGTGGACTCAGCTGAAAAGGATGTATGGTTACCAGAGAACAACATTCCAGATGAAACTATACACCTCAGAAACTACAGAGCCAGGGAAAGACACTAGGCCCAAAAAGGGCTTCTCTGATATAGAGTTATCTTGAAGTGGGGGAATGTAAGCTTGCTACTATTTCCAGAGCAACCTGACAAGTCCCAAAAATCAAGAAAAATAAAATAAAATGAATGAAAATAAAAACAAATCAAAACAAATATTAAAAATAAAGAAATAAAATAAAATAAAAATAAAAAAGTAAAAAAATTAAAAAAATAAAAAAAGTAAAAAAGTAAAAAATTAAAAAAAATTAAAAAATTAAAAAAATTAAAAAAATTAAAAAAATTAAAAAAATTAAAAAAATTAAAAAAATTAAAAAAATTAAAAAAATTAAAAAAATTAAAAAAATTAAAAAAATTAAAAAATTAACAAATTAAAAAAATTAAAAAAATTAAAAAAAATTAAAAAAATTAAAAAAATTAAAAAATCAAAAAAATTAAAAAAAAAAATAAAAAAAATAAAAAAAATAAAAAAAATAAAAATTAAAATAGGGAATTATTTTTCTCATGCATCCAACCCTTTATTTAATGCATTTTAAGGTTGGCGCGCAGTTGCCCCCTTTGGTATTTCACACAAAAATATGTTATTTCATGCAACTCTCAGGAATTCAATTTTTTGAATTATGACTGCACAGCCACTTAGTAGGGGTTATAAAAACCCTAAATTTATTTTTTAATTTTCAAGCCACTAGAATTCCTTCAAAAATGCAATCAAAAATGAAATAATTCCATAAAAACAAATTTTTGCGTGGGGTTTTGGATCATCATTTTGGCTATTTTTTTTTGGTTATTTCAGCTGCCATAAATTTCCAAATACATTCAATGAGTCTTTTAATATTTTATTGATATTTTTTGGATTTATCCTTTCACCTTAAAAAATTTCTTCAAAAAACACAAAAAATCAAAAAAATTGAATTTCTCTTTGGACATTTGAATCCTTTTATTTTCCTTTTTATTTCATTTTTTGGGGTAACTAAACCTATAAAAATTTGAAAAAAATCCAAAAATCATTAAAAAATTTTTTTCATATCTTTTTGATGTATTATTTTACCTTAAAAAATTCCCTCAAAAAAGCAAAAAATTCAAAAAATTCAATTTTCTCATTTGACTTTTTGATCCTTATGTTTACCATTTTAAATTATTTTTTTTGGTGTTTCAACTTTGAGAATTTCAAAAAAAACTATTCAAGGTCTTTTCAAAAAAACTTTCATGATTTTTGGATGTCATTTTTGACCTTGAAGCATTTCATCCAAAAACAAAAAAAATCAAAAAATTCACTTTTCACACTGGATTTTTAAATCCTTTTGTTGGCCTATATAATTTTTTTTGGGTGCTTCAAGCTTTCAGAATTTTTAATTTTAAAAAAACAAAAAAAAATTTATTGATACTTTTTGAAGATCATCTGCATTCTTCCATACACCTTACAAGCTTCATTCAAAAAATTACAAATAAAGAACAAATATGGATACAAATATTGAACTTTATTCAACTATGATTGGTTTTACTTTTCTACTTGATTTTTTTGGAGGGAACAAAACCTCATTATCAAGATACAAATTTCTATGAACAATGGTTTTCAAAGATCTGGAATGTTTGTCACAAAGCTTTTCCAAAGTGGATCTTGCCTTGGAGCTGGCCAATGATCAGACTTGAACTTGAATGAAACTATATTTTTGAAATATTCTAAAAGAATGAAGCACATAGGAGAGGTTTTGGAATTTTTAGTTGGAGGGGGATTCACAGGAACATAAGTACAAGGCATAGAAGAAGAAAACAGAACCACTGGACACTTATATGCTTCAGCAAGACGGAAACCATGGAATGGAAATTTCATCCACATATTTATGGCAGCTGGGCCATAAAGGTGGTTCAGTTTCCTTCTTGCTTCTTGGAAAGTTTCACCGCAGATATCACGTAGTGATCTTGTTTCCTTGAAGATTGGGTTTGAATCATGATCTTTCACCATTTCTTTCCTGACTTCAATCCAGTCTTCTGAGATTCTCCCCAAGCAAATGGCTGCTGCTCTAAAGCCACAGTTCCCATCCCCAATGACATCTTGAACATGGGATATATTTGGAATGGCTGTTTTTGGAGAAATTGAATCTTTGTATTGGAACTAGAACCAAAAATCATAAGTTTTTATAACAGAAAATATGGAATAAAGATAATACTCACTTCTTCAATTGATACTTGTTTAAATATTACAGAAGAAGAATAAGACAATGTGCAGGAAACCTAGAGGAAGAACCCAAACAAAATCAGGCAAAGTTAAAAAATGTGAAAATACCAAAGTATTCAATTTCTCACTGATTGTTTGGGCTGCTAATACCTTCCCCCCAGGAGGATGGTAAGGAGAATCACTATCTTCATTGGATAGCTTTAGTCTCTTGATTCTTGTCCCAGAATTGTATTCAGGAGAAGCAGATTGATAATTCACAATGTTTTCAGACCTCTGATCAAAGTTTGAATGAAAAAATTAATGAAAAATAATATCCAACAAATTAGCCAAAAATAAAGAAAAATGAGAGCTCACCATCTTAATTACATCCACATCTGGCAGCTCTTCATCTGCTGAATCTTAACCTTCACCCAAATCTGGAACCTCTTCATCTTCTGAATATTCCTCTTCAGTCAGCCATTAACTCTATGTTAAAAAAATGAGAGGGACTCATCAAAAAAAACTCATTGCAGAAAAAACAAGTATAGTTGTAAAATTACCTCTTCCTCTGATTTCTCCTTCTTTTTTCCCTTCCCCTTCCCTTGGAAGGCCTTGCACCTTCTTGAAAACTGAACACATAAGAAAAAAAATTAATCATGAATGTTTATATATTTCTTTGTCCCAGAAATTGGTGACTGACCTTCAAATTTGCTATGAATTTCTTCTTTGGCCTAACTCTCCTCTTGGTTTCTTCTAAATAATCAAAAAAAAGATGGATCTCTTATGATTGAGGACTGAGAGATCTTCTTGAACTTATTTTCTGCTCCTTTGGGTCTTCCTCTAACTTTGGATCTTTGAGTGGAATTTGGCTCTTCAATGAGGGTAAGTTGATATCTTCCACTGTAAAGCTTCATGCTTTCACCCAGATAATATAGCTGTTCTCCAGGTGGAAAATTTCTGAATTTTTAAACCATTTCAGTAAAATATAAGTTTTTATTACTGTCTTTTGTTGGAACTTCAAGTTTTTCTGAATCATCAGTTGATTCAGGGTTCACAATTAACTGGAGAAAGGAAAATCAAAGTCAATCAGGGCATTATTTATTTTAGCTTGAATCCCACCCCCAAAAAAAGAGAAAAACTTACTGAGATGGGAGCTTTGACATGCCATTGAGGATGAAAGCCATCAAGTTGGAAGAGTTTACCCTTTCTGATGGCCAATTTGACTTTGTGAACAGATGATATAACCATGTAAGAAGAGTAATCACAGTTGTTGCAATCAGTGGAAGAATCAGGAACTTGATGAGATGAATGAATGATTTGAGGGCAAATTGGCTGATATTTTAAGAAAGATGATCCACACAGTGAGGAAAACCAATGAGATTCTTGAATTCTTCCTCAAAGGCTTCAATGGCTTTCTCATGGGTTCAAATGGTGATGGAACTGTAAATTTTTTGAACTAAATTATAGAAAGAGCCAATAGAAGAATTGATGAATCTTGTTATGTAGTAGTGAGAATCTTCTATTGTTGATGTACTTGTGTTTCCAAAGTGAAAGTATTTGTTTGCCAAATAGGAGAAAAATTTTATTTTTAGAGGAATCCAGTATTCAAGAAGGTAATCAGAAGTGGGAGTATTCCAGACCATAGAATGTTTTGTGAATTTTTAGTGATAGCTTGATTCAGATTTTGAATAGAAAAAACAATTCCATTGCTTCTGGAATGGCTTCCATTCATCTTCATATTTAAAGTGCTTCCTGCAATGGGTTTGAGTATTTTTGAAAATTTTCCAGACACAGAGAGGATGATAATAGGAAGTGAAAACTTATTCAATTGAGCTAATCAGTGCTTCTTTCTTTTCTGTCACAATCACACTAGGTTCTTTATCTTCAAAGATTTCCTCAAGTTGATTGAGGGCCCAATCATAGTTCTGTTTTTTTGCTTGAGATAAGAAGCAGAATGAAATTGAGAAGCTTCTAGAAGAATTTTTTATCCCAAGAATATGAAGAAGGGGTATTCCAAATTTGTTGGTTTTCTATGTACAGTCCCACATAATTAGAGTAGGGAAAAGGTTGAGAAGTTTCATGGAATCAGGGTGTGAAATAAATCACAAAGTAATTTGACCATCAACATTGTTAACCTTGTAGTAAAAAGAATGATTCCTGAGCTCCACTATTGGTGCTTCCACAGGAGTTTTGCAATCAAGGGCATCTTTTTTTATTTGGGATCTTTTGTTGTAAATTTTAGGGAGATTTGTATGGAAAGGTGATGATTTATAAGAGAGTTGAGAATTTTCAAAGGGGAACTTTTGATTTGGATAAGTTTTGAACCAACTGCTTTTGCTCCCCTTGGATTCTTCTTTTGATGGGGTGAGAGTAAGAATCAATGGAAGGTGGATTGTTGTTCTCTGGACATAAAGCCTTCACCACCCAAAAAACCAATCCTTTTGAAAACATCCCTGATAATCTGAAAGGACAATTGTTCATTCTTGTTTTTTTTTTTTTTAATTTTGAGGTATTTTTGCTGGGTTTATATTCCCCAGATTTATCACATTGTTAAGCATAGGCCTGATTTTTGCAATTTTATACTTTGTTAGATATGGCATATCCATGGGACTTTGCCCATGATTGGATAGCCTCAACCAGCTCCTCCTTTTAATTATACAATAGCTCAGGAGGAGGGGCCAGAGTAGTGGAATCAAGAGTTTGAGTAGATGAATAAGGAGAAAGAGGATTTTAATCACTATTTTGATTAGATGAGATAATGGAAGATGTGCCTGGTGAAACAGTTGAAACATTTCTGAAAAGTGGGTGGATGTTTTCTGGAGCCATTGGAAAAAGAGATCTTCTTGTTTGGAAGTATCTGGAGTGTTAAGGTGTTTTGATGAGTGGTTGGTGGTGTGGTGTGCTGTGGTGTGGTGTGCTGTGGTGTGGTGTGGTGTGATGTTGTGTGGTGTGGTGTGGTGTGGTGTGGTGTGGTGTGGTGTGGTGTGGTGTGGTATGGTATGGTGTGGTGTGGTGTGGTGTGGTATGGTGTGGTGTTGTGTGGTATGATATGGTAGTTGGATGGTGTGGTGGGGGGTGATGGGAGGGTTCAACAGGGAAAGAAGGTGGTTTATAAGATAATTTGGGCGCTCCAAGATGAGTCGTGGTCCCAGGAAAAAAATTTCAGTCATACTGAATATATGCATGTGAAGGGCTCAAAGAAGAGTGAATTTTTCAAATTTTTTGGTTTTTTGATCAAGGTTTTGAAGTTCAAAAATGACATCCAAAAATCCTGAAAAAGAAAAATTGAAAAGCTCTTGAATAGTTCTCTTAAAATTTTCAAAGCTTGAGAAAGCAAAAATAATAAGTTTAAATGGAAAACATAAAGATTGAAAAGGTAAATGAGAAAATGGACTTTTTTGATTTTTTTGCTTTTTTAAGGAATTTTTTGAGGTAAAATAATACATCCGAAAATCTGAATGAAACGTTTTAATTCTCTTTAAATGCTGTTTTAACCTTTTGATAGTTTGAATTACCCAGAAAAATGGAATTAAAAGGAAAATAATAGGATTCAAATGTCCAAACAGAAATTTGTTTTTTTTATTTTTTTGCATTTTTTGAAGGAATTTCTTTAAGGTGAGAGGATACAACCAAGGAATTTGAAATAAATATTTTAAGAATCTATGAATGTTGGGCAAATTTTCTGGAAGCTGAAATACCCCAAAAAAAAACTAAACTAGCCAAAATAAGGTTCCAAAAACCCATGCAAAAATTTGTTTTTATGGAATTTTTTCATTTTTTGATTGCATTTTTGAAGGAATTCTATTGCCTTCAAAAATACCAAAGATTTTTTTTAGGGGTTTAAGATCCCCTGCTATTGGGCTGTGCAATCAGAATTCAGAAAAAAAGGAATTCTTGAAAGTTGCATGACATTAAGCATTTTTTGCCTGAAATGCTGGAGGGGTAAAAATAAAAAAATGATAAAATCTTAAAAAAATACAAAATAATTAAAAAATAATATAAAAATAATAAAATAATAAAATAATGAAATAATGAAATAATGAAATAATAAAAGAATAAAATAATAAAATAATAAAATAATAAAATAATAAAATAATAAAATAATAAAATAGTAATATAGTAATATAATATTATAATATTATAATTATATTATAATAATATAATAATACAATAATACAATAATAAAGCAATAAAATAAAAAATATTAAAATATTAAAATAATAAAATAATAAAATAATAAAATGATAAAATAATAAAATAATAAAATAATAGAATAATAGAATAATAAAATAATAAAATGATAAAATAATAAAATAATAAAATAGTAAAATGATAAAATAATAAAATGATAAAAAAATAAAATAATAAAATAATAAAATAATAAAATAATGAAATAATGAAATAGTAAAATAATAAAATAATAAAATAATAAAATAATAAAATAATAAAATAATAAAATAATAAAATAATAAAATAATAAAATAATAAAATAATAAAATAATAAAATAATAAAATAATAAAATAATAAAATAATAAAATAATAAAATAATAAAATAATAAAATAATAAAATAATAAAATAATAAAATAATAAAATAATAAAATAATAAAATAATAAAATAATAAAATAATAAAATAATAAAATAATAAAATAATAAAATAATAAAATAATAAAATAATAAAATAATAAAATAATAAAATAATAACATAATAATATAATAAAATAATAAAATAATAAAATAATAAAATAATAAAATAATAAAATAATAAAATAATAAAATAATAAAATAATAAAATAATAAAATAATAAAATAATAAAATAATAAAATAATAAAATAATAAAATAATAAAATAATAAAATAATAAAATAATAAAATAATAGAATAATAAAATAATAGAATAATAAAATAATAAAATAATAAAATAATAAAATAATAAAATAATAAAATAATAAAATAATAAAATAATAAAATAATAAAATAATAAAATAATAAAATAATAAAATAATAAAATAATAAAATAATAAAATAATAAAATAATAAAATAATAAAATAATAAAATAATAAAATAATAAAATAATAAAATAATAAAATAATAAAATAATAAAATAATCAAATAATAAAATAATAAAATAATAAAATAATAAAATAATAAAATGATAAAATAATAAAATAATAAAATAATAAAACAATAAAATAATAAAATAATAAAATAATAAAATAATAAAATAATAAAATAATAAAATAATAAAAGAATAAAAGAATAAAATAATAAAATAATAAAATAACAAAATAATAAAATAATAAAATAATAAAATAATAAACTATTAAAATATTAAAATAATAAAATAATAAATGGTGATGTTAAACTTATGGCTCATTGAGCCTTGCAGGCGACTCTGTACACGACTCTTTGAGTTTTTTACACGGCTCAATGGGCCTTGTGGCATGCTACGCAACTCAAATGGGCTGTCTGGAATGCTAAACGTCCTATTTGAGTTTTACAGCAAGCTAAACAACTAAAATTGACTTGTGTAGCCTCTACTAAATAATGAATAATTTATAATGGATAATGGATAATAAATTTTAAAATATAAATCATAAATTATAAATGATAAATTATAAATAATAAATTATAAATTATATATAATAAATAATGAATCATACATACTAAATAAAAAATAATGGATAATGTATAATGGATAAGTAATAATAAATAATAAATAATAAATAATAAATAATAAATAATAAATAATAAATAATAAATAATAAATAATAAATAATAAATAATAAATAATAAATAATAAATAATAAATAATAAATAATAAATAATAAATAATAAATAATAAATAATAAATAATAAATAATAAATAATAAATAATAAATAATAAATAATAAATAATAAATAATAAATAATAAATAATAAATAATAAATAATAAATAATAAATAATAAATAATAAATAATAAATAATAAATAATAAATAATAAATAATAAATAATAAATAATAAATAATAAATAATAAATAATAAATAATAAATAATAAATAATAAATAATAAATAATAAATAATAAATAATAAATAATAAATAATAAATAATAAATAATAAATAATAAATAATAAATAATAAATAATAAATAATAAATAATAAATAATAAATAATAAATAATAAATAATAAATAATAAATAATAAATAATAAATAATAAATAATAAATAATAAATAATAAATAATAAATAATAAATAATAAATAATAAATAATAAATAATAAATAATAAATAATAAATAATAAATAATAAATAATAAATAATAAATAATAAATAATAAATAATAAATAATAAATAATAAATAATAAATAATAAATAATAAATAATAAATAATAAATAATTAATAATTAATAATAAATAATCAATAATTAATAATAAATAATAAATAATAAATAATAAATAATAAATAATGAATAATAAATAATAAATAATAAATAATAAATAATAAATAATAAATAATAAATAATAAATAATAAATAATAAATAATAAATAATAAATAATAAATAATAAATAATAAATAATAAATAATAAATAATAAATAATAAATAATAAATAATAAATAATAAATAATAAATAATAAATAATAAATAATAAATAATAAATAATAAATAATAAATAATAAAAAATAAAAAATAAAAAATAAATAATAAATAATAAATAATAAATAATACATAATAAATAATAAATAATAAATAATAAATAATAAATAATAAATAATAAATAATAAATAATAAATAATAAATAATAAATAATAAATAATAAATAATAAATAATAAATAATAAATAATAAATAATAAATAATAAATAATAAATAATAAATAATAAATAATAAATAATAAATAATAAATAATAAATAATAAATAATAAATAATAAATAATAAATAATAAATATTTAATATTAAATATTAAATATTAAATAATAAATATTAAATATTAAATATTAAATATTAAATATTAAATATTAAATATTAAATATTAAACATTAAATATTAAATATTAAATATTAAATATTAAATATTAAATATTAAATATTAAATATTAAATATTAAATATTAAATATTAAATATTAAATATTAAATATTAAATATTAAATATTAAATATTAAATATTAAATAATAAATAATAAATAATAAATATTCAATAATAAATAATATGGTTGTGTAATGGAGTAAAAGATCAAAAATGCCCATTATGGGGGGTATAGGCCCCCCCAGGAGTTGCGCCTGTTTATAACAACCCTTTGGAGTAGTGTATGGGCGCCCACGCGCTGAGGGGCCCTACACAACTCCCACAAATCGTGTGGGGCCCTGCACAACTTCCACAGCTTTTTTGGGTCACTACATAACCCCCACACGACTGGAGTTGTGAATTCATCATCACTCTAAAAAAAATAAATAAATAAATAAATATATAAGAAATGCAAAAAATAAAAAAGATAAAAAATCAAAAAAAAAAATAAAACAAATAAAACAAATAATCAACAAAATTCAAAAAATTCAAAAAATAAAAAAACAAATAAATCAAATAAATCAAATAAATCAAATAAATCAAATAAATCAAATAAATCAAATAAAACAAATAAATCAAATAAATCAAAGAAATCAAATAAATCAAAGAAAACATATAAATCAAACAAATCAAATAAATCAAATAAAACAAATAAGAAAAAATTAAAAATAGGGAATTGGGTTTCTCACACCCCAAACGTGGAAATCACGTGGTTTGGGTGTCCCCAAAACGTCCCCTGACGTCCCCAAGGCACGTGGTAAACCTGGAAAAAACATGGTTATTGGGGGTTGTCAAAAAAAGATACTAGGGAATAGGAGGGAATCTCAAACCCCTTTAGAATCAATCTGAATAATTTTGGCCACTTATAAGGCATTCAAAATTTCCCTCACAAAACTTTTAAAAAAACACTCCACGTCTCAAATCTGTTCACATTTCTGATGTTTTTCCTTTGATTATTTTGAATAATCTGAAGAGACAAAAAGTTTTCAAATATGGAAGGCCATTAAATTATGATTTTTCCAGAATTTTAGTACTTCACTTTCCTGCTAGAAAATTTGATTTACATATGAAATGAGGCATTGTTTTCCATTCTCTTTTTTGTCATTTTTCCATGAGATTTTTCAAATTTTCAGTTTGCATTATTTTAGTGGGCATTTTGAAGGGCCCAAAAAAAAGATTTTGGTATTTTCAAAATCAATCATTCACCCCCAAAAAATGGATGGATCTACAAGAATAATGGGAAGGGTCTGTTAATGGGAAGTGTCTGTTTCGGGGTGTGTTTTGAAGCAATTTCTAACACTATTTTGATTCTCTTTATGGAAAAACTGAATTTAAATTTTTCAAATTCACTTCGAATGGAACACATGTATATGGTTTTTATGTTTTTTGGACCTCCTTTTGGCCCTCAAATATCTAACCTCAAAATACCATGTTTAAACCCCTTTTTGGGGTAGGTCCGCATTTTTGGGCTCTTCTATATAAATAATTTCATATTCAATATGATTTTGAATGATTTCCTGCCTCCTCCTCACCTCTTGGGGCGTTCCAATCCTCTCCTCAGCCACAAAATCACATGTTGAAATCCAGATTCCACTCTACACCACACCAATCATTGCCACCATCACCAATTATCACAACTCAACATCAATCAACCAATCAGACATCACTACTCAATACAATTTAACCAATCCAATTTAACATCAATAAACCCACCTTAATCCAAAAACTCAATCAAAAATAAAAAAAATCAAGTCTTCAAAAAAAACCATCTCAAAATCAAAATCCCAAATAATAAATGTCTGAACAACACATCAACCCACTTTTACTATCTGCCTCTGCTGCTTCTTCTTCTGCTCCAATTTCTGCCTCTGCCCTTCCACTTCCACTGCTTCAACTGATTTATATCACCCCAATGATTCCACCCCTTTGGCTCCTCCACCTGAATTATTGTATCATTCAAAGGGCGAACTTGTTGATTCTGTTCAGGATCAAGATTGGGCTAAATCCCATGGATATGCTGTTTCCACAAAAGTCTCCAATACTCAGGAGCAAAGATATACTTACTAATGTGACAAATCTGGGGAATATAAACACAATTTGGATAAAAAAAGACTTTCATCAACTATAAAAACAAACTGTCCCTTCAAATTCTCTGGAAGCTTTTACAAGAGGTATGGTCTTTGGGAAACAAAAATCCAATTCCCTGATCACAATCATCCACCATCAACTGATCCATCCACCCATCAAGTTCATAGAAGGATTCAGGGTGATCAAGAGGATATGGTCAATTCTTGAACCAAAGCTTGGGTTCCTCTGCTGAAAATCCTTAATTTCTTAATGCAGTCCTCCAATTCTCCTGTTTACACAACCCTTAGTAAAATCTATGATAAAATATCAAAAATCAAAAAAGAAAAATTGGAAGTTAAGTCACCCATAGAAGCTTTAATAATGGAATTAAGAAACTCTTCTTTTACATATGAAATCAATAATGAAAATGGTCATATTAGTTCATTTTTCACCCAGATTCTATGAAATTAATCAAACTATTTCCATCAGTATTAATGATGGAATTCACCTATAAAAACAAAACATTTTCCATGCCTCTTCTTCACATTTTTTGGGTCAAAAATCGTGCTAGAACATTCTCTGCTGGTTTCTGCTTCCTCTCCAAAGAAAGAAAGGAATAATATAAATGGGCTCTCCATCAACTTCATAAATTATTAGGTAATGAAGAACCCAAAGTCATTGTAACTGACAAAGAGCAAGCCCTGATTCATTCAATTGAAACTTTATTTCCAAACTCTCATCATTTACTCTGTGTCTGGCATATGTTCAAAAAAATTCAAACACATTGTAAAAAACATTTTAAATCTGAAGAAGAATGGATGATATTCAGAAAAAACTGGAATATTCTGGTAAAATCCGAAACTGAAAATTATTATCAAGATAATTTTACCAAACTGACTGTAGTCTGGAGTCCCCTTACTTCTGACTACCTTCTTGACAACTGGCTTCCTCTAAAAAGAAAATTTGTTTCACATGCTGCAAACAAGCACCTGCATTTTTGAAATACCTGCACATCTAGGATAGAAGGGCTTCACTCTTATTTAAAAAAATGTATCACAACTTCTTTTGGTTCCTTTTCTGATGTAGTTCACCAAATGTATCATTCAGCTTCAATTCAACTCCATGAAACTGCCATTGAAACTTCTCAGAAAGACTTCAAGAACTTTATTTTTCTACCATACTGTGTTGAGAACATCTCAGGAAAAATAAGCCACTATGCTCTCAAGATTGTGCATTCCTTTCACATTTCAGCAGGAAAATCAACCACCTGTTCCGATTGTGATTATTCTTCTTTCATTGGAATTGCTTGTTTACACCAAGTGAAGAAGGCCAATCTCAAGAAGGAAATTTTTTTTCTTGATGATTTTCATTCCCAGTGGCATGTAAAACCTCCTATTGCACCATTTTTTCTTTTTGTGGAGAAAAAAAAAATAATTCTAACATTGATTTCTGAAGTTTTTTCTTTTGTTTTGGATTTATTCATAGCTTTCTGAGAAGGGTTCATTCCAACCTTCTCAATCATTTCATGAATCATCTTCCCAATAATCTCATGAATCAACTTCCCAATCAACCAACAAACAAAGATTTCAGAATGAACTCTTTGAATAATTCGTTAAATTGGGCCCAGGAGAACAAAATTTTTACCTTGGAGAAATGATGAAACTGTTACAAGGGAATTATCAAATGACTCCCATTGAAGAACCCCTATCAAAGGAAGAAAGGAAAATTTTTGGAGAACCCAAAGGAGCCCCCATTAAAAGCAAAAGATTTTCTCAGAATTCATCTAAGAGGGATCCATTGGGTTTTGAATGTGTTGAAATACCTAAGAGAAGAGGAAGACCAAGGAGGCACCAAGTGGTTAATTCAATGGTTAGTTTTTTCTTTTGTGGTTTTTTTATCCCTTTCTGTTGAATTGATTCTAACAGCATATGGTTTAAAATTGGTTTTCTCTAATTTCAGACTCTGAGGAAAAGGAAGTAAAGGAATACCATGAAAAGTCCAAGGGAAAAAAGAAACAGGAATCAGAGGAAGAGGTTATTTTTTTCTTTGTAATTAGTCTAACATTGCATTGTGAAAGGGATGAGTTTATAACAGAAGAGGAATTGAGTGGAGAAGAACTCAAATATATTGAAGAATTGGATATAATAAAGACAATTAGTAATTTTCTTTTTGCTTGGGGGGGATCAGGATTGTTTTTCTAGTTTCCATTGATTATCATATTTTCAGTTGTCACTCAGAGGTCAGGAACCATCATAAATAAGAGGGTTATTTCACATTATTTGATTCCTGGGACTTTGAAGAGGATAAAGAAAAGAAAGAAACAAGATGAAGATTCTTATAGGCCTCCAGTAAATCCAATCTTTTCTCCCACAGCTACAGCCTCTGAAACTTTAAATTTTAATAAATCTCTCAATTGATCTTGCTTTATGTTTCATTTATTAACCCCTTCTTTTTTGGGATGAAGGTAACAACATTTTCTTTTTCATCTTCTAATAATTTTGAAGTGGTGGATATTGATAAAGTCAGTATTAATTTTTTTTTCAATTGATCTTGAATAATACTTATCTTTTTTCCTTGGTATCAATACAAAAATTTCATTTCCCAAAGACAGCCATACCACATATTTCACATGTTCAAGATTTGATGGGTGATGGAAAATTTGAGTTTAGATCAGTAGAAGCCAATTTGGGCCTTAAATCTGAAGATTTGAGCTCAATACGTCAGGAAATGATCAAGGAAATGGAATGAAACTCTATCTTCAAGGATGAAAACTTCATTGATCAAGTCTGGGATGAAAATTTTGACAAAGCAAGGAAAAATCTCAACCACACTTCTCAACCTTCTCCTCACAATTACTTGATTCAATTCCCTTGCCATGGTTTCCTGCTTGCAGATACATACAATAGGCTAGTGGTACTTTTATACAAGTTGATGGCATCAACTTATTTGCTCCTCAATTCACCTCCAACTGCCAATTCTTAAACATCTCCCATATTTTTGATTATTTTGGAAGATTTTCAGCACATAGTTTCTTTCCACTATAACTCTGAACTGTAGCCAGCTCCCCAATTAGATCCCCTTTGGAAGGCTTGTGCTAGCAAGGAATCACAAAAATGGGAAGATTTGATTCATAATAACTTGGAACTTGGTTTTAAGATTTTGTTTCCTGGTAGTGAAAATAATAAAGTAGTAGAAATTGATCTTGATTGAACCATTTGTCTTGTTTTTTTATCAATTTTTCATATTTTATTTTTTTACTCATTGATTTGGAGAATAAAACACCACTTTTGTGTTTTCAATTATGAATTCTTTGGGAAACAATAAGCCAAAAAAATCCCCAGATAATTTATTTGTTCCCTTTGAAATTCTCACTCAAATAATGCAAACGAAAAATTTGGAAAATCTCATGGAAAAATAACAAAAAAAAGAATTGGAAAAAGAGTCTCATTTTTTATGTCAATTACATTTTCTGGCAGGAAAGTAAAGTACTGAAATTCTGGAAAAATTATAATTGAATGGCTGGCCATATTTGAAAACTTTTTGTCTTATCAGATTTCTCCAAATAATCAAAGAAAAAAATATTACAAAGTTGAAAAGATTTGAGACGTGGAGCATTTTTTGTTTTCAGTTTTTTGAGGGAAATTTTGAAGGCCTTAAAAATGGCCAAAATTCTTCAGATTTATTTTACAGGTGTGTGAGATGCCCTCCTATCCCCTAGTATTTTTCTTTTTTGAAAACCCCCAAAAACCATGTTTTTTCCAGGTTTACGGCGTGCGTTGGGGATGTTGGGGGAGGTTGTGGGGACTTCCAAACCGCAGGATTTCCAGGTTTGGGGGCGTGAGAAACCCAAAGCCCAAAAATTAAAAAAAAAATATATATAATAAAAATAA